>JARJCP010000014.1:600000-963348 GCA_029281795.1 Mycena crocata | reverse complement strand
GGCCCCAGCTGTCCCGTCACGTTGGCCGGTATGTAGCGACCTGCGACTTGTGTCTCCGGACCAAGGCGCTCCGGAAGCTTCCGGTCGGGGAGTTGCACCCGACGGAGATTCCGGAGGAGCGCTGGATTTCGTCGTCGAACTTCCGGAAGCGCACGGCTACAATGTGATCATGGTTGTAGTCGACGTCCTCAGTAAGCGAGCCCACTTCATCGAGTGCCACACCCAGATCGATGCTGTCGGTGCGGCACGGCTCTTTTACCGGAACGTCTGGCGCCACCACGGAACTCCGGAGAAGTACATCTCTGACCAGGGCCCTCAGTTCGTAGCGGAGTTCACCACCGAGCTCCGGCGCCTCATTGGAATCAAACCCGCCACTTCCACGGCGTACCACCCGCAGACCGATGGGCAGACAGAGCGGGTAAACCAGGAGATGGAGCAGTTCATCCGGCTTTTCACTAATTACAAGCAGGATGACTGGGACGAGCTCCTTCTGGCCGCAGAATTCGCCTACAACAACCACATTCACTCTTCTACGCAACAGGTCCCGTTCATGACGGACACCGGACGGCTCCCCCGGATGGGTTTCGAGCCAAACGGCTTGCGTTCGAAGGTTGAGTCCGTAAACGAGTTCCGAGACCGGATCACATCCGGAGTCTCCGAGGCCCGTGCAGCTCTGGTAAAGGCGAAGGAGGAGTTCAAGCGGTACTATGATCGTCGGCGCACTCCGGCTCCGGACATCAAGGTCGGAGATCGGGTCTGGGTAGATGCCTCGGACGTCCAAACGACCCGCCCCTCAGTCAAGCTCTCTCACCGACGGCTAGGCCCCTTTAAGGTTGTCCAAGTCGTCGGTCGAGGTGCGTATAAGCTTGCACTCCCCCTCCGTCTCTCCGGCCTCCACCCGGTCTTTCCGGTCGTGAAGCTTCAGCTTGCGGAAGAGGACCCCTTTGAAGGCCACCCCGGCTACGACGAGCCTCCTCCGGTCATCGACGAAGAGGCTCCTCCGGACGCCGCGCCGGAATGGGAAGTACAGGAAATCCTGGAAGCCAAGATACGCTATGGCGGACTCTGGTATTATTGTCAGTTTAACACCTATATAGCCCACTAACTACTACTAATTAGAGGGGGAGATATGGGGGTTCTCCCTCTCTAACTAGGGGTGTTTCTGGTGTTTTCGGGTGGGCTCGTTAATTACGCCTTAGAGCGCTAATTAACCCTCTAATAAATAACTATCGCTATCAGTAATCAGTGGCTCAGATAAGGAGCGCGGGAATGTTGCGATCAGATCAGGCGCGCGCCGAGTCGCGCCGAGTCGCGCCATCAGTCCCATCAATCAAGCCGTAGCCCGCGCCCGCCCTCGACGCCGCCGCCTCCCCCAGTGCACGTAAAATCGCCAAAATATTATGGAGGGTGCATTACAGTATTACAATTACATATATCCCCACAAATACATATAAATACAAGAGAAAACATCATAAATTAAGAAATGGGTACCCGGCGGGCGCCGTCGGAGTCTTCCGCGATGCGCACTATCTGTTCGTAGGTCGCAGCGGCCGCCTGATCCTCGTCCTCACCCTCGTCTTCCTCCTGCTCACGCCCGTCCTGCTCCTTCGGCGCCTCAGCCACCGGGCGCATTGCGGGCAACCCCGCCCCGCCGTCCATCTCATCGTCCTCGGCGTCTGTGTAGTCGTCAGGAATGGAGCGCTCCTTGGAGACGCTCACACCAGGTACGAGGGAGGCCGTGAAGCCGGGCGTCTTGCTCAGCTTCACCAGACGCTTCATGTGCAGGGCGTTGAAGCGCCCGCGATCCATTCGCTGCAAGCGCACCTGGTGCGCGAGTGGAGCCCTTCCATCGTCGCACAGACGC
This sequence comes from Mycena crocata, assembly GCA_029281795.1. Lineage (NCBI taxonomy): Eukaryota > Fungi > Basidiomycota > Agaricomycetes > Agaricales > Mycenaceae > Mycena > Mycena crocata. The sequence goes on along the minus strand of JARJCP010000014.1, from coordinate 961,484 downwards.
CTCTCCTGGTACATGAGGAAGCGCTCCTCGTCGACCATGTAGGTGACGAAACGTGGGATTTCGAGATTGAGCCGTGCAATCTCTTCATCTGCACGAACCAGCTTGTAGTGCTGGTCCATGGCGGCCCGTCCTGCTGGTTGCGCCCACGTCTCGCTGCGTATGTCCTGCCGTCCATCGCGCAGGAGGTCGAAGTCCGCCAGAAAGGCGTACTCCACGACCTCCTCCCATGCGAGAGTCGGCCGTGGGGGTGCCATGACGGTCGCGGCATCGTTGTACTTATCGATTGCGCCCTTCACAGCTTTGGATCGGCTCTGAAGCGCCTTTGCGATATGCTTGCGAACCTTGTATCCTGCGCAGCCCATCGGTAAATATCCTTCACACAAAATGCACTCTTTACTCACCCGTGCCGCTCATGTTGACCTTGGTGAGTTCGAACATCCGTTGTATAACCAGCCCCTCGAGGTGGTCCAGCGCACGCTGGTAGCGTCTCTTGTTCACCATCTCCGCCGTGGCCACCCACTCCGCACCACCGCGAACCCAACGCGTCGCAATATTCAGCCGCCGCTCCAGGTCATGTACGGCGTCTAGGGTTTTGGTATGAAGTTCCAGTGCGTGCCGACGTTGTGTCTCGATGCGACGCGTTTCACTGACCGACTTTTCGTACGTCCATTCGCCGGGGTCCGGGATTACGGGCCGTTCTACACCCAACGCTGCTTGCAACCGCTCTCTGGAGAAAAAAAGAGGATATTAGGGGCGTCACTCAAATAAAAGGGAGTAAACTTACTCCTGGTCTGCCAGATTCACAAGCTTCTGGTAGTACTCCATCTGGAGCGTCTCCTCGACCGGTTCCTTCGACAGCGTCTCCAGGAAGGGCCTCTCCGCCTCCAGCCACGTCTCGAAGATGCTTCGATCCTCGACGTGTAGCTGCACCATCGCGTCCAGCAGCGCCGGCAATGTCTTCCTGATGTTGAGCGCGTTCTTATACTTGCTAGCCAGCATGAGGGCTTCAAAAATACAAACTCAGCGCAATATCATTTCACAAGAGGAAGGAACTCACAGAGCCCGTGGTACGCGTCGCATGTGTCGGCGTGTTTGAGGTACGAGACGATGGCCTGTTGCCGATGGAACGCAGTCGCGTACCGGGTGGTTGCTGCCAGGGCATTGGACTTCGAAAAGAAGATCTCGCAGCCTTCCAAAGGCTCGAGTCCCACCCCGGGCACGTAGATCGTCAAGTGCTTTGTTTGGCACTTGCGGTTATGGCCAGGTCCGTGGAACGCACCCACCAATGACCTGAAGTCGGTGTCGCGGGCGAGGCTTGCAAGGGTGGGGTGCGCGCGCACCATCTTCCCGAACTTGCATCCGATGTCGTAGCCGAGGCCCATCGGCCCGAGCACGCGCATCAGGTGGGCGGCGACGGCGTATCCGTACTGGGCGCTGTGGATCTATTAGCCTCAAGAATCCCCACTCATTGGGGAAAAAAACCCACAGTTCACCGCTCTTGATCATATCCACGATGATCAAGCAAAAGCCGTGTCTGCAGAGCGCGGGGAAGATTCCCGTCTCATCCCACATTCCATACGCGCGAGCGGTGACGTCCTCCTTCATGTTCTGCCACCGCTCGCTGCATCCATCCTCCTCCTCTTCCTCGCTCTCGCCCAGCGGCGCGAATGTCTTCATCAACTCCTCGAGTCCCTCCCGCGACCACTTCTCTACCTCCTCCCGCCGCAGGTAATAGTCGCCCGGCGCGGTCCGATTATCCAGCCGCTCGTTCGACTCGCCCTGGATCACGGTCCCATCCTCAAGCACCTCGTCGCGCCTGCGCCGCCCGAAACGCTTCAAGGAGTTGTTTCCGTCGATGGTCCCCAGGATGGGAATCTCCAGCTGCGGCTCCCCTTCGAGCTTGTACATGCACGAGGGGCACGCATTCCTCAGGCGCCAATCGGGGGCATCACGGCCGAGGGCTACCTGCACGCGCTTCTCCACTCGAGCTCGGATGGCGAGGTAGACGTCGAATGCGACCGAGAATTGGGTGACGAGGTAGGGGCGCGGGGGAACATGATGAAGGTCGCACAGCGAGCGCACAAACGCCTGGATGCTCAGGCGTGGGCAGCGGAGAGATGTGATGCGGAAGAGTTCCAGCGCGTGCAGCGTGATGACAACGCTCGGTAAGTATGGCGCCACGGGCATCATTCCCTGGCGCACGAAAGCGCAGGCGACGAATGCGTCCGACTTGGCAATGCGCACGTCCTGGTAGTACGCAGCTGTAATACATAATTTCAGAAAGCACATATCCACTATTAAAATTACAACGCACCGAATAGATCGACTACGAGCACTGAGTGTTCATCGTCGATGATGAGGCCATCTGGCTCTGCGTACTTGGCATCGAGCCCTTCCTCAGCAGTAGTGAGTCCCCACTCCATGTACGCGTCCGCCATCTCCTCAAGCTGTTTGGCGAACGCATCGACCATGATTTGTGTCCGGTCGGTTCGTGTCCGCCCGTCGCGCCTCCGCCGCGGAAATAGCGAGCTGCCAAAAGTGAGCCCCCGAGCAATTTTGCCATATCAAGAAAAATGCACGAACTGTTGGATATCATTGAGCAGCCCTTGCTCTGCTCTATCGGCTGCTGCTTCGTCTTCGAGCACGCCCTCTCCTGCGTGGCTGATGTCCATTGCAGTGTCGCCACGGAGGACGTCCTGCTCATATATGCCGGCGTCGTCGTCGTCCCATGCATCCGGTAAGTCGCGCTTTTCAAGTTGAGCGCGGTGTGCTCGTCTTTCCGCCGGTGACAGTGCTAAATGGAGCCTTCTCAGATTACGCTGTTGGAGGAAGCAGATAAACTCACCCGCTATCCGCTCCGCCTCTTTTTTTTCCGATGCCTCTTTCACGTCCCTCAGCCCAGAGTTGTTTACAGACTGTGCATTCGGCACGACGCGGCCGCATCTCCTGCGGAGGGTGCCACCAAGAGTGTAGCGGGAGGATGAGGTGGCCATGGATTTCGCGCCACTTTTGCGGGCCTTGCTGTTAATTCCCATGGGAGCGACGCGTCGAGTGGGGGAGAAATAGAGATTTCGAGAAATGGGAGAGTCGATCACATGACTTGTTACACCGTCACTGTTTGTGACTGAACGTGTCTCTCTCTTCTCTCCGTCTCCGTCTCACTCTTTCTTTCTTCCTGCTCTTTCTTCCTCCACCTGTGGTAAGTTTATTCTTTATTTCTGCTCTGGCACTTTCCATGTCGCCGAGCTCCCAATGACTCATACCCGGGACTGCGGAAAGCAACGCGACGCCAGAAAGTGCCACCAGAAATTCCGGTGGCATGCATGTTACTCACGTCGCTTTTCCTTTAGGTCGGTGCGATGCTGTGGATTCCGACTGAGCGCAAGGTATGCTATACTCTGAGAACCCGCTACACACGCTCACACATAAAAAGACGCGTCGTGGCACCGTCTTTTCCCCATTCGCAGCCCAAATCCTTCCCCTCCAGTCGCACTCTTTCGACTTCGGCTCAGTTCTTGCCGAGGCCATCTCCTCAGAGCCTTGCGACCAGGATGAAGACGACCACCACCAGGACGACGAGCTCGACGAGCTCGACGAGCCGAAGATCGACGCCTCGCCGCCACCAGTGCCGCACGTCGACGCGCCGCTGATGCCTCCCAACCCCCTTGAGGGCATCGACGAGGAGTATCCACCCACCGATGCCCTCAACGACCTCGACGATATCGACGACGTCCACCCCAGGCCCCCCACCCCTCCCGCCCCACCTGCCAAACGCCGACGCACCGCCCTGGACGACATGCGCGAAGGGAAGAAGCCGTTGACAGGCAGCCATCGTCGACGCAAGGCCAAGGCCACGCAGAAGGTTCAGCAACAGGGGCAACCTGCAAGTGCGTCCACCATCCTCGGCGTCGTCCAGCCCGCGCAGCCCCTCGACGCCGCCCTGGACGCCCAGACGCTCCCCGCTGCCCGCGGCGCATACGCAGGCAAAGTCGGCGAGACCTGGGGCAGCAAGAAGCGCCGCGGCCTTGATGAGTTCATAGGCATGGGGTTCACGCTAGTTCGCTGGAACGGATAGTGCGTCAGCATTCATCTTTAGGCGTATTTGTTGCTAACCTCCGCCCACAGTGATGCACGCCCTCTTGTAGATGCTCAGGGCCGCATATTCGCGGTGCTCGCCGGGCAACCTCGCGATCCTCAGTATGCCGCCGCCGTCGCCCGCGCCTATGACAAAATCACCGAGGAGGGCAGCGGTGAGTACTTCCCCTACGATGAGCGCCGGCACCGACGCGGCCTCTTTGCCGTCGTCAACGTCGGGCTATCCTACGGAAAAGGCCAAATCGTTCCCTGCTGGCTCGCCACTCACGCTCACACCGCCATGATCGACCGGCTCATCGCCGACGAAGACATCAAACGCATGGCGACCTTCGCGAGTGGTGAGTCTCTCCACTTCCATTATTGCCTTCGCTCATGCACTGCCCAGCCGCCTTCTGCCTTTGGGCCCCGCGCCTCTACGAATATTACCGGGAGCACAAGGCGGCGCTGCACAAGCGCATGCCCCACCTTGGCTACATCTTCGGGTGTTCGGTTTTTTTCGTGCGCCGCCTTTAACTTCGGCCCCGACGTTTGGACCTTTCGACACCGCGATGTGTTAAACCTCGCATTCGGCTGGTGCGCGGTCCAGGCCGCTGGACCCTTCGACCCCACTAAGGGCGGGCACCTTGTGCTGTGGGATTTAAAACTCGTCATCGAGTTTCCACCTGGCGCCCTCATCCTCCTCCCCTCCGCCACCATCAATCACTCCAATGTCCCGGTGCAGGAGGGGGACAAGCGCGTCTCCTTCACCCAGTTTACCGCCGGCGGCCTCTTTAGATACGTTGACAACGGCTTTCGCACCGAGGCTGCGCTGGCATCCGAGAGCCCCAAGGAGTACGCGAAAGTCCTCGCACAGAAGGAAACTAGGTGGGACATGGGGCTCGGACTACTTAGCACCATGGACGAGTTACTTAGCAACCTCCCCCCCTAATGTACTTCAAACCTCGCCCCTTATAATATACTTGAAAGATTTTTTGCGCCCTGCCGCCGTGACTGAGGACCCGGGAATCTTTTGGATTCTTGCCGCATCGCAGAATTGATATCGCGAACTGATTTGTATCGCGAACTGATTCTCCACATTCGATTCGCAACGGCTTCTGCCAGCGGCCTCAACTTTTTTCAGCAGGGTAAAGAGCATGTTTGGTGAGTATCGGAGGTTTTATGTTTTTTTGGACACATTAAAACCGAAAATCTGGGCTTTCTGCCTGACGAAAGCCTTTTTTTTTTATATGTGGGGATCCCAGGGATGCATCGCCATGTGCACAAATATTTTTGTAGTTCTATAAAAGTTGGTGCAAGCAAGCTGAATTAAACACTCTTGAATTCCTATCGCGAACTGACGGGATATGACCCAAAAATCCCAGACTTTGATCACAGTAGTGCTTCTTGATCTCTACCTCGCACTTGTCCATTCCTTTCGCACAAACCCTCAAGCGGCACATGCCTGCCGGGCGCAAGCCTCTCAGCGCCGAACTCAAGGCTGAACGCCGCCAAGCGTCTCTCAGGCGATATGCCGAGAAGTAGGCGAAAATTCACTCACACTGCCATCGGACGTCTCATCTCTTCCCTGGGTTAGAAATTCCGATACGCTTAGGACGGCTGGACGGCTACGCATGCGAAAGTGCGTTATCGAGCTGCGCTGGCCCCTTCAAATCATTGACAGCACTGGAATCTCAGAAAACGCGATGAAGTGAAGCATGCGGACTCCGTCACCATTCATCGCTACCAGGCGATGGACCGCCGTGCTGCACAGGCGTATAGATATCGGTACCCCTCTTGTACTCAGCGCCTGCTCTTGTTCAACGGGCTTCGAAATAGACAGCGCGATGCATCGGAGGAAGCTCGCAGACTCAGGTGCGGCGTCTGAATTTTTTTCGCCTCACTACCACATGTTACGTCTAGTGCAGAGAAGGAGACACCAATTGCCGTGGTCACACACCGAGCACCTCCGCCCGCCAATGCACCCGCCACAACCAGATCTTCCACTAGCAGCAATGGGCCCGCCACGGGAGTTTCTCGCCGCAAGAAACCGGGTCACCTTTTGTCACTCAGCAACGCCATCGACAAGGGCAAGGAGAGGAAGCCAGCTGCTCCCCCTCCATTGGACACGCCCTGCCCCCCAGCCTGCCATCACATCGACAACAATAGCGCCGGTGACAACAGCGACGATAGCGAAGCAGAGATGCTTTGGGGAGAGAGTTGGGGAGATGTGGGGCCTCGCCCTCGCATGCGTCCTCGAATTCGCGAGCCCACGCCTCACTGCGACAAGTGCGGTGAGGCCTACTGCTGCGGCTGCAGCTGCATGTGTCAGGCGGCCGACGCCGTTTGGTTCGAGCACGGGAAACATATGGCGCGTAGTTGAGTTGAATGGTCGGGGCAATCTTTTTTTTCCTACGCGATTGAAGTACTCTACGAATATAAATCTATTTTCCTGACATGATTTCGAGTCAGTTTTTTTGAGAAAGCCCGCCGATAACCTCCAATAATAACATCCATAAACACGTGTGTTTGTCTGTTCTTGGTTCTGCCTCCGTACTACCAACTCGACTGCTTCATCGCCATGCCTGTACCTGGAATGGTGCTTCAAGTAGCTCCCGCTACGAACGGTCCCCTCCTCTGCTCCCCAACCTACTTCCCAGATAAGGGCCATGAAGACAAGGCCAAGCATACCAACTTTTGGGCCATCACCGCAAACGCTGGCGATTTCATCGGAGTTGTGAGCTCCAAGTGCGTGGTTATGCTCCCTATCCAACCTCTTTTACTGATCTAAAGAATCTAGGGCTGCGTTCGACAAACTCGCGCAGAAGCACCCCAATCTACAGCACTTCAAGGCGTCCTCGTGGAACCGCGTGATGGAGTTGTGGTCCATGAACTGCGGGGATTACCACAGCCACGAAAATGAGCAGGGGACTCTGCCCCCGCCGCCTTATGCCCAGCCCATCACAGCGCCGCCGCCCAAGGTCATTACCCACTTCCTGCCGCACAACTTCGCCGCCTTTGCCCGGAACTACGTCCCTGAGCCCCTTGTGCCCGAATCACCGCCGCTGCAGGTGCACAACATATCGGACGATGAAGAAGAACCCGCACCGCCTCCCCAGCTGCGAAGCATCGGTGATATGGAAACACGCGGGGAGATCAGCGCCGACGAGGCGACGAGGCTGACGCAGGAGGTTAGGGCTTCGCACCCCCCGCACACCCTGTACGCCTTATGTTTTAACATTTTCTTCTTTCGCTGATGTACTGCAGGAACTCGGGCGCATATTGGAGCCCTACTCAGTCTGCTCCCGCCAATTACGTGGAACCGCGCGAGTACTGGGCCCAGCGTAAGGCGGAACGAGAGCGTCTATCTCAACAATCGGAGGTGCGCGAGGACGCCGGGATGATGTGAAAGGGGTAGGGGAGTGCAGAGTGCGGGGGGGAAATGTACCATGTATTTAGTTGTTCGTGATGTTGGTGAATTCGAGGGGTTTTTTTTTTTGTTATATTCTGGCATGCCATAGCGTGAGGTCGTAAGATTGACAACGAAAAAGCAAAGGAAAAAATGACTTAGAGAGCACGGTAAGGCAAAAAATAAGCGCCCGTGGGGGTTCGAACCAAAACCCTCATGGTTGAGGGGTCCGACGCGTGGATTGCATCAAGAGATGAAATCGCGCATCGGACCTCTCTACCATGAGGGTCTGAGAGCATGTCCGCTGTAGGTAAGTAGGTCAGCTCACATTATTTTGCTTCTTATCATCTTTTTTTTTTTGGTTGCCAGTGAAGCAAGGTTTTTACGTGTTTTTCGCGTCGAACACGCGCCGTTGAAGGTTCGGAGTGGACCTGGATTTAATTTGAGCACACTCGATAGAGGGCAGAATGAGACTGAGATTTGTTGAAAAGTTTGTGTTTGTTGTGGTCAGAGCGAATGACCTTCGTGTGAAGTGTCACTCGGGTGACAATCGCGTCTCTTCCCAAACTCCCACCATCAGCGCTCAAAATACCTCTACTAGCCGCAGATTCCCATGCCCACACCACGGCCTTCTGCCTATGCCTCTCGTAACCCTATGAAACCCACTCAGCCCTCTCGTAAGCGGAAGCGTGCCGGAAAAGGAGACGCCGCTCAGAAGAGCAGCCAAGTCAACGCCACCGAGGCGCTAGAGCGTAAAATTTTATACGAGGATTCTCTCGATGGCTTCTGGGAGCACCGTACCACGGAAATTGTGCGCATCGCCAAAACGTGCCACAAGTCGGAGCGCGAGGTACGCAAGATGCTCGCCAACAAGTCGCGTTACAAAACGACGTGTCGCCCTAACCTCAAGAACACGCTTATGCACGATCGCTCTCTGAAGGCAAAGGCATCTGGTGAGTTTGGTTTCTATCTCGACTTCCATGGGCACGCTTCTAACACTGCTTACCTCACAGGGCTCATCCTCGAGCCGAAGGATCTTCAACGCGAGCTTGAGCAGGAGATCGATGACGACAACTGCGCAAATTTTGCCGAATGGGCTGATGGGAACCTCGACGATGATGAGCGCAAGCGCCTCATCGACCAGCTCATCCAGCACCGCGAGACACAGTCGCGTGGGGTTCGGCTCACCGAGAAGGCGGCGCAGAATGACGCGTTCCAGACGGTCCGTGCCATCGGCGAAGAGGTAAGCCCACACACCACATCATTTACGCGCCGCTGACTGAGTGCCTACAGGCCATGGACCTGTACGAGCGTACGGGCACGCGCATCGTCGGGTTTGTCTCACGCGGGCACCCCGACGACCCTGGCCGCCCTTCGACCATCGAGTCAGACGATGCGCTGGTGTTCTTCAAGCAACAATACGGCATCGACTTCTGCGACATGCTCCGCCATTTCGAGCTTTGGTGCCTCTCCCGCGACGAGGGTGAGTTTTTTTCTTTCTTTTCGTTTCAAGTTGTTTGCTGAGTGCTATTTACAGGGGAGAAGGATCTCAACGATGCGAACAGCTTGCGTAGAGAGGTCGCGCGGCTGATCCTCGACCTGCTTCGTAAGTTCCCTGCCCCGCCGTCTGTATTTTGCATGCTCATTGCCCTGTAGGGAAATTCAAAAATAACCGCAGGCTCATGATGAGCTACATCCACTACGACATCGAAATCCGCGAGCGCCTCAAGGTCGAGCTTGCGGGATGGCCCGTGAACGTCCCGATGACGCGTCCCGCCAAAATGTCCGTGGAGGTTGCTCGTCGCATCCGCGACATGCTCCGGACGGGCGCCATCCACTGGGTCTCACTCACGAAGTCGCAGCATGAGGATCTCGTCAAGAAGCTCGACCGCAAGCGTGCCAAGGCTCCGAACGGGCAGCTCAAGCCACGCAACACGCGCTCCGACAAGGGCGTGCCGCGTGGCCCGCGCAAGTCTGGCAAGGAGGTCGAGGAGGAGGACGAGGGCGACGAGGAGGAGGACGATGGCGATGAGGAGGAGGACGAGGGCGACGAGGAGGAGGAGGAGGAGGAGCGGATGGACGTCGACGCCGAGGACGACACCGACGACAGCAACGTCGGCGGCGAGGATGCCTGGGCTGCTACCGTTGCAGCCTACGCGTCCGGCCCCACTCCCCTCACCTCCACCCCCGCGTTCGTCGGTGCCAACACCACCACTGACGGCTTCGCCACCAACGCCCCCGCTCCCAGCTACACCACCGAGTACGCCGCTGCCAACAACGCCATGGCGAATGGGCGCGCCTTCACCTTCCCCAGCTACACCACCGAGTACGCCGCTGCCAACAACGCCATGGCGAATGGGCGCGCCTTCACCTTCCCCACCCACACCCCTGCACCTGCACCCGCGTTCCCCTCCATGTTCCCCACAGCCAGCAACGCTGCCGCCGACGCCATCGAGGGCTCGTTCGCTGCGGGCTCAGGCCTGGATGGGCTGGGGCTGCCCATCGGCAGCTGGCCGGGGGGCGAGACGCCCGAAATCGACCTCCTCGGACTCCTGCCGCCGTATGACGAGGCACAGAGTCGTGCTGGGTACGATGCACTGGCGGCGTCGTTAGCCCGGAGCACCCTCGAGGACGCCGACGCCATTCCACGCGCGTCGGCCGCTGCTGCCCCTGCCCCCAGCACGATGATGGGGATGGGCGGCTTCACCTCCGTGTTTGCAGTCGCGACGAACACTGCCGCCGCCGTGGCCTCCATGGACGGCAACGCCGCCCTGAAGCGCAAGCGCCCTTTGGGCTCGTCGGGAGGGCAGAACAAGGGCCCCACAAGCGCCCCGCGCAAGTCGTCGAAGCACCCCAAGTCGGCGAAGCACCCCTCCGGGCCCAAGGTGCCGCGCAAGGAGCGCTCGGACAAGGGAACCAAGCGGGGCCCTCGTACGGCTTGAGTGCGCCCCCCTTTCTTACATTTACTTTATCCTTTCTGCTGCGCCCCGCCCTTTCGTTATATGTCTCCATCGTCCTCCGCCCTATGCATATTTTCTTGATATATGTCTTTTTTTCTTGATAAAATGCCTGTATATGTCTGTAGTATGAAAGAAATACAACTCATATGCTGGTCTGGAAGTGTGAATGAAGTGGAACATGAACTATCAGTGGATGGGGAGCTTCCTTGAGGCCTATGGGACTCTGAGATTCGAAAATATAGTGGCGGGAGGGACACAAACACGGATATTAACGCAGCGGCGGTATGTGGTGCTCAGGAAGTAATGTAAATCGGTAGATATAGGTTTAATGCACCCTCCATAATATTTTGGCGATTTTACGTGCACTGGGGGAGGCGGCGGCGTCGAGGGCGGGCGCGGGCTACGGCTTGATTGATGGGACTGATGGCGCGACTCGGCGCGCGCCTGATCTGATCGCAACATTCCCGCGCTCCTTATCTGAGCCACTGATTACTGATAGCGATAGTTATTTATTAGAGGGTTAATTAGCGCTCTAAGGCGTAATTAACGAGCCCACCCGAAAACACCAGAAACACCCCTAGTTAGAGAGGGAGAACCCCCATATCTCCCCCTCTAATTAGTAGTAGTTAGTGGGCTATATAGGTGCAGTTTAAAGGATATGATAACTCACATGATAAATGGGGTTAAGCATTCCGACCTTTTCGCCCCGGAACTCGTCGCCGACTACTACCGGAGATACCCCGCTGCCCCTCGCTCCATCACCTCCGCCGGTTTCGACTCGCTCCCCTTCCGGGCCTTCCGTATCCGTTCTATGCGTCGAGGCGCCGCATTCCAAGGGGGGGGTGATGTCAGGGGAACCCCTATTTCCGGCCCTTCCGCTCCCGCATCCGGACCTTCCGGTCCCGTTCCGACCCGTTCCAGCTCCTCCGGATATCATATGGCCTGTGATTCCGCCCGGGACCTCTGCCGATCACTCCGGTTGCTATCACATGCCCCCCGTCCGTAGTTACTTATATACCGGGATCTGACGCGGGTGATCCTTAGTCTTTCTTCTCTTCGGATCCCCCTCGTCAGGTCTGTCCATTGTATCTGTAGCTACTCTGTGATATTTACCTTCAGATCCCCCTCGTCAGGACTCTTGAGTATACTCGGGCCTTGAGGTTGCCCTTACAACTATTCCCTACTGTGAAGCAGGAGAAAGCTACTGAGAGACTCAAAGAATTTGGTGAAGCAATTGCTGAGTTAAGAGATACCTTCACAATCTTCCGTAAAGAGCGCGAGGAAATGAGTGTTGCACAAGCCGCTCACAACCAAGAGTTTCTAAAGGCACTTCAGTCGGTTTCTCAGGAAATAAAGCATGTGCATAGGGATGTACCGCCTCACCAGGATGTAAACATGGCTGGATGTGCGCCTTACCAATGCCCTTCAGACCGGCCTTATGAACACAATGTCTCTAGAACGATCAATAGCGGCAGTTTAGACTGCTTTTATTGTGAGCTTCCAGGACATTTCTCAAGGGAATGCCCTATAAAAGAGGAGCATATAAATAAGCAGTTGCTTATGGTAAAAAATGGGAGATTCAAGCTAGCCGATGGGAACCCTATTCCTCCGGGATCAGGACCTCAGAGCAAGCGTGTTGAAGCCTATTGGTGTCGCAAGGCTTCTGGTCAGAATTGGTATTCTCTGCAGGGCTATGATAGCTTTTATGCAGAGGATGTTGAAGATAGACCAGTTGACTACATGGATACTGCACTGGATGAGATCTGCTTGTTGAAAGTTCAACTTGCTAATGCTAAATCCGCGTATCTGGTGGCGCCTCGAGGTTTGGACAATCTTCCCCAGGGTTTGGTTAATCCTCAGGGAGCGGTTCAACCCGCTTTCCTTGCTGCCACACCTAATGGTATGGTCGGCTCCCCAGAAATAGACATGACTAGAGCTGTGAAAGCAATTCTGTTGAAGGGTCTTGCGGCAGATGAACTACCTGTGACCCAGGATCAGTTTGCAGTAACCAGAGGAGCTACTAGAGTGAATGGTAGTGGCCCCTCACAGCCAAATTTCGGTTAGGTTCAGGGATTGGGGATTCAAGACGCAAGTCGAGTTTGGCTAAACCCCTTGAGAACCGTAAAGTGGCTAAACAAGCAGAAGAAAGTCAGAGTTGGCGTACAACAGCGACCAAGGGGTCAATTACGGCTCACTCGGTCATAGATGAAGTAGAGGAAGAGCCTCTACCAAAAGAAACACAAAAGAGGGGATTGAAAGTTGCGGAAGTGTTCACAGATGAACCAAGTCAGCAATTCGATACACATGGTGAACTACCATATAAAGATCACTAGCTCTCATTTGAGACTGATGAACACTTGTTACGTTTTAATATACTGGTGAAAGTATATTCCAGGCGCCAAAATTGAAAAATTTCAGGCCCAGCCGTATACCATGCTTATCAACGCGATCGCATTTGGCAATACCTTGGATAATCATTGAGGAATGGATTATAGAATGAGCGGTAGGATTTGGAGAAAGCACACACTGAGTTCCCCAGACAAAACAACATCTCTTCTGTGATCGGAGGCCCTTGCGAGACCAGCCGTTCTGCAAATAGGTGGTCAAAATATTCACAGCAGACTCATCAACACAAACAATATGATCAGCTGGCTCATCGCAAATCTTCATGATGAAATTGCACTGGGTGTGTTCGCACCGCTCCACAGCTTGTCTTGACAGCTGCCCAAAAAATTCAATGGTGAATTGCAAACTACAGCTAGGATCAACATACCTTCTTTGAGGATAGTCTCATGCACTTCATTGTCCATGATAGTGGTGAGTGAGATGTCAATGTCATGCTGTACATATAGCTGCTGCTCTTGTATCTCATCCAGAGTGTGAGAAATGAGAGCAAGAATGAACTGTGAAAGTAAGTATTGAATCTGAATCACCATGCAGAGTTCGTGCACTTTTGATTGATTTAAGGACAGCATTGGCGAACGGCCAAGGTATCTGTGATCGTGGGACACTTCTCTGATCTCACACCATGTATGCTTGACCCGTTGGACAACACGCAATGGGATATCCAAATCTATTGAAATGGCAGTGTTGGACTTCTTCAGCATAAATGCCTGGTATATGACGCAATTCTTCAGGTCTCTTGAATAGTGTTTACGCAGGGGGACCCTTTTCTTCTTGCGTGGTGTGACAACATGTAATGGTTTACATGAAAATTCAGTCCTAAACTGCACAAGCTATCGATTCAACAAGAGTCCCAGTACTCACATATTGCAACAGGCACCGCCAAGTCATAATTCACGACAACGATGGCCAATTCCTCGGTGATCAATCTCAAGTTGAACCGTGGGAAAGTTCCAATGAACCTGTCTCGGCCCTTCTAGAAAATTATACTCGGCACTCTGGCACTCAAAAACCTGCCTTATGCATGTGAAAACCTGTCCCACATGTTCGGTGCACCGTTTGCGGTATTCAAAACACCTCTAAAATGATTTTTCCTATCAGCATGTGATGAATATGGCAACACCACCGGGATACACCTCAGCCATTGGACAATGCCTGTTTCAGGGATCTTCAGGTTCAACAGCTGCATGGATAGCAACACTGCATGACCTCTCCGATTCCCAATTGCAGTCATTTCTATTCAGTACACCACATGGGCACTTTTAATATTTCCTTTTGCATAGCCCGGTCATCAGACTCCCGTTTCTGTATTGAAGGGCTCAGATATTTCTACTATAGTTGTTGCTTTTCCCCCTTGTATTGTCTCACTCTAGGGATTAAATACATCAGTGCTTCCAACTCTGTTTATCCCGTTTATTGAGAAAATTACTCTCACCGAACACTGCTATCTGCCTATTCATCCTCCGGTTGTCAAAGACCAAAAACCGGATCCAAGTGCCCTTTTGTTACCGTTTTACACTGACTCTTTGATTTTCTCAGGTCTCTGTACTCTCATGCATTCCGAATAAATCCACTGCTCCCCTGCCTATATTCCCGCTCCCAAAAGACTTTCTGGTTGCCCTTCATATCCTCGAGTTGTTCAGTATCTGCGGCACACGGGATCATTTTTGCTCTATTCCCTCACTCACCCCAGTATTGCGACTTACATCCCGTCTCATCGATATTTCGAGTCATTTTATATATGTCGTCACAGTGGCATCATCAATGATGGTGGTCAATGAGAAGGATTGTTGTGTCACTCGTGACCTTACACAAACGTGACCCAGTCGCATACAAACATATAGCAAGCACATCACTGCACAAATTCATTTATAAACTATCCTTGCGCCTGCAAAACAATGTTTTCTTGAGTTGGGACAGGTCTGAGAATTTTACCAGGAGAATGTGAGGCAGTAGAATTGTTATGTAAAATGTGGTCTAAAACATGGTATTTCAACATTTCTATGCAGAAAATATTTATCGTGGGGCTGGGTGCCTGCGGAATTCCAACGCAAATCCATCAGTAAGGGTTTCAAGTTAAATGGAGAAGAAATGAAGCCGCAATGGGTGATATGCGGAAAAGGATCAAAAGTGTCTCTTTTTGGGGAGAAATGTGATCCCACCCTAAGTTCTGCAAATAGCAGTAATGACATTATTTGCAACATGTTTGGGCAGCTTGACTGACCTGCCACTGATGCTGCTCTGTCTTCAGAAGGCAATTAAACGGGTGCAGAACCTGGAGACGTGGATGGAGAGTCTCTCTTCTCAAGGTTCTAGAGGGAAGCAAAAGTGTGGTTGATGTTTTTGAAACACTTGACGACAAAGACTGAAAGCTCGCTGAGTCAAGCGTAAAGTTGGTATTGCTATCTAGATTGTTGTAGATACTCGTTTGCAAAGTCATCTCCCTGCTCATCTAACAATGCCTGATAACTATCTCACATCTGCTGTGCAATAATGTCTCTCTGCACATCAGCTCAGGCTTTCTCTCATGGCAACGTGGTCAGAAAGGGTATGTGTGTAAGGGCAACCTCAACACCCGAGTATACTCAAGAGTCCTGACGAGGGGGATCTGAAGGTAAATATCACAGAGTAGCTACAGATACAAGTGGACAGACCTGACGAGGGGGATCCGAAGAGAAGAAAGACTGCTTTAGCCTAAACACACACAAAATCATACTTGCACAGCACAACATTGACACGAAGTTGTGCACATCTTTCCCGGATTACGAGCCCTGCCCAAACACAGCTGCAATCTCCGGCATATTTCTCGACTGCCACGCATCAAATGGCATGATTGTTGGTTGCCACTTGACGCCACGTCACAAGTCTTTTGCTTTTCCCCCTTATGTTGACTCCCTTCCATTCCCTCCCGCTGCCTTGTGCCCGTCAAGATGCCTACAGCTGTCTCAAGAATCTCCCTTGTCCTCAAGCAACCTTTCTCAAGCCCTTCTCAAGCCCGTTGGTGCAACTGTCGTCTCATTGGGTACTGCTGGGGCATGCGTCGGAATCAAGTCAAATGGCTTTGGGTTTTCCCTGCAGTACTTTCTCTTCAAGACAGGTTACATCAAGATCAATGCCTGTTCTGTGCGGTGCTGCCGCCAGCAAACATGTCTATGCATTTCCCGGCTGACTTCTACAGGCTCGCTGGATGTCGACTGCACTGATATGGATGATATTTGGTCTGTCAATTTTTTTCCCCCACTTTATTCCAGTTACTAATTTGTTCAATTCAGTGTTTTCATTGGATACATGCCTTGTGTAACCCCCGTCCGCCCCTTCCACCCTGCAACAATAAACTCTGCCGTGGCAAAGGTTCCAGCATCTTTTTGGACCGTCATCTGTACTGTCCTATCTCCCAGCTTCCTTCCTCCCTTCTCATATGATACCGCTATATAACCCTATCCAACCGTACTACTGATAGCAATATAATTATGGTTCCCATTATACTTTACTTCACTGGATTTGAGGAGGACCAAGGATATGGAAAGCAACGGCAACAATGGGGGGCAACGGCCCCAGTGGGTCATGTGTGGATTTTGCACCAAAGGCAAAACAGAAAACTTAAACGGCGCCCAAAAAAATTTGCATCGTGCTCAAACGGCCGAGTAATAAACGGGATACTCGATTTGTAATCTTCCACCTGGGTGCAGTTTTTTATGCATGATGCTCATACAGCCCAGAATTGACTTTCATTCAAAGACCTGGCCTACCTGTGTATCTAGATTGTTGTAGATACTTGTTTGCAAAGTCATCTCCCTGCCCATCTAACAATGCCTGATAACTATCTCACATCTGCTGTGCAATAACGTCTCTCTGCGTATCAGCTCAGGCTTTCTCTCATGGCAACGTGGTCAGAAAAGGTATGTGCCTAGAGTTCGAGGTCCAGCTGTGGTGGATTGGTGAGGATGGCCCAGCGCTTTTTGACAACATCAAAAATGTGCTTGACAACATTACGTGCAGATGTGTGCCGCAGATTGTACCGCTCTTCCTTGCATGCAGGCCTGAGGAATAATCAGAAAAATCCATGCTGTAACTGCTAAGTAGTAACAAATATGTAGCTGGAATTCAAGTGCCCAACCATTGCTCAGTTGCATAGGAAAATAGATCAGTAATAGTTCTGTTCTTTGAGGATACCACTTGTTAAAGATGATGATTTCTATTCAAGATATATTGAATTGAGACACAGTATGAATAAAAGAATCACAGGCTGCGAGGTTCGAACGGGAGACCTCACCAAAAAAGAAAGTGCAAGACATGAGTGTCTAACCAGTTTCACCAAACAACCAACAAAGATGCATTCCAGTCTGAGTATATATCTGTGCCTCTGGTCTGATTCTGTATTACGTTGTTTAATCATTTCCAACCAACATCTCCCATTGAAGTGTGGAATAGGGGCTTCAGAATATAGTAACACCTTTCACATCACTGAGCAATAAGGCTGCAAGTGTAAAATACAACAGTTAGATCCATAATCAAGTGTATGTAGTTATTTTTTTTTTCCTTATTTTTGTGCAAAGAAATAATGATTCTGCATCAAAGGAGGTGTGAAATATAGGACATCATAGTTGAGAAATTGACTTTATCTATTTATATGTATAGGTTTGTTATCTTGTTCCAACACTCCTTGTTATGAGGTCACATGGGTCCATACATTTTCCATGGGCTCATGTGACCTGACTCAGAGAAATTAGCATAAGAAATTGCTTTGAATCTCTTGAATGGTTCTTCAAGTTCCTTGCTTTTCACAGCAATATTTTTATGTTAATGTTATCCTTTCTTTTCTCCAGCAACTGAACACTCCTTTGATATCAGCACAAAAGTTTAACCCAGCCCCCAAGTATGTCATTCCCTAATATAGCTTGTATCAGGCTAGATTACTACTACCATAGACAATAGTTGAACTGGATATCTGTTCAAATCTGAAGGATCAAGGGCTAGATTTGGGCTAGATCATACAAATTGCAACACTAAGATATGAATTGCCTGCTGAAATAGATAGGTTTGAGCCTCTGAGAATCATAACCTAGATTGGAAAACTAAGAACCCAAGTTAGGAAATGAATCTCATTGCAACCCAAGAAGCACATCAATGAAATCCTAACTATCAGATGACCTCAATTTATTTCCTTTTTTAGAAGGTCTGCCATCAGGAAAGCTTCACATTTACTGAATGGGGAAATTCAACATTTTCTGGCTCAGAAAAAGTTAGGTAATTGATGAGAAAATGATGAGCTTTTGTATCATTTACCAGGTCAGTAAATGTCATGAAAAAGGTCAGAAAATGATACAAAAGCTGGCCATTTACCAGGCCAGTAAATGACAAGTAAATGATCAGAAAATGTAAAAAATACCTGGAATTTACTTGGAATTTACAGGGCCAGTAAACGATAGTGTGTGCCCAGTGTCTGGTGGCAGGCTGGGGAGGTTGGTTCTGTCCTGGAGCGCAGCAGCCTGGGCGTTATTGTCAGTGCGTTTCGCCTTTTTCTGCCTGGCCCGCTCTGCCGTCTCCTTGTTCTGTCGTTTTTTCGCAGTAGCGTCTGCGATGTTTTGGTTGGTGTTTTTTTGCCCCTCGGACGGCCGCCGATTGCGCTTCCCGGTGTGAGCCATGAGAAGAGCGAATATGTAGGAGGGGGTGTTGGTGGGAGGGAACTGAAGTGGGGCGTGTGCATTGTGGAGTCATGGAGGTTGGGATTGGAGCAGTGGAGCGATGACCTCATCAACTATCCGTCCTTATGTGAACTATCTCCATTTGAATGTGGTGTCGCGTCGAGAACCTCCAAGTCCTCTTACGCTGATACCACTGGTGTTATGCACCGAAATAAAGTGGTTTTTACTCTCATCTCGGTTACATTTATATCCCTTTCGTTTTGGATCTCTGCCTGGAGTTTCACTGTGATGCCCCGAGCAATTGCATCCTTCCAATGCAGTTGTGGATGCGGGGAGCCAGTGAAGACTAAAGCGACAGAACGACGACACTTGACTGCCGCTGGAGCACCACTCTACATTCGGTATTCGCAGGATACGCCCATCGCTATCTCTGAGAGTCAGGGAGCAGCTGGTAGCCCTGAGGATATTGGAATGTTTTCGGATTTCGATGACAGCCCAAGTGCTGCAGCTGACATCGATATGCCAGACTACGATGCAATGGATCCCGATGGACCTCCCGCATTAGCTGAGCTCTCGGACTCCGAAGCCTCGGATGCAGAGTCAGATGACGGTTTTTTTTGCGGGAGAGGATGCAGATCCTGACGGATGGGAATCAGACGAGGATGACGGCGAGGCTAACGACTGGGACGAAGGAGAAGAACCGTGGCAACAGGGACTCAGTCAAGGGGATCGATTGGGAGGTATTTTCGAGGCTGAAGCAGCTCGCGCTGGTGCGTGTACTTTCATTGTTGAGTCGGCTTCAAATTGATATCTTCCAGCGCAAAACCTGTCCCCCGAAGATCTGAATGATATCCGGGCATTCAATTTCAAGGCCGATACCCAAATTACCGACACTGCTTACGATAAACTATCCCTCGCGTTCCCGCAGCTCGCCGACCTCTCTTCACTCTCCCGTCTCCAGAATCGCATGGCATTCCTGTCTGGTGTCAAAGCGGTCAAGTACGACTGCTGCATCAAGTCATGTATGTGCTACACGGGACGATACAGCACATTGCAGCGTTGCCTTTTTTGTCACGAAGCTAGATTGGACAGTGAGAAGAAACCACGGCGTCAATTTCATTACATCCCTATCATTCCTCGGCTCGTTGCCCTTTATACCAACAGGGAGCACTCAGAGATCCTCCAGACATACCGCGCCGAGTTTATATCGGAGCCAGACACAGTCAAGGACGTGTTCGACGGATCGCATTATAGGGGGTTGCTTAAAAAGTTTGTTACCCTGCACGGCAACAAATTGGGCCACAAATTCTTCTCGGATATACGGGACATCGCACTAGGGCTTTCTTTTGACGGCTTTGCACCGTTTAAACGCCGCAAGTACAGTTCTTGGCCAATTATCGTTTTTCTCTATAACCTTCCACCGGAAATCCGATTCCACATCGAAAACATATTCTGTATTGGCCAGATTCCCGGTTCCCCGAAGGATTCGGACTCCTTTATCTATCCATTTGTTGAGGAGATGTGGACCGCCGCGCAGGGAATTCGCGCATACGACGTCGTTTCTGATCAGATTTTCAATCTGCATCTCTATCTCATCCTCGGATTTGGCGACATTCCGGCTGTCGCAAAATTGCTGAAGATGAAGGGCCACAATAGCCAATGCCCTTGTCGTATGTGTGGGATTGTTGGAACTCAAGCTCCAAGTGCGTCACTTTATTTCTGGGAATCACCAGTGTTGACTCTTCTCCCTCAGACAACCGCCTTTATATCCCACTGTGGCGTCCAGCGGGCGCCGAGTACGATCCTCTGCACCTGCCGCTACGCCAACATGACACGCTCATGGCTCAAGGGCGCTTAGTTGAAAATGCAACGAACGATGCAGAGGAAAAACAGCGGTCTCAAGAATATGGAATCAAAGGTGTTCCCCTTCTCTCGACGCTCTCGTCGCTATCCATTCCGCATTCCTTCCCGTATGATTTCATGCACCTGGTTTGGGAAAACGTTATTAAAACACTCATCCTACTTTGGGCTGGCGAACATAAGGGAATGGATGAAGGTTCCGGGGAATATCATCTAGGCCCGACTGTTTTCGAGGCTATCGGGGCAGCTGGAAAGGCGTCCGGTGACACCATCCCTTCCTGTTTCGGCCCGCGAATCCCGGACATCGTAAAGGAACGTTATTATTTCATTGCTGACACTTGGTCTGTCTGGACTATGTCTCTGGGCCCTATCCTCCTGCGTCGACGGTTCAAAAATCCCATCTACTACACCCATTTCGTTTCACTGGTTCAACTGCTCTACTTGTGCCTTCAGTTCGAAATTTCGACTGAAGATATCAACACGATCGAGACAGGAATGGCTACATGGGTCCAGGAGTTCGAAAGGTAACATCTTCCTATAGAATATTCAACAATTCTCAAACGCTTCCTAGGTTGTATTATCAGTACGACTTGAACCGACTGCCGGTTTGCACGCTTCCGATACATGGACTCCTTCACATTGCACCAAGCATTCACATCATGGGCCCAAGTTGGTGCTACTGGGCGTATCCCATGGAACGATTCTGCGGTTCCCTACTTCCCGCAATCAAGAGCCGTCGATATCCATGGGCAAGTATTGATCGCAGAATTCTTGAACTGGCACAACTCTTTCAAATAAAGGCCATTTATTCGCTCTCCAAGACCCTGGATCTGCGGCGACGTAGGAAGGTTGAAAAGTCCGGGATGGCTCTGGCGGCATGTGCATATTTTTCTTGTCATTGAAATTTCTTGTTAACTTGAAAATTACACAGATCCACATTGTGTTCTGATTCATCCGCGTGAAGTTCGCCCAATATCTGGTGCCCTACGCAAACAGATATCCAGCTACCTTGCATCACTGTACAATGTCACAACGCAACAAATTCTCCCTCTAATCTTATCTCCGCTTGAGCATTGGGGGAAAATCCAATGGCTCGAGGGTGGGGACATGATGCATGCAAGCGAACTTGGGAAACACGGAACTCGAGATATGACCTATGTTCAAGTGGGTCTTTTTTTATATTAGTTCATGCGAGCATTGCTAAAATCATCTAGTTCAACGACGACAAGTACGGACAGCTCCGGCTCCTACTGGTTGTCAAGCTTGAGCCATCCGAGGTCTTACAAACTTCTACCACAAAAATCCATCTTCTTGCGGTCGTCGCCAGAAGTGTTCTGGTGCAAAAGAATCGCCTGGAAATGCCACACACGAAGGGTAAATTTCATGCTGTCGAGATTATTGATGCCAATGAGCTAGATTTTGTCGTCGGTCGGGTTCCGGACCGTGGTGAATACGTGTTCATCAAACGGGTGGGTTGCAGTAATGTACTGGAGGCCCAAGAAAACCCAGAAGAAGCTGTGGTAGCTCGTAATCATAGGCAGCGACGGCTGGGAAGATAAGACTACAAATGTCGGACAAGTAATTCTAGTTTCCAACCAATGTATGCATTTTTCTGCGATGATCGTGTATCCATGACGAAAGATCATGAATTCCTAACGCGAGGAATAGTGGCAGTTGGCCGTCAGGAATGGGATGTTGAAATTCATTATCCATGTCATGACAATATGTCTTGAAACTTGAAATTCAGCAACATTATCCTGAATTTCATGACGAATTCTTCTTACAGTGGCTGCCAGTGTAGTCTGCAGAAATTCATAAAAAAACAATTCCTTTGAAGACATCCAACTGATTAAAAAAAAAAAAAACTCAGAAGATGACAACCTTGACCCAGGATCCTAAGCGAGATGTACATTTCGAACCACTTTGCTCGATGGAATCGGCAACTGCCGTCAATTTTCAACCACAATCACGATTATGTCATCCACTGTAGCTGGCCCACGCCTCCCCCACTATGACATTCCCGAAAAGGAAAGCGGCTGTCCGGCGCCATCGTATAGCACCGTGCAGCTTACCACTTATTGGGCGAATGTTCTGGTTTACCGCCCGATCAGCTGGGTGTTATCTGCCAGTGGCTGTACAGGTTATCTGCCACTGGTCCCATTGCACTGAATTGGTGGCCCGTAAAATCGCGAAAATAATATGGGAGGTTCTTAACAAATGTATGACGTGCCAGGCGCGCGCGTTTCATTTTTACAGCACTTTAATCCATCGTAAATTGTAAACGGCAGGTAACACGGTGACATGGCAGATAACACGTCACATCAAATCACACTCTCTCACGCCCCTATTTACAGGTCGCATTGCGCTTTTGGTGGATATTTGGGTTCTTCCTGGGCCTGTGCATGTGTGAAATTTATATGGTACCCAAAGGTGTACTCACGTCAACCAGCAGATTTACTACATGCCTACAACACTACATGTAGTTACTCGCAGTTGTAATGGCAATACTATGGAAAATGAGCTGCCGAATCAGAATTCCCGCAATCCTCCCTTACCGGAAGTCCGAGAGGACACCTTACTATATTCTGGGCTCATATTTGGGGATGTTTCAG
The DNA here is from genome assembly GCA_029281795.1 of Mycena crocata. NCBI lineage: Eukaryota > Fungi > Basidiomycota > Agaricomycetes > Agaricales > Mycenaceae > Mycena > Mycena crocata. Next base: position 938,524 of record JARJCP010000014.1, on the reverse strand, counting down.
CTGGTGAAGACTCTGAAGAGTTAGATGCAGTTCGCGCGCTGTGAGCGCGCGAAGAAAAAATCAGTTTTTGCTCCAGCCGAGTGCCCAAATATCATACACAACAATACCTGTTCTTGAAACTCCTTGAAATCTCTTTGAAATCTCTCTTTCCGGGCGATTTTTACGATTTTTCCTTCTTTGGATACCCAGCGTATTGGGGGGAAAACCAATGTTCTAGTGGTTGTGTCGTCCATTATGAGTGTCACGTGCCCTCTACGTGAGGTCCAGTGTTCGAGCCTCGCCGTATTTGTTTTGAACGTCTCCGCGAAAGATTTTCGACAAGTTCGTTCTGTTCGGCAAATCCTGACCTATCTCTCCTTCTCCCGGATTCCTCATTTTAGTTGCAAAATCCGAAGTGTCAGGACCTCTCGCTTCGACACTAGAAGTCTCCGGTGGATGAAATAAAATAAAACTAAGTTAATAATATGCAATATCGTACAGGTGTACAATGTCTCGACCCATTCCCCAGAAAACTTACAGAAAGCCTATTTCATGAACTTGAGATGTTGCACAAGGCTTGAAAGCGTCCCAAACGCGTCGCTGCGGCTCCCGAAAACAGCTCAAATGGTTACTTTACCCAATTTACCTTATAAAAACTCACAATGATGCATGAGAGTTGAACAGCTGTATCTGAGTTACTCTTAGACATCCTTCCACATGAAAACTTAGTTTAAGACTGATGTTGAGCGATAGATATGCAAAATCTGTTCTTATGACTTCGTATAACTGATTTGTAAGTTTCGACAGCTAGCAATAGCCAAGAGGATCCTCGTTGTGAAAACAATGAGGATGGCGTTCAGCCAAGAGTGCAGATAACACCACCCGCATATCAGCGGGTACCTACTGAGCCGCACAGGTTCATCTTGCGTCCAGCGAGAGCCGCTGATGAGGCAGAGATCGGAGAATTCCACCTCCGTATGGACAATCCATTTGACCAGCCAATTAATAGCCGACGAGATCACACACCAGATCCCCCGCTAAACGGAAACGGTCCTCAGCCAAGGTCACAACGTGCGAGAAGACAATTGAACCGGCAGAATATGCAGAGAAGGAAAAAACCGAAATTCACCAAACGCACCAAAGGGTACATAAAAATATCTACCTTGAATATGCGTGGACGTTTTCATCGTGGGGAAGACAAATGGATTCACATCAATCAAATTGTGAGAGACAGAAAAATTGGAATATTGGCCCTACAAGAGACGCACCTATCACCCAACGACGTTGAAGACATTCATAAGGTTTTTGAAAAAAGACTTCAGATCTATGCAACAATTGATCCTGCTAGCCCGCAATCCAAAGGAGTTGCAATAGTAATCAATAAAGAGATATCCAATATAATAGGAATCAAGACACATGAGCTAATACCTGGGAGGGCTTTGCATCTCACCATCCCGTGGCATGCAGAAGCGGAACTGACAGTTCTGGCTGTATATGCACCTAACGATGCGGAAGAAAATGCACGCTTCCTAGACCTGTTGGAAGTCAAAACTCGTAACCTTCGAAAACCTGATATCGTACTCGGTGACTTCAACATGGTGGAGGATGGAATCGACCGACTCCCTCACCATAAAGACCCAAATGTGGTTGTAGAAGCAATGCGCAAACTAAAATCAAAGCATAACCTCCGAGATGGATGGAGATCCACGTTCCCAGATGAAAAAGGATATACCTTCCTCCAAAGCGCCACAAACTCACAATCAAGAATAGACAGGGTTCTGGTTACAGAAAAAGTACTGAAAAACTCGTCAGACTGGAAAATTGAATCTCCGGGCATACATACCGACCACCAACTTCTGTCCATGAAATGTTCTGACCCGAAAATGCCCTTCATAGGCAAAGGTCGCTGGGTGCTCCCGCTACACCTTCTCAAAGACAAGAAAGCCATGGACAAAGTCTATGCTCTCGGTAAGGAGATGGAGGCACGTCTCGAAAACGCGAAGGATCATCGCTCGGATGAAGAGAACCCACAAACCATCTTTAAAAAATTCAAGGACGAAATCATAACAGTTTTCAGACAGCGTGCAAAGATCCTCGTCCCTAATATGGACCGTGAAATCAATAACATGAAAAAGGAGCTAAAGAACACACTCAATACCTCGTTGATTGGTGAGGAAGAACGCCGGACAGAAGCAGCCGCGCTACAGGAAAAAATTGATGCTGCGGAGAGAATAAGGCACATGAAGATTCGTGATAACACAGCAGCCAGAAATCGGCTAGAGGGTGAATCGACGGCCACAAAATACTGGACTCAAATGAACAAAGAGAGAAAGCCGAGAGACACCACTACATGCCTCCAAGTTCCGGGATCTGACCCCCCAATTTATGAGAGACGATCTGACAAGATGGCTGAACTAGCCAGGGACTTCCATAATAACCTGCAAACTGAAATGATTGCCGATCCTGACGAACAGGAAGAAGCTGCAAACGTGTCTTTTGAAAATATTGAGAAACTCACGCAACCCAATAAAGCAAAACTGTCTCAATACCTGACACGAGCCGATGTAGCCAGAGTGCTCCAGAGGTTACCTAACGGTAAAGCACCTGGGATTGATGGCCTAGTCCATGAACTGTGGAAAATAATCAACCAGAACTTCGAAAGGACAAAAAAGACAGACAACTCATCAATGGATATAGCGAGAATCCTTACTTCAGTCTACAATGATGTAGAAAAGCATGGAGTACACCCCGACACCTGTTTCGCAGAAGGATGGATGTCCTTGATACACAAGAAAAATGACAAAAGAAATATCTCCAACTACCGTCCAATCACCCTGCTGAACACGGATTACAAAATTTTCACCAAGGCACTGTCAATTAAATTAGCTGAAACAGTTCCCTCTATAATCCATAAAGACCAAGCGGGATTCATTCCGGGCCGCAGCATTTTCGACCAAATTAAACTAATCGAGACAATTATCAACTTTGCTGAACAGGAATCAGAAGGTGGTGCTGTAGTAGCACTGGACCAAGAAAAGGCTTACGATAAAATTATACACAAGTATTTGTGGCGAACCATGGAAGAGGCTAACTTCCCGAACCACTTCATCAACACGATCAAGTCCCTGTATGAACACGCTTACACATCAGTTTGCATCAACGGCGAGAAGAGTTCACGCTACCGTGTGACGAGAGGGGTGCGACAGGGAGACCCAATTTCATGTCTCCTGTTCAATCTTGCAATTGAACCCCTCGCCCAAATGATACGCTCCTCAGAACTAAAGGGTTTTAAATGCCCCAGGCGACCAGGACAAACAGAACGAATAATTGCCGCACTTTTTGCTGATGATACAACTATCTGCCTTTCCGAAGAAGATAATTTTCAAGATCTGGAGAAGATTCTTGCAATCTGGTGTAGAGCATCAGGAGCTAAGTTCAATGAAGGGAAGACACAAATCATACCAATCGGCCCGAAGAGTTACCGTAACCGTGTAATACTCCAACGTCGCCTCAGCCCCGACCACCCAGAACTCCCACAACATATAAAAATCACTCCAGACGGCGTAGCAGTGCGCATCCTTGGAAGCTGGCAGGGAAATGAGACAAAACAGGCGGCAATATGGGCACCCACCATAGAGAAGGTAGAGAAGAGCCTAGCGCAATGGGACAAATCCCACCCTACAATCGAAGGTCGTAAGAAGATTGTCCAGATGACGGTCGGAGGAATGACTCAGTACCTGACAATGGTACAGGGAATGCCCAAAGAAACCGAGGAATACCTCGACAAGAGGATTAGAAAATTTGTTTGGGAAGGGCGAGAAGTGGCCCCGATCAATAATGATATATTATACCTGCCAGTTGAGGAAGGGGGGAAGAACCTGCTCTCCATCAAAGACAGAAACAGTGCAATAGATATTAGAACCCTGCAGGGATACCTCACGAAAGGGGAAGACCGAGCAAAATGGTGTAACCTCGCAGATCGGAGTTTCCGAAAAGATGTTCCTGAGAAACCGGTAGTCAGAAAAAGCACGAGAGTTAACCCGTTCGTCCAAACGTGGGCACCCCTGCAGAAAAAATTACCGAAACCTCTAAAGAAGATGTGGAAAATCGCGTCAAGGTTCCATCTTAGATTTGATGCACTCGCCTTAGCAAAAAACATAAAGGAGGAACTCCCAGTTTGGTTCCACATAGGCGGTAAGGTTGACCTGGCCCGACATAACAATACGAACTGTGCCAAATGCCTAAGTACAAACCACCGTGTCAAACAGTTGGACACATATCTTCGATAATTCAAAGGAATTATGCCCGCCACAATAGAAGAAGAAATTGTGCCTGCCCCTCATGCAAGGAAGACCGGCGGATGGGCTGCGACGCCCCCTATAAATGTCAGGAAGAAGCACTTAAGATTCTTGACTGCCTAAACGACAAATGGGACCCGAGACAAAACACACACCAGTTGAATGCAGACCTCTCGAAGGAAGAACTCCTGGTAAATTCCGAAGCAATAATCAATAAGGACGAGGTCATTTTTGACCCCAAGATTACTCTATGCAGTGTTGAAGATGGATATAGAATCTTCTGCGAACAGAGCGGGGACTCACCTGTGAGCCAGATGCTTCCGGAAGACGACGAGGAAGGACATTCAGTCGAAACAGCTTTTATTGGCAACGCCCACATGATAGATGAGGATGGATAACACTGCTCAGCTGGAGCAGTCTGGTATGGCCTGGAAGATCCCCGCAATAAGGCTGTCCGCATAGAGAAAGAAATGGCCTCAAAGGAAGCAGGCGAGGCTGCTGCAATCCTCTATGCTGTTCAAAACACCCCGCGAGAAGTCTCGATACATTTTAAAATTAAATCCGGACGGATCCTGCGTACCTTAACTAAAGACCTCGAAAAATGCGAGGACAAGGGATGGATAGATATCCGCGATAGCACCCTACTGAAAGCAATTGCGGCCGCACTCCGAGGTAAAGGCACCCGATGCACCCTACAAGAAGTTGAACTAGCAACCAGCATTCCGATGAAAGAAGCAGATAAACTTGCTGAGAGTGGGCTCCACGACGAAGCTACATCCGATCTGAGGACAGAAATTCCGGTTGCACACGATCTCCAGGGCGTCAAACTGCGCACTGGAACACAGTCATCCTTCTATAAAGCAATCAAAGTGTCTAAGCCGAAACCAGAACGCACAAAAACAAGGATCATGCTCGATATCACTCGATACGCAGCAGCAGACCTGTCGGGGAAGACCCCGACGGATAGCCAGATATGGATGTCAATTCGGCACCCGGACATCTCGCGGAGTACAAGGGACTTTATGTGGAGGTGCCTACACCAGGCATATAAAATCGGCAGCTACTGGATAAATATACCGACGTACGAGCACTGGGCAACGTGCCAACACTGTGGAGTCGATGAAACGATGGAGCATGCACTGCTTGAATGCAATGTGCCGGGCCAAGCCATCCTCTGGAGTCTAGCAAGAGAGCTATGGGAGATGAAGGGCTACCAGTGGCCTGAGATGAGTTATGGACAAATCTTTGCATGTGGCCTCGCGGACGTCAGAAATGCGGCAGGGAAGAAAGATGCAGGTGCAAACCGGCTATTCCGGATCCTGATCTCCGAGACAGCACACCAGATCTGGCATCTCCGCTGCACACGCGTCATCACATGGGGAAATGATCCGTTGCACTTCCTCTCGGAAGCTGAGCTCCACAACAAGTGGCTTCACCGTATAAATTCTCGCTTGAAGATCGACATGCTTCTCACGGATACCAAGAAATATGGAAACCGTGCCTTAAACAAAAAGGAAGTCATTAATACATGGAAAGGGGTACTAGACAAGCCTCTAAATCTGTCTGACGTAGGGATCGGGCAGTCTGGTTTTTTAGTGGGTATCCCTCCTCTCCGTCCTCCGGGACGGAACCGGTAGCTTGCTGCTGGGGAGGAGGGGAGTCCTCACACTGTCATACACTGGCGTACTTAACGTATTTTTCCAGGTGGCTTTTTGTTGTTTTCTTTTGAGGGCTTGCCCTCAAAAAGAAGCGTGCGGAGAGGGCTGATGTTATCAGTTGCTCGAAGCATCCATTAAATTGGAACGCTCCACTAAAAAAAAAAAAAAAAAAAAAAGTATAACTGATTTGTAAGCACTTTCCTTTTTGGGAATGTCATAGTGGGGGAGGCGTAGGGCTTTTCCCACTGTTTTTCAACCAGGTATCTACTTGCGCACCCTTCCAGTCATATGTTTGGTGCTGAGGTCACTGATTGCTCACTAATGCTCAGGAGTCCATCAGGTGTCGTCCCGAGGCTATAAGTTATTCAACGGAGGAAAAATTTGGATTTCAACAAAATTGTTGAACCCAAGTCAGAACAATACATCGTTTATTGACTCCGCCATTTTGGTCATTAATTAAGTTACTAGCCTCGCGTGTACAAGGTTGTCTTCTCGACTGCGTTCAATCATCAGCACTGCGGCGACGGGACTATGCACAAGAGGAACCAGGGACTCGCGCCTGTCAACACGTCCCCTGAGATCAAGATTGTCAAGCCGGCGAGTTCAGGAGTAAATAAATTGCAAGTCCCTTGCCCCACGCCAGTATGCAGGCCGTGCACATGACGCCGGTAGTCTTTCCCCGGTACGCCTCGAGCGCCGACATCGCGCTCTTCGGCGGCGCATCGGATGAGTATCGGGAGCTTGAGGAGCAGCTGGCGGGGTGGTTCTTTAAGCTGTCTATCCAGTACGTTTCCTTTGGATTTCTTGAGCATACGGGGTTGGCACTGACGGAGTTTTGACGCCAGCGAGCAATGGTCCAAGAGCCGGCTTCACAATAGCCGCGCAAGCGCGGGGGCGAACGTCCTCCGCCCACTGCTTACGACGGCGAACAGGATCCCGCACCTTTTCCCCCCAACGCTTTCCGATCTGCGAGCCCTCGACAGTGCGCCTTGTGTCGATCCTTTCATCTGTGCGATTGATTCAATGACGTCTAGTGGCCTCGGTGTTGGGCCTTCTGCAAGCATACGAGCAAGAAATTCCGTCAAAGATTGAACTCGATGCAGCCCGCAGAATCTTTGCCCGCTTCGTCGGCGCGCCTGTATATTGATGCCTCACACTCATTGTATTGTATTCCACCAGATACCGATTGCCCACTGTCCTTCGGGGTACCGTAGAAGTAAATTTGAATCCATGCAGCGATTACAAGAATGATTCCAAGACAATTACACAAAGGGTACAAGTCCACGTTCGAATACGCGGTAACATTTTCAGACTCATGCGTAGCGTCCACATCACCGCCGCTCCCGAACCCGCAACCACACAATGCCAATTACACCCAACCCAAAGCCAGCAATAAAGGCGAAAAGAACCAGCACGTCCCTGTAGTAGTTGTTCGCCCCAAACCCAAACAGCTGCGTCCAAAATGCTTCAGCGCCCGTTTTCGCGGATATAACCGGAATAGACGCACCAAATTCATAATGAGACTGGCTGAGACATTCACCGGCACACCCTGTAGGCTGTCCTGGATCATGAGCCCCGAACCTACCTCGTTCACTGCGAGCGCCTCGAGGCAGTACTTGAGTGGGCACAGCCACTGCAGCCAACGCAGCACGGGCGGGATCGAGTTGAGGTGCACAAAGAAGCCCGCGAAGGTCATCTGGTAGAGCGCCGACAGTGCGGAAAGTAAGATCGCAACCCCGCCATTGTGGAAGAGCGTCCCGAGGAGGAAGTTCTGCGCAGAGGTCAGCCTGGCACGCGAGAACGGCGGTGGAGGCGCACATAGAGCGTCATGGCGAGAGTGTAAAGGACAAGGATGAAAAGGAACTTGAAGTAGTGGGCCGCGTCGTGCGCGAGGCCCGCCATCCAGTAGGTTCTTCCTGCGTATGAGCCAAATTCAAAAAAGAAAGTATTAGCGTGCGTACATTGTGGCAACGATAATCGTCGGAATGATTCGCAAGGGCACGACATCGAACAGGAGTCGAGTGAGCAGCCATGATGCTGGGCTGCGGGTCGTAGGGTCAAGTGCGCATCGCAGAGACATTGGACTACTTACCTATAATACGAGCTCGATCGCTCCCGCAGAAACAGAGGCCGAATCTCCACAACATTGTAGAGCGCACTCAGAGATGAAAACGCAATCAGTGCACCCTGGTGGACGTGAGATCAATGAACAAAAGACGAATGCAATGGCTTACGAGGAAGAACAAGCAGCCCACGCGGGACTGGAACCCAGCAATGGTAATGCCAGTTTGGAAATATAGCCCCCCTGAAGCCAGGGTGAGCAACACGATTACCGCAATCTGATAAGCTTACCACAAAAGACGCCCAGGATGCTCGAGATGGCAACATGTGTGAAGAATAGCGTCTTATCTCTGCGGTGAACCCGATGAGCGGCTATGCAGCCGGTAACGTACTGGATTCATACCTTCTCAAGATTTTCCACTCTCGCCCGGAAAGGTACTGCAGCTGCGTCAAGAACGTCGTTGCGTACTTCGTCCGCGCTGCCGATTTTGTGCGCCCACCCGCCCCGCGTTTCTCCCTCTCCGCGGAGACATCCTCGTCCGCCGCGGATACCCCATTTTCGGAGCTGTCGCTCTTCTCCGGCGGCGAGTTCGAACCACTGCGAAGCTGGAAAAGCGCCACAGGTGGCTCACTGGCGACCTCTAGCAGGTAGTCCGCGACGTTGTACCCCTGCTGGTACGGCGGCGCGATGCCGGCGGCCTCGCGGGCAAAGTGCTCCGCGGGAGCGAAGGCCCCGGCGCCGGAGTACAGCGCGCGGCCGTGTGACAGGAGGAGGATGGAGTCGAAGATCTGGTACAGTTGAGAGCTAAGCGGGCGGTTAAACCTGCAGTGCAAATCGATAGAAGTAGAAACATACGATGGCTGGTGTATCGACGCGATGACGGGGATCGGGTTATCCGAGTCGTGCGCAATAGCGTGAAGCACCTTGGCTACCCGTGATGCAGAAACCGAATCCAGCCCTGTTGTAACAAGTTAGCACTGGATGACCGCAAAAAAAAAAAGAGGAGAACTCGCCCGATGTGGGTTCGTCGAGAATAAGAACGTCCGGACTCGCGATTAACTCGAGTCCAATGCTCACCCGCCGCATCTCACCACCACTGATGCCGCGTGCCTTGCCCCCGCCGACGTCGCCGCTCCACCCAATGCGCACGTCCCGCAGCCGCGCGATCCCCAGCGTCTCCAGAAGCCCTTCGACGCGTGTGCGCTTCTCAGTGTCCGACACGCTCTCAGGGAGCCGCAAGCGCGCCGCAAACAGTAGTGCCTCGTACACCGTAAGCATGGGTGGCAGCACGTCCTGTTGCGGCACGAAACCGATCCGTGGTGACGCGCCACCTGGCGACGGGTACGTGACACGCCCCGTCGTCGTTCCGGACTTGCGCTTCCCCGCGAGGATCTCGATGAGAGTTGTCTTTCCTGCTCCGGAGGGCCCCAGGACGGCCATCATCTGCCCCGGCGCGACGCGTCCGCTCAGGCCGTCGAGCACAACCTTGTTGTCTTCTGCGCCTCGCTCGCGCTTCCCCAACCAGGAGCGGCCGCCAGGTGTGGGAACGACGTAGCTGACGCGAGTCCACTCGACCGCGACGCGGCTGCCATCGGTAACATCTGGCCCCGCACGACGAGCGGCGCGCTGCTTCACCAGTCCGAGAACAAGGAACAGAAGCGCGATGAGGACAAGGCCGCCCACGACAGCGAGACCTCCGATGACTCCACCACTAAGCTGCGTGCCCTTGTCACTGGAAGCGGTCGAAGAGGGACTGGCGGCCGTGTCGATCACGTTCTGCGCGACACATTCGCCAAAGATGCACCCGCTCAACGATAGACCGTCCGCGCCGAAGAGTGACTGCAGCGTCGCCTGCTTGAAGGAGCATGTCGTGGAGTTGCTGCAGTCGATTGACAAGGACCCTCCCAAACCGTCGATCGCAAAGGTGATGTCCTCTACGCCGCCACCGCAGAACGTCGAGTTTTTGATGCAGGTGCATTTGAGGTTTTGGCAGTCCCAGTTCGTGTTTCCGCCCGTGAGATCCTGTGTGCACGAGTCGGCGAGACAATAGAACTGCTCGACTCCTGCATAGAATAACTGGGCGAATACGGTCCCCGCGGACCCGAAAGAAGTTGTGTTCGGAAGAGGGGACAGCGCAGGCTCGAGCGTGCGGATAATGTTGAGACTCGAGGCCAAGGGGAAGAGAACCTGCAGCGTCGGGTTCTAAAACGGAATTTTAACACCTTGTCGGTAGGAAACATAACATAGATATACTCACAAGAACTTGGCAGCTCATCTGGCTCGCAGCGTACACCCGAGCGGCCGAATTGCACACGAGAGTACTGTTCTGGCCTGTCTGAGACCCTGCCACCGACTGCGCGCTCGAAGGAGCGCTTCCCGACGCAGAAAACGCCGTCTGGCAGACCGAGGAGGTCTGGCAAACATTGCATCCCGTTCCGCTCCATCCTGTTCCGCAAGCGCATGTCGCGTCCGTTATGTTCGGGAAAGCACCCTGCTGCGGTGCAAGGGTGCGACGGGAGCCTTGGAAGATGTCTCCCCCACATCCTGGGCTGGCACAAGTTGGCCCCCCAAACCCCGTTGGGCAGAGACATGTCGTGCCGTTTTGTACACCGTAGTTGTCACAGGAGGTCTGAGCATTTACCAGGCCAACCAGGAGCAGAAATAAACCGAGTCTCGTCATGGTGGTCGAGACGAGGGTTCCCCGCTCTTTAAAACTGGAATATGGTGCGTTTTCGACTTGGCCTCACTTTGGAAGGACGATCATGTCACCTGTCCCTATTCCCGTAAAATAAATGCGTGTGAACATGATCGATGTTGCAGTTCAGGTGGTTGTAACGAGGATCCGCAGGGATCCGCCGGGGCGCAATGTGCTCGCTTCTTGGAAGATGGTTGATTGGTAGATCAGATAGCTTGAGATCTATGCGCGATTAGATTAGATCCAGCTGCACTGCCACCCCTGTCAAAGAGCATTAATTCTTGAGTGCTCCACGTACTTACCACGTACCAGATACCTGATCACTTCGTTTTTGCCCGCCCATCCTCATCTTACTTTTTGGAGACCACGATCTGGTCTTTCTATTTTCGTCCGAACAGCTATTTTGAACCAATGTTCAAATCTCGCGCCAATGGACTCGATGCATTGTTACAGAGTCGAGTAGCTGCAGATGATTATTCACCAATACGGCGCCGATACTCCGAGTCGCCTTCTGTTCCCTTCTTTCTGCTCTCTTCTGCCTACCAGCTCTTCCGTCAGCAATCCACAGAGTTGCGACCCCTCGGTAGTGCAAACCACGTCCGACTTGTATGCATCTCTGATACACACAACCACCTCCTTCCTCCCTCTGCCGTCCCCACCGGCGACATCCTCATTCACGCCGGAGATCTTACCCAGTCTGGGACTCTGTCCGAAATGCGTCTTGCACTCAACTGGATGCGGTCGCTTCCTCACCCTCATAAAATATTCATCGCCGGCAACCACGATGCTGTTCTTGCCGATCCCGCCGCCCGCGAATCCCTCGACTTCACCGGCCTCACCTATTTGTGCAACGAGACGACTGAGCTCAACATACGCGGTCGGATTCTGCGAATTTTCGGCAGCCCCTGTACTCCTCAGCACGGCAACTTTGTCTTCCAGTACCCCCGCGAACAAGGCCCAGAGCTGTGGCAGACTATTCCAGGCGCTACTGACGTGCTTGTTACGCACGGCCCACCAAAATCGCATGTCGACGGCTTTGGATTGGGTGTCCTAGTTTACTTGCAGCATTGTGGAGGGTACGTCCTAGGATCATGGTATGCGGTCACATTCATGCCGGGAGAGGCATAGAAATGTTGCCGTGGGACGAAGCTCAAAGGGCTTGGGAGGAGGTGGTTCGCAAGGGGGATGTCGGGTGGTATTCGATGTGTGTTCTGCTTTGCGGATTGGTCGGCGCGTGGTTCAAAGGCGTGGACGGAACAAGCCTTATCTTGAATTGCGCCGTTATGGGAGGCGTTCGCGATCAACTCGTTCGAGATGCGATTGCAGTAGATATCTGAGCGGTAAGCTCATCCGTTTTCTGATAATTCCGTTATTTACCGCGTCGATCTAGCCTGTCAGACTTTCGATGTTTTCGCCAGGCTGCAATTGGACTTTTCTGTCCAGTGCGATTAAGCCAGGACAGATTTTTCGATAGTTTGCAAGATGTGGCAGCAGCGGGATTCAAAAAATTACTTGAGGTGTTCTTTCATCTTCAGCTGATTTTTCTGTACTCGTATAAAGCAAATCGATGAAGAACAAATTTTCAACCACACAGGCTAAGTAACCTATAATGGAAACTCACCACCGGGTCCAGGCCTGCCAGTCCCAGTAATCGCACACGCGCTGCTACTGCTCATCTGGGTCGTTGCGTCGGCGAGCTGCGTGGCTGCGTCAAAGATTGAATTATTAGAGAACCTCGTTGCGTTTTACCTGGTTATGGAAAGCGCTGATGAGAATGAAAATCGTTACGACAGTGAGTGTATGTAGATGTTTGAAAATGCAACACTCGGAGGAAATAAGCGCGGTGCCTTTATATATAGTTACGCCGGCTAAAAGCAGGCCCCAGGTTGAGTCTATCATCGAGAGTCTGACATAGCCTTGTAAGTTGATACATGCTAAAGGGAATTCTGCTGACATGGACGGACACCGCGTAAACTGAGGTTCGGCGTAGGTTGATCTGACCAATGTGATTTAACGTAAACCTTCGTGTATCGTGTGCCTTCGAAACCTTCGCGGGGCTTCAAAGACGGCGTTGAGACGGTGCTAGCGGGCGTTTTCTGTCGAGACGATGCTGTAACAAGAGTCCAGGGTGCGTCTAATAGTCCAGGGTGCGTCTAATAGTCGGGGAGGTTCACTGTCCGATGAGAAAACAGGAGATACAGGCACGTAGAGCGACGATGTCGGACCAGGGTCGGGCAGAATCGGAAGGTTTAAATTTGTGGTCGGTTTGTTGTTGCTTCGACCATTTTCAAAAGGGGACAAAAATGTACTGGAAGTTCCACGGAGGATCTGAGAATCAGGTCCCAACAGCTCCACTGCCCCATAGACGCGGTTGATACGTTGAAGCTGCGAGACAATCGGAGCCACATCGGGGAGAATCGGAAGCTTTGAGATTCGAGTCGAAATGTTACTTACATACAGTCCTCCGACGATTGGTCGGCGTATCTTGGCGCACAGTTCCTTTTGCGGAGACTGGGCCAGCCTGGTCCGGTCTCGGGATGGTTACTCAAATCCAAACAGTCATGGTTGCACCTTCGGCGAGATCATGAGCCTGGACCCCCGAGCCTAGACCACCGGAATCAAGAGGAGCCAGTGCCGATCCGGCCGCAGGCCTAGACCCAGCACTTGCATTGGGTGCTCGTCCATGGTCGAGCCAGACGGCGAGCAGGAGAGCCCCATAAATTGCGTCCAGATCCCAGAACGGAGGTGTTGATGAACAGCGCGAAAAAACCGCGAAAAAAGCAAGGAAAATGGCAAGAATTTAGAGATCCTGGTGGGATCACGCAAGAGGCGGGGACTTGGCCGTTTACTTATAAGAAGAGAAGGGGGCTGGGCCCTGGAGTAAACCCCACCTCTCGTAGCAAAGTACACGCTGGATGGACGAGCGATACCGCGTACAGCAGCCCTTGTTGCCCCTGCTTTCTATTGCCGCCTCGAGAGCCCAATACTCACCCACGCAGCAGTGGGGACCTAGCACCAGTGTGAGCAGAATTCTGTTCTTTACCCGATGTATTTGCGTGCAAGACGCGTCGCCAATGCCGTATTTTGCATTGCTTACCCCTTTGCCCACGTTGTGCTTCGCCTTCACCTTGGTTGATGCTTTGGCCCTCTAGCAGCTCCCAAATCTTGGTGTCAAACGCGAAGGCGCGTCGCCGGAGCACCACATGTCGGAACGCAAGGACAGCACCGGCCATGAAGACAGCATGTCCTCGACCAGCGATTTCGTGAAGAAGCTCTACAAGTTCGTATCACATTGCACGTTTTACCGCATTCTCATCGTATGTAGGATGCTCGAGGACCAGACGTTCCAAAATGTGGTGTCCTGGGGTCCACAGGGCGATTGCTTCGTCGTAAAAGTGGGTCTCCGAAGCGTATAAGTGCTCACAGACTGATGTATCGCGGCAGGACATGAACGAATTTACCAAGTCAATATTACCCCGCATGTTCAAGCACTCCAACTTCGCCAGCTTTGTGCGTCAGCTGAACAAGTACGACTTTCACAAGGTCAAGAATACGGACGACAATCAATTCGGTGAACATGTGAGTTATCGCTGATTCATTCTATACCTAACACTCACAAGCTCCACACAGAGCTGGACGTTTCGGCATCCAGATTTTCACGCCGACCGGCGGGACGCGCTGGAAAACATCAAGCGCAAGGTCCCCGCCCAGCGCAAATCCACTGCCCCAATGCCTATCACGCCCGCATCATCCTCATATCCCCCACCCAGCGCCTACCCACAATCCGCCGCCTCCAGCTCCTTCTCAACAGCCAACCCTTACCAGGTTGACTCCCAAAGCGCTAAGATTGACGCGCTGCAGGCACAGCTTACATCCCTGCAATCACAATTTACGTCCCTCGGCGCCGCGCACGACGACGTCCTCTCACATGTGCGGAATCTCGAGCGTAGCTACCAGGAGGTCCTCGTCGAGATGGTCGGCTTCCAACGCGGCATGGCGCAACAGGATGGGCTTATGCAGAACCTCATACAATACTTTCTGCGCGAGAACAACGGGAACGGCGCCGGTGAGTGACAGGTTCGCCTCCATTCACTGCATCGCTAGTCAGACCATGCGCCTAATGAATACTATCTGTTTTTTTTTGATTCTCCCATGGTGCTTCCCTTCATTGCAATCGATCTCGACTTCGATACCGACATAAAGGCAAAATGAAGCAGCTGCAGTCGATGGACGGGGATGGAGGCAACAACCCGTTCCTGTTTCTCCAGAACCAGGAGACGCAGCGGATGCTGGACAAGAACTTTCCGGAGACGGACGTCGCGCGGGCGACGCTGGTGCAGATGAGCGAGATCTCCCGCCGTGCGGAGGCAGTTGGGATGTCGTTCGGCACGCCGGGAGCAGGCGGCAGCAACAGTAATAATAATAGTGCCCGCATGGTAAGCGGGAGCGGCATAGGCGCGGCCATGAGCCGGATGGACATGCTGGCGCGAATCGAGGAACTGCAGTCACAACGCGGACGCAACTCCAATTCCAGTTCCCGACTAAATACCCCTCTCTTCAACAACACCAACAACATTAATAACAACGGCAGTGGCAGCGCGCCAACAAGGAATGGAATGGGCCCTATGGAGAGTCCGGAAGGGGAGGGACAGCAGACGGACTCGGAGGACTACGAGGACGACAACGAGATGGTTGTCCCCACATCATCAAATCCGCCGACTTTGGACGTGGGCGACATGGCGTTGACAACAACGTCAAGCCCAGACTCATGGGGTGGAGGCGACGCACACGCGGGGCTAGAGGTGTACACCGTCGGCCACCTCATGCCGCGAGGGAGTGCATTTCCGGTACCGGACGCGCAAGGCAACTGGTCGTTCGACGCCAGCGCGTTCACGGGTGAAATGGTCGGGAACCAGGAGGCGGCGTTCACGACTGGGACTGGCGGCAGTCCTAATGGGAGTAGTGGAGGTGGAGGGAGCCCACAGACGCAGGGGCAGACACTGCGCGTACGGCGGTCGACGTTCGTTCCCGGGTGGGCGGTCCCGCCACGGGTACTACTGGTCGACGACGATGCTGTGAGCCGAAAACTCAGCAGCAAGTTCCTGCAGGTGTTTGGATGCACCATCGACGTTGCCGTGGACGGTGTCGGCGCAGTCAACAAGATGAATCTCGAGAAGTACGATTTGGTATTGATGGTTCGTCGGCTCCCGTTACGCCCTTACATTCAAGCTAATTGTGGATTGCAGGATATCGTCATGCCGAAATTGGACGGTGTCTCTGCGACGTCGATGATTCGCAAATTCGACCCGCAAACGCCTATCATCTCCATGACGAGTAACTCAAGACCGAACGAGATTATGACCTATTACTCTTCCGGTCTGTCTGTCCCAGACTAGTTTTCGCACGTCCGCTGAATTCTTCACAGGTATGAACGACATATTACCGAAACCGTTCACAAAAGAGGGCCTGCTCGACATGCTGGAGGTACCCCACCATTTTATTGAGTCTTTTGCCCGTCCAGCCACTAATTTTGTACCCTTCCAGAAACACTTGACCCACCTCACCGTGATCAAGCAAAAAATGTCAACGTCAATGCGCATCTCGCGGCCGCCGACAGGAATTCCTCCACTCAACGACACAGGGTTCGAGAGCGCCCTCCAAGCAGGCGCGGCTTCCCTTTCCGCATCCTCGACATCGTCACCTGAGAACGCGCTGGTGGGCTACGGCCTCGGCGCCGACACGGGTGACGGACGTATCAACGTGCTCGCGGGTATGGGCCTCACAGACGAGCAGTACAACACCATGCTCGCTGGCATTGTGAACGGTGATGGCTTCAACTTTGGCTCAGAGAAGCGGTCCCTTGATCTGGATGGGGATGACCAGGACGGGCGCGAGGGCAAGCGGAGCCGGTTTGAGGTCGTCGAGTAGCGCGTATTCCCCATATTTTGTTGTCATCTTTCTTCTTGCTTCCCCTCCTCATCGTTATAATATGTTCTTGCCTATTCTTAGACCTACCTGTATCCAAATTCACCATGTACACTGTATTCCTTCATGATATGTGGAGCTCTGGCGTTGCGCGGGGTCCTCGGAGTGTGACTGTTTGACGGTCCCACCTGGCGGACTCCAACCAATGCGATTCCTACTACGCCGGCTCATAACCGAGTGGTAGCCCTTTGGCATATTAAATGCCACGGAGAGAAACGTCGAACAACTGAACGTCCTTTCCACTCGTGCCTGTGCCTCGGGATGATCTGCCACCATTCAAAAATGTTGGTGACCTTAACCCATACGCGGTTCCTCAGGTAAGTCAGCAGCACTATAAAACGGCATCGATAAATCCAGGCCGCCATATTACTCTTAGGACAACGCCAAATCTCTCAGCCATACCATGAATTCGTCTTTTCTGCATTGCTGCTCTCTATCTTGGGAGTTATGGGCCGAATGGAAGGAAGAGCCCGTGAAGATATGAAGGTTCAATCTTAAAATTGACTGGGTGTGAGATGCTCAAGTTCTTGTGCGTACGCAGGATCAGGAAACGAATCCGTGCCCACCTGCCACCTGGTGTTCTGCTCCAGAGACGAATGCGCTTTGAATAATTCAGGACAAACAAGTAAATGTGCATCGGTGGACGGTCAAAACCAGGCATTGAGCACTGCGTAACGCATCTATGTATGGTTGAAATTTGAATTCTTCTTGAAGCTTTGAACTCTCCATTGTCGACCGAGATCGATGGGTCAAACAGATGTCACCAACTTCTTTGATGATTGACGCGTCTGATAATTAATTGGATCATTTCCACTGTTCTGCGTTAAGGCCATGTATGATTTGGTTGAATTCACTTTTCTAAGTTTTCTTACTAACGTTTGAGAAGCGGCCAATTGAGCAATCATTCGAAAGGAATAGGACGTTGGGCGGGACGATGCATCGATGATAAGTTGCCAAAAGAGAAGCTCGTCGTTTCAGAAAGATAGAAGATAGATAATGTCGAGAATTCGGACGGGCCGACATCCCAGATATTCATAATTCAAGTCCTTTGGAAAGAAATTGGGGATCTTCCTTCTTACAGTTGAGAATAGAAGAGATGAAGAGAATATTACAGATTCAGAAGTGTCACTAGCCGGGCGCGAATACGGAGGGAGTAAGGGATTCCTAGGGTGTTTGGTAGTACTAGTGTGCCGGTGAAAGGACGAGATGCGTCAGACGGCGGCGGCGGGCCGGATACAAATTTAAACTCCGATTAGGAACCCGCATTTTTTTCTATTTTTCTTTTGATTTTCTTGAGGCTTTCATGCATCTTATATCGACAGCAAGCATACGACGCAGCTTGTCTTTTATGAAACCAGCTTCCTGTTCTTCAAGCAGCACCATAATATCTTTGCGTTGAAAGAGTCAAGAAAGAGATGCGACATCCTGACACAGGGTGGAAACTACCGCAAGAAATTCTCCCATCGAATCGCGCTGGAATTCATCTCACTTTCCGACCCTGCTGCCGCTCGCAAACTCCGGACCCCCGCAGTCAAGACACGCTTCTTCCCCTCCTCATCCAGCTCTGTCGCGAAAAACTCGATCGCAGTGACCATCTCACGTCCATATGCGATCAAAGCTTGCCGTTTAAAATACGGCGACACCGGAGGCGCATGAGCACCATACGAATCGAGGAACGACGCGATAAATGTGCGGGCGGCCTCGCAGCCTCGGGTCTGTGATACGAGTAGATGCAGGTGAGCAACTGCTTCGTCGATGAGAACCCGAAAGTGTACGATTGATCCTCTTACCAAGCATGCCGATTTCCGCGCCAGGAGTCGACAGTCCGAAGTATCCCCAGTCGACAAGCCCGCGGCTGCCGTCAAGGGCGATTAGGATGCTGCCTGGCCAAAAATCAACCATGCCAAGGCACGGCTCGAGTTTTTCTTTCGCCTGCATTGTGGAACCCACACGGGCGCTGAGGATTTCCGCGTCGGATACTCCATGCTGGGACATCACCGTGAGCGCCGTCGTGGTGAGGAAATACACAGGATTCTCCTGCTCATCCGGGCGTGTAAAAAGACCGGTGGTTGCCGAGTCGGGATGCGCAGTGACCTCCCAGAACCTCGCAATAAATGCACCGAGGGTGGCCGCGATCTGACATAGGGTTTTGTCAGCCGGTGAGACCGAGAGGAACTTGGATAGAGTCTGGGTCGGCCCAAGGTCGGTGATCCAGAGGACATTGAAGGTAGTATCGTGATGAATTAGTTCCGGGATCTTCAACTCGGGAAAATTCAGCAGCAAGCCCTGGATATCTGGTTGTTGGGCCAAGTAGGACAACGCGTTTGCTTCGATGAGTTGGCGATGCACAGACATCGCTTGAAAGGGGTCGGATGCAACGTACGGAGGTGCATATTTCAGCACTACAGAGCTGAAGAACAATTTCGACTGGAACAGTTGGACAGGGTTCGAAAAGGTCGCCCGAACAGTCTTGTTGGTCAAACCTCCAGTCAAGACCTCAACATGAAAGTCCGCTGGTTCTAAGGTGAGTTGCAACGCTAAATACGAGTAGAAGTCAAACATGGAGGAGGAGTCATTAGGTGACGGCACCGAACCATCAGCCATCACTGTTGTGGTTGAATTTCTTAATTCTTTCTCCCACCATCGTCTTGCTCCTGGCCCTGGAGGCTGGAGTTTCCTCCGTGTTACCGAACTCGAAAGAGCTCCATGCGACTTATATCAACTCAGTTAATTAATCCAGTGACAACATCCGGCAGCTCAAAGCGATCTGCGTCAGTATATCATCTCAACTACGGCTCTCAGCTATCGCTAGGATCTAGGATCATCCATCTGGGTTACTTCCTGTATCAGGAACCGAAGACAAATGTGTTTCAACGTTTCGTTAGATGGACGTTTGTGGGCTCTGACATTGTCGGGATTAATATTATACCGAGCAAGCCGTCGATCGGCTACCAGGAAATCATGCGAGCCTGGCAATCGTTTGCTACTTCCTTTCACCGGCTAGTTTGCAGCCGGCCCCTTCAAGACTGTATTGAAGTCATATTTACTTCTTTCTTCACTTCACTCCAGTGCTGGGTCCCTTCTTTCCGCAAGCTGGTCTTGTGGATTCTCTTCTTGCTTCTTAAGCCCGACAATTGTTTTCTCTTCTCTACCCATTTTTGCGATGACCGCATCCATCCTCTTGGCCTTGGGCTTGTTTTCGTGGAGCGTCTACGCGATTGCCGTCAAAAACGACAACTCCACGCTGGCCTCTCGGGGACTTGTGAAGCCATGGACCATCACGGACCTATATCAAGGCGCCAATTTTTTTCGAGTACGTTGCCTGATAATTGCCCTTCCCCAGCTTATCATCCAATTAGCGGTTGGGACTTCTTCAGTGATGCCGACCCAATCCATGGATTGGTCAATTTCCAGACAAGGGAGAACGCCAAAGCCAGACAGCTCATCAATTACCTGGACAACAAAGCTGTCAATGCCGTGGACGACTACACATTGATCCAACAAGGACACAACTGCGATTCGTTGGTAGTCTTCTGGGTGTTTGATGTGTGCATTCATGAATCGTTTTCCAGCGTTCGCATTAGCTCCAAGGAGCATTATAATGCGGGGACCCTGATCATTGCAGACTTTGCGGTATGTGCCGCTTAAATTATAACACAGCGGACTGAGATAATTGCGGAACAGCAAATGCCTCAGGGATGTGGCGTGTGGCCCGCATGGTGGACAGGCATGTTCGACTCCCTTTTTTTAAAAAAAAATGAAAATCTCAATCTCAACCGCAGTTGGCCCCGCATGGCCACAGAAAGGGTAAGTATTATTATGTCTCCGTAGATGGTACTCATGCCCCTCCAGAGAAATTGATGTCCTAGAGGGTGCGGAACTTTGCACGTACGTCTTCTGAACCATGTCGTTAAATATGCGATTCATCATTGTGTGTGTGTGTGGTGGCCAAGTGGCATATTAACTATATTGCTGTGTATAATGAGCTGCTTCAGGACCTTCCGGCCAGGCGCAACGATGGATGTACATATTTCATCAGACAAGACGGCCATCTGGTGTACATTTCCGTTACTGGTCAGTAATCGTCAAGAATATAACCTAAATCTCGATTTCGACCGTTGTCTATCTCCCTAGAATACCTGTATCGATAAAGCGCTGCTTCCATATACGCAGTAGCCCGTTGGCGCGTCCGTTGACCGTTTGAAAGAACGAGTGTCGGCAAGCGTCCCGACGGAAAAGTCCAGAGCCCCTCATTAAAATCAGTTGTTAAGATGGCGTACCGTCCGCTGGCTCGCAGTAAGGTATAACTCGAGTCATTTCCTTCGTTCAATGCGGACGCCAGCGGAAATACGGCACCGGGGAGTCCGTACGCGTGCTCCAGAATCCACGCCAGGTCGCCCGGGATGCCTTGCCATTGATCCGAAAGGTTCCAAGTCTCCCAGTCTGTCCTCCATCGGGATGGGCAACTAAAGTACTTAATCCCGAGCTTCAAATTCGTCGTAAGTGTTCCCTGGATCATCGAAAGTCGGTTCCGAGTCGTCTAGAGGATCGAAAGGGAGAGGCGGTTCGGGTGATAAATGTAGTCTTTCTCCCGGCCATCGTGCTGTTATGGAAGGGTCGTATGGCTTTGATGTACTTGAATATTGACGGGGAACGAGTGCTTTGAAGGAGAATACGTTCCTGCCAACGAGTACTATCAGCTGATCATCGCGATAGTTGGATCCCAGTCTTACCGCGGAAACGGGAGGCCCGGATGGGCCTGCGTTGGTAAATAGATCATGAACCAGGTCGTTACAAGCGCAGGTTTGGATGCCGACATGGCCGTAGATGGCTAGCTCTCCGAAATGGAGTCGTACTTCGATGGGTCAGATCACGTCCCGGCAATATAAGAACACCGATGCTTGTCATCCTCTACTTAACATCGTCAGATGTGGAAGTCGCCGTTCATTTGCGGTTCGGGGTGTGAAGGGAGACGACATCTTGTAATACTTAATTCGGTTGTTAGGCGCCCGTTGTTAGGCGGTAATAGGCGCCCATTAATGAGCACCGCCACTGGCGCTGCCAAAAAAAACAAGTGGCGTCTTCGAACGGGTGTGATTTTCTCCAACTCGCCTCAACGCCTCGAAGTCTTCGTTGGCGGTTGACATGAGAGTCAACTGATGGGATTGTCATACATATATTTCGCCGCAATTGAGCAAGCATTTCGGCCACAAAACAAACAACAGCCTGAAAAACACTTGTCTGTGCAATTGTTATTGTGGCGGTCACAGCTTCGGTATTCCTATAAAGTGTGCTGCTCCCACAACAACTCTGTAATGCGTACCACCACAAAGTCTAAAGCCTCCTCTGCGAAGCGACGCAAGTCCCTTGAATGTTGAGCACAAATTGGCAACCAAATATCTTGCGGACGCTAGACGCCGCCGGGATGCCAAAACATGGAAGCATTGGTATTCGAATTCCCAGAATATTTGGACACCTAATCTATCCGAGCCGTATGAGCATCCATCCGACGCCATCGTCATCTTTAGGACTAATGGCAAGTACTTTGTTTCATTCTCTCGGGATTGCCTGTGGGGTCTTATTGTGTGGCCACAGCAAAAAAGTATTACTGTCTGAACGACAAAGAACTATCGACTCTTCCTCGGGAGGAGCTTCAAAGCGTACAAGAAAGAAAGACTGTAACATACAAGCATACGGACATCCTGAATCTCCTCTACCGCAAATTCGCCATTCTGGCCGGGACAAAATCAGATTCAGACTCAGCACTTCTCGAGAAAGGGGAGGAAATGTTTAAGAAAGGGTGCAGTTTTTCGTCCTCGACCTTTTTGGCTATGCTGAATCTTTCATCGTGGCTTGCGAATAGAATTCACGGCCAAAAGAGTCTTGCAGAAAAAATCAAGGCCGGAAAGCTCCCAGATCTTGTTTCGGTGGCCCACAGCAGGGATATTGCATCCAGGACGTATCAGAAAGGAGTCGAAATTACTCTGAGAACAGATGCAATGAGGGACGTGGAAGATACGGAAACGGAAGGTTCTCAAACCTCGCAGATTCACCGCTATCTGCATGCCGATTGCTCCTTCGATGGGGACAGCGATATCTGGCATGCAATGAACGACTCGGACAGTGATGATGGTGATTGGTAAATGGAAGGAAGGAAGGAAGTAGATTGGTGATGGTAAATAGCTCTCTGTGACGATGTAACTTTCCTGCCGCAATCTTATCTAATCTCGATGCACACTGATCGCACCAAGCCTTTTTCACCTCCCATCGTATAAGAAGGAAATAGAATGAAGCTTTGTCCAGCTTTGTCCTGACGCACGCAAGAGGCACGTGAAATAAATATGATGTCGGCGTGAAGGGAATGCTGAACATATAGCCTTCCTCGGTTTCTGTCAAGTTTTGTTGACGCAGCAACGAGGAGACTCTGACAGTTGAGCGTGCGGTATGCGTCCGACGCTGAGGGTTGTACTATAAATAAGCAGCACACCTTGCAGTGCGCAAATCATTCAATCCACGAACGGGAAAGGTTAGCGCCGCAAAATCAATGAGGGCCCGCTGATAAGTATTCGCCTCACAGTTAGCATAGTACTCTGATACTGCCCGGGCGCAGTCGAGATGCCTCGAGGAGACCCCCAGTGAAGTAATTCTCACTGCAGCCTGTCAATCATCATAAAATCAGCTGTTCCTGAACGGGATCTCAAATGCGTCGAACGTCTGGCGTTATCCGCAATCCGTACAATCCATGTTGCAAACCTGTCCTCGTGCACGTGGATGTTCCCATTTTTGAACGGAACTGTCCGATAGATTACTTTATCATTGTTGTCGCCGGATACTGACTCGATATTTTTGGCTCTCCTGCAGTGAAATGGCCGTCACCGGGCGTATCTGTTTTTTGGATTAATCACTGTATGGGATCCATGACCTCAAGCGTTGGGATTTAATATCGGTCCCATTTTTCATATAAAGGTGGTCGGGGCGCAGGACAGCATCCAAGCTCCAACAGCACCTTCGCCTTGCACTCACATCGCTTTGTTATATTCCTCCCGATGCCATTCTTCGTACAATGCTCCGAATTCAAGGTCAACGGAGGCAGCTTCCAGGAAGTAAATGGGAATATCGTCCAGAAGGTTGCCGCTACGCCAAGCAGTAAAGCCACCGATCGTGGAAGGGAAAGAGGGAGAGCACATGTTGAGGTCGAACCCAGTATGTCAGAGGGGATCATTGAAGCTGAAATTTGACATGGTTAAGGCAGAGCCAGTCGTGACGTTGCAGCTCTGAGCGACAGCGGAAAGCGGAGCGACGGAAAGCGAGGTTAGTCGTGTTTTTCTGACCGTCCCAGGCGTCCTGCTAAGCATGCATCGTAGCAGCGTATGAGCCATCCGATGCTCCGAAGTTCCAAGCCGGGCTTGGGCAAGACCCTAAGGCTGTACAAGATTACAGACCGGTAGCGAAGGTGCTCTCGGTTCGTGCAGATGTTGTCGCTGCACAGACTCGTCGGGTGCCAGAGTCGACATACAAGAAGTCGGTCCCGAGTGGAGGCTGGATGTCCTCGGCGAATGCTTCCGCCGAATCGATGCATAGGGTGAATTCGAGCCCCACTACAGGTGGTGTAGATATGCCGAGTCCTGTCGGCGAATTCACCGCACACCGCAACAACTCTTCGACCAAAGACGGGAAGAAGCGATCCGCCTCTATCCATAAAGTGCAGACTCGGCGCAGATAAATTTTCGCTGTCATAACCTACTTTACACATTCACTTGCGTGAATTATTTTCGGCGTAATGAAATAAATCCATATAGTGTTTGTATATGGCAATCCTAGCAAGAATCCTAGGTCGATACTTTAAAAAGATGTTTAAAAAGTTAAAGAAGCGCTTCCCTCTGCATGATCCGGTTTTCATTTGTACTCATGGCATACCACTGGTTGGTTTTTTCGGAAGCTTTTAATCACAGTGCTCTTCAGGCTGTTGGTATACAGCATCCCGGAAAGGGGATACATCTCTTGATTCCCATTTGGACTCTTCGAATCCGGTGGTCCAGATATGGGCGTCAAATCGAGGCCAATATTCCGGCGCCATTGTCAATTGGCGGGAAGACCGGGCTCTCTCCACTGGCCGTCGGCCCGTTGGCAAAGCCACCAAGCCGCCAACTCTGAAACTGGCGGCCAAACGTTTTAACAATATCAGTGACTTGAGCTGAGCTGCTGACCTCGACCCGAGCACTAGACTAAGGTTTGAGCGTTCGCCGTTTAATGGAGTTGGTGGTTTGCAATCAGGTTTGGACTGAGCCGTGACGAAATGATCTGCGTTTCCTGCCGGCCACCCATCCTCACCCGTCTTCAAAATCCATGAACACGATATGATGTACGAAAGTGCTGGCAATCCCCTCCGATGGGCGCTCCTTCCTGGTATGTGGTCTATCTTCCCTCGTAACAACGCCTGGCTAACTCATTGCATTGCCAAATGCTGGGTTCCGAATGCCAACTGTGTTCAACCTACTGGAATGGAAGTGGTCCATCAGACGGATGGTGCGTGTCTGGCGTGGTTGTCACTCCAGCCCAGAGGTACTTTCGCCTCAGTAAGGCAGAGCTTGGGACTCTGCCTTACATCGAATTTATCAATAAGCACTATCCCGCCGCCCCTGCAGGCAAGTCCTACCAGCATACGATGCTGCGTTCACTTGTGTATTACAAGTTCGCCTTCCACATGTATTCCTGAGGATGTGGACAAGGGCAAGGCCCTTTTTGCAGCATAGTTCGTTGTCCTTGTCCTCGTTTTGACGACGTTGCATTCAATATTTTCTATCAAGTGCGGCGAGACTCGTTTCCGACGGCTTGAAGCGTGGAAGGGAGCCACGTCACCTTCAAACGTGAGTATTCAATTTCTAAGAACGGTCTGAGCGCCGTGTGTGCACGAAGCACCTGCACCTGTATATTTGTAGTTTCAATGCAACGTCCTTTTTGGTGTGTCGAGCTCAGTAGTCAGATTGGCTCTGGCCAACTGGAATAGGGCTAAGTCATAAATTATTCAATCTGGCAACACCGGGGTAGGTAAATCCCCTCTCTAATACACTCCCTCCTTGTAGTCTAGATAGCCCAAGGCGGGTTCTACGCCAGGTACTCCGTAGAGCGTCGCAAAGTCGGGAGCATTGTCGAGCGCCTTTCCGGCCTTGATGCGCTTGCCCACATCTGGATGAGTGACCCAGTTCATTCCAAAGAAAACCCCTGCGATCTTTCCGCCGGCAATCAGCTCCTCAGCCTCAGCAGGTGTGACACTACCATTGAGGAAGATGGGGGTCTTGGTAAGGATTGGGCTGTAGGTCTCGAGGACGTCGTGAACCGTGGCCCGTTTTTTGCCTAGAATGTGTGAGTAACCGGGCCAACGTAGCGTATATGAGGAGACGCACCATCGAATTCGGGATCAAGCCACGCGACGTACCGCAGTAGTACGACGTACGAAAGACCAAGCTTGTTAATTTCGCGGAGGAGGTAACTGAAGGTGTCGATGGTATCCTGTAATGGCATGCCCATATCGTTGTAGCCACCGGCTAGGAGATATAAGGGTCGCATACTTGAATTCCCAAGAAAGAGACGTACCCGGGCTGAGTTTAATGGCGACTGCGTCTGGCCCCCAGACCTCGATCAGCACTTTGAGAGTCTCCAGCGCGAAGCGCGCGCGGTTCTCGACGCTTCCTCCCCACTTGTCTGTGCGCTGATTTGTCGTGCTATCGAGGAACTGAGCCACGAGGTAGCCATTTGCGCCGTGGAGTTCAACGCCGTCGAAGCCTGCTTCCTTTGCGTTGATAGCGGCTTCTTTGAATTGCGCGATTAGGACTGTAGGGTCCGCGATTTCCGTGGGCTGCGCTAGCCTTTAGCATGCGTATGAATCCTGCCGAAGAGAACTCACTGTCACATAACCCGGGTTTCCAGCGATTTGGCGGAAATTTCCTCCCCGGGCAGAGATAGCGGATGGCGCGTACACTGGCTTGGGGTAGATCAGTTAACAATCACGAATCTGCATGATTCAAGACGTACTACGCCAGCAGCAATTTGTTCTGGGGCTTCAGGGTGACTGCAACGACCGACTGAATGTTCATTAGGTGAAGGTGTCAAAAACGGGAGATGTTAAGCGGCGTACGATGCCAGAGCTATATAGCACCACGATAAGAATCGATGTGTACATTGAAAACAAATTGCGACGAACCTGACAATAGATTTTGCTACCAATGGCATGCACAGAATCCGTGATCGTTTTCCAGCCTTCGACCTGGGATTTGTCCCAAATGCCCGGCGCGTCTGGCCACTCAGATCTGACCATGTATCAGCACAAAGCAGCCCAGGTTAGACTGCACGTACCCTTGACGCGTAATGAGCACCCCTTCCGACACGATAAGTCCGGCGCCTCCGAGTGCACGCTGATCGTAGTACTTCTTCATGATCTCATTTGGCACGCCCTTCGACGAGCGGTTACGGGTGAGGGCGCTCATCCCTGGATAATCCGGTCAGCACCTCGGAATTGACGCATCCGAGACGGTCCGTAGACCCACCGATCCTGTTCGGAATCGTGACATTCCCAAGCTTGAGCGGGGTGAACAGAGCAGACATAGAGAGGAGATTTCCGGGTGATGTGGTTGAGCGATGTGGGATACAACATCTTCCCGTTCAATTGGTTGACTTTATACTGCGTCGCAACTGAGTCTGCATCGCAACCGCATCGGATAATCAACTGGTTTGGGGAGATCCGCTTCCGACCGCACGAGCAAGCGAGTCAGCAAGAGGGCAGTCAAGGGCAGTCATCGATCCACAAGCCTTGGTAAGCCCTCACGCAGCACATCGCCAATACGGCTAAAAGGCCGTCTCAAATTCGAAAAAGGAAACTCTTTTGCGTGTTACAAATCAGGGGCGGTGCAGGTGCCAAAGAGATTTTCGTTCTGCGCCAATTCTAGTCTCCCTAGTCAGACCACAAACAAATAATTTTTTTTTTTTTTTTTGGTGTGTGGAAAAAAAACTTGTTTATGGTCTGATTTTGTTCGCGCACCTGATACCGTAGGTCGACCTTCGGCCTAATTAGGAAGGTCCTTCCTTTTTGGGACGCTTTTCGCAAGTAAGTGGCAACCATTGCCGCCTCATGGGGCCGAAAAAACCAATGGAATCTGTTCGGATGCCATCCTGCATGGCATTTGTTCACTCTCTTCCCCTTCCTTCCTCCTTAAAACAAGCAGGGCTGTTGCACGTGATTCGTGAAGCGCGACCTACGGTATTTGATGCGCGAACAAATCTAGACTACGCCAATTCTGCGCAAGGAGATTTGCGTTCTGCCGCACAGGGACTGACGTAGTCACGGCAGTGATAGTGATCCTGCGATTTAGTGTACAGTAAAAAAACAAATGGTATGTAAGGTATCTAGATCGATTACTTATACATCACAGAGCATCGAAATTGATATGATGCGATGCCCTCCTTCTCTCCAACTCATCTTCTCGCTATACAACCCGTTAGTGAAGGATCACGGAAAGAATCGTATGCAACGAGCCTTCTCATTCAAGTGCAGCACAAGCACAATCACCGCCAGTAGTACTGTCCCTATCACAACTGTCAGCGTCACCAGCGGAATCCACTCCCCAGGCCGCAGGAAAAGCTCTCGTTTCCAGGGATCACCGGCCTTTGGTGGCGGAAGGATGACAACTTTCGAGTTCGGGATAACACCTTCCATGTTAATGTAATGCTGCGCCGTGTGCATCGTCGACCCCACAAAGAGGTTCTCGATGTAGTTATTTGTGCGCCCCAATCCAAAGAAGGAATAGGGCGTCTGAAGCGACTGATATGACGTTTGCGGGAGCTGGCCCACTGCACGTTGGTTGCGGGTAAGGAGGTGGAGCAGGATGAAAAGGTAAGTTGGCTAACCTTGGGCGGCAGAGCGGCCTCCTGTGGTATCCAACACCGTGTATTTGTACGACGCGCCGGAATAGCTCACACCGAACGGCTGCAGGAGAGTATAAGTAGGGTCGCTTCAGCCAAGGCGAAACGTACGTGGTATCTTTCGGTGCCATTGGGACCGTAACACCATCCATTGTCACAGGCGCCATTTAGCACTAGTTGACGCGCACGTCGGTATACTGAAACAAATGAGACGAAGAGACGCACCGATAGCCTTGAGGAAAAAAGCGTCGTAGTAGAAATTGTTCTGTACGAACAAAATGTTGCCCTTTCCTGAGCCGCCGGTCCTTTGCACCATGATGTCAAGGGTTCCCTGAAACGGTTGGTCAGTAAAGCACTCTTAGAGCACAGATACAAGCGCACATCCTCGTCCATATCCAAGAAGGATACGCCCCTGGCATCTTTGACAGCGTCCAGCGTCTCCGTTCCTTTGGTGGCCACACTCCAGCCGCGTTTACCGTGTCCGTGTCCACAACCGATGGCGCCGGATCCGCAAGGAACAGAGAACAACATCTTGGGGACATGGTCCTGCCCCGACGCGGTGATGACTAGAAGATCCGGAAAGCCATCAAGATTGGCGTCGCCGAGCTTTAGAGGAATTGGCAGCTGAGGGACTTGTGTGGTGTCGAGGACAACGAGCGAAGCGCCGGGAAACAGAGAATCAATTGGGACACGAACATAGGCCTGTAGCAATGATCAGAAAGGAGAACATATGGATATGAGATGCTCACATCGTTGTCCACGCTGTAAGTCAGGTCAAATTTAAACTCGGGGTCGGCGGTACAGAGGTCCTCAGGCGGCCGACACGTTCGTACACCCTTCTTGACGCCAGAATCGGCGGACGATGTGCAAAGAGGCAATTGTTTGTTATAGGCGATATTAATGGCGCAATCAGTACCAACACCGGTCGAGGTAGAAACAGATGAGCAGGTGGAGAAGACCATGTCAATCGTGCCGTCACGGTCTAGATCAAGATGAGAAAATCTGAGGGGCCCAACGTATGGAGAGTACATACCGACATCAGCAAAAGACATTGTCTGGACTCCGGAAGGCATAGCTCCCTCTAAAGCGAGGGAAAACCCATCTGCCTTGTTGTTAACCCAAATTTGGTACTTCTTTCCACCATGACCATCATCACAAAGAAGAAATACGTCTGAACAAGTCGATGAGATTTCGAAGTGGTGTGCTATAAATTGGAGTACCTGCCAAACAGTCCCCATTAAGATCGACGACAGCGTTGCTGTGTGGATTTGCCAGAGTACATTGACTGCCTTTGAAGAGAGGATCCACACTGCGTGAAAATTCAGCCTGATTTAAAAGAAATAAGGCGATGCGTACACATCGAATAATGGCGAATGAGGTTGGGAGGCATTCCAGACATTCTGCCAAACCTGGAAAGGTGAGCTGGAACTGCCTTGAGACGAGGACGTCATCCCGAGCAGGTCGATCCTCATATCCCCATCCACGTCAATGGGTATTGGCTGGGGAAGCGCCGACGCGGGAATTGTGAGCGGATTGCTGGTGTCTGTCGTTTGGTTAGCCAGTCGCGAGGACAGAGAGTGCAGCACACGGACCGAAGCCTCCGCTTGGCAAAGCGGGGTAAAGAGACAAATCCAGTTGATTGCTTGTGGAACTCTGGGCCATGACGAGTAGGTCTAGCTTTCCCGAGTGCGTGAAATCTCCTGGCACAACGTTATATATTTTACGCGGATGCTGGAAGGGTATGGAGGGTTTGAATATGAAGTCATCTAAACGAAATCAAATGTGGACGCGCCGTACGCGACTGGCACATACCATGACTCCAGATATAAACTGTGAGGGTTTGCTGATCGGAGCCGAGCGCCAGCGCATCGAGACTGTAAGAGGATCAAGAGGTCTATAAAACGAACAAGACGCAAAATTCCTACAACTGGTCACCATTAAAGTCTCCAAACGCAATAACACTACCCTGAACGTTAATGCCCATGGAACCGGCATCGACTAGGGAGTTTCCGGAAAATCTCTTGGGTGGAAATGGCCACATAGCAAGGGCAGCGTTTGAGAAGCATGTCAGAGCAATAAAGGCACTACAGAGCCTCTTCCTCCGTCCTAGCAGATGACGGTACATGGTTTGGGGTATGTGCTTGAGCAGCCTATAGCCCGAGGCACGAGCGTTTCCCGTTACTAGTGCGTCTGTCGACAGAGACTTTTCGCAGCCGTCTGGATGGTAGCAAGCAAGTAGCAAGCCGCTGTGAGAGCACAGCCTCCTGCTTGGTCAGCCTCAGAGTTTTTCCGTTCTCCCTCATCGTCTCTCGTCGTATCCTCCTTCGTACGGTCTCCGTCTCTCCCTCTACGTGTCCGTGTCACTTCTTTGCTTGTTATGCAAAGGCAAGGAACGCACGCGACAGAGGACGCAATATTGGGGTCGAACTGTCGAAGATGAGGACGGAAACGAGTATAGTACATAGCCTTCTCCATCCCTCCCACCAACCCCGACTGCATACCTCGCCCAACGCTGTCAATATCTGGGACAACGCTTACTTCGTCTTCGGGTCAAATTGATAATATGTATCTGCAGATCCGTTCCCGACGATTATAAACTAAACAGGCGGGAGCCCTTTCCTCGACCTATCCCGCGCTTTTATATAATTATTCACAGTCATCTGAATCTCTGAACCAACAGATTGCATACAAGCATTCGATATCTGCATCTTCAAAAGTCCTGATTCGATGGCTTTGATTTTCAACGCCTGAAAGAGCGATTCATACTTATTCCAGTTCCCCTACTGGGCCTCAATTTTCAAAGGACATGAAACGTTTACTACTAGCTTTGTCGAAAAGGCTTGCGAATGAGAGAAACCACCTGCAGAAAAACCACAGCCATAGGCTCGATATGATCAGAGAATTGCTGACAGCTAAAACACCGCATCCTATTCTTCGAAAGCAAGACTCCGAAACCCTTGGATTCCAGAATAGCTCGGAACAATCACTATTATGATAACTTCAGGTCTGGGTCTCCACGAGACTAGTCATGACTCTCCTACCCTCCTTCTCCTCAACCTTTACGATCGTAACCGACACCTGCTCTTTGACCTTCCCGTCCGCCTTGTTCGTGACTGTGAACTTCGAAACCTGCGCGACAACTCCTGTCCTTGCCGCCTCATCCAGAGGCGCAACCGCCAAATCCTCGATCGTCGTCAGCTTTGCCAGCGACGTCTTGTGAAAATCTTTGATGATCTCGAGGAACGTTGCAGTCGACAGGCTTTTGCCGTTGACGCTAGAACGATCTCGAATTAGTTCAGCTCCGGGATGCGCAATGGGCCGCACTCGATTGTCGCATTGACAGCGACGTCGTTTGCGAAAGTCGAGAGCACCAGCGGCATGTCGTCTTGGTTGAAAAACAAACGCTGGAAGAGCAGGTCGACGAACTCGCCGAGGGTCTCGTTTTGCGCGGGCTGGTAAGTCTGGGTCGCCATTGAGTGCTGAGCATATGTTCGTAAATGACTCCGCAATTTATATGGGCCTCATCTATGCTCACGGGCGGTGTTGTGCCCCATATTTGTCGACACGGGCGGGCTTACGATAACCGCGCAACGACTTGCTGAACAATTCCAGTCAACTCGAGTCAAACGCGTAAAATTCGGTACCGACAGTGCTCATTTCTATTTCCACTGCATAGAGCTCGTTGTTTTTTTTACTACCGAATATTAGAATCCCCCTGTGCCATATTCATGGGCACGGGCGGGCTTACGAGAACTGCGCAACTTGCTGAATAATCTCAGTCAACGCGTGGAGAATCGGTACCGGGGCTCTTCATTATTTCCATCGGATAGAACTCGTTGTATTTGAAACTTACTTACCATTATCGGACTACGCCTTGAGTTCAAACTACTAGTAAGGGCGTGATACGTGGGCCAAGGGCTTCGGCAAAGGTAAGCTTCTGAAATTACTGCGTATCTGTTGCTGAGAGTTTGATCCACCGATTGCGGCAGTAGACTCGCGGTACAACTTCTTGCACATTCATTTTCGAATGTACCTCGGATGGGCCCGAATCTAAACACACGCGTTTTTTTTTGACCTACAAACCAATACCTGCTATTTATTATTGAATACATGCGCACAATTTTAATGTTGGGATCCGGCCGAGGCAGGCCGAGGCAAAGACGCCATTCTAGTTGACACGCAGGTCCCGTGATCGCGACGAACTTGAACCTGAACCACCATCTGATCGATATTTGTCTGTCTTGCAATGCCACTCAAACAACGCTCGAGCAACTTGGGGCGTAGGCAAACTTGGCTTGCTCGGTTTAAACTTCATTGCTCCAATCTAGTATTCATCCTTGACTGTTCAGATCACTTCGTTCTATGAAGGCCATGCGTTGGCCGCGCTGGTCGCTTCATATTTAGCATAGGGGATTGTGAGAAGATGCGGGCACTAGGATTGATACCCCAGCATCGTACGGCGCCTCCTCTAGCATGGCAGTCGACTATTCTCATATCGCCTCCTCCTGGCTCCAGGCTTTCGGAAAATCCCTCGAATCCAAAGAGGTCGACAAAACCATAAGCTGCATCCACCCTAAAGGCTACTTTCGCGACATTCTCGTATTTAGCTGGGACAATCGCACGCTACATGGGCACGGAAAGATCAGCCAATATTTGACCACTACCGCTTTGGATGTCGCGTCGATCACGGATATCAGACTGGAGACGCGACCTGGATTATTGCCGGAATATGGTCCTTTGACCGACAAGCTTCCCCTGCGTGCGGTGTCGGCGGGATTCACCTTTACCTGCGCCATCGGATTCGGTCGCGGGTACTTTTCTCTGGTTGCAGACTATTCCGGAAAATGGAAAGCACTCGTTGTGCTGATGGCGCTCGAGGATATCAGAGGCCAGGAAGAAATCAAAGAGGAAGAGGGTACATACGGAGGGCATACTCTGTCCTGGAGCGA
The DNA here is from genome assembly GCA_029281795.1 of Mycena crocata. Lineage (NCBI taxonomy): Eukaryota > Fungi > Basidiomycota > Agaricomycetes > Agaricales > Mycenaceae > Mycena > Mycena crocata. The sequence continues at coordinate 904,982 of JARJCP010000014.1, read as the reverse complement.
CATAAATCAGGACAGGCGCCATGCTATCGAGACCAACCCGCACGTTGTAATTAGTACGTTTTGCTTCGTTGTGTACTGTTTTGCTTACTTCCGCCAGTTGGCGGTGGGCAGACTGGCCTCAATGTCGCCGCTCGATTCAAGCAGATGAAAATAAACGCGCTCGTAATCGAATCCAACCAGAAAATCGGCGACAACTGGAGAAAACGGTATCCAACACTGGCGCTACATTCTCCGAAAAAAGTCAACTCGAGCAAGTTTCAATTTGATTCTCCTAAGTATAGTTTGATATTCAACTCGGTTTTCAACCAGTGCTCTACCAGTTGTACCCTCGGAATTGGCCTGTGTTCACCCCACGCGACAAGATGGCAGATTGGTTGGAACAGTATGTTCAGTCGCAAGACCTGATTGTCTGGACGGATTCGCGGCCCCTCCCGCATCCCGTGTATAACAGCGACACCAAGCGTTGGACGGTAGTCATCGATCGCGCTGGCGAAAACGTCACACTCAATCCGGTCCATCTAATTATAGCCGCGGGCGCCCTCGGTGCTCCTCGCATCCCAGCCATCCCTGATAAAGACATCTTTAGTGGAACGACCATTCACTCTTCGCAGTATCGCGGAGGCAAACATTTTGCCGGTCAACGTGTGGTGGTAGTCGGCGCAGGCAACACCGCAGCCGATTTCTGCCAGGACCTTACTTTTCATGGTGCAGAATCTGTTACGATGGTTCAACGTTCTGGAACTTGGGTTGCCTCTCGGGACTGTGTGCGCGAGATCATGGAGAGAATGTATGCTGAAGAATTGGAGGTGGACGTCTGTGACCTCATGACGATGGCACGGCCGTTGAAATTGATGAAGAAGATCGACAGAGAGACTGAGGCACAGATGTTGGAGCAGGAAAAAGAAACTCATCGAGGACTCCGAGAAGCAGGTTTTAATCTTGTCTCCGGGAAGAACTTCTTGACTCTGTTTTATGAGGGACATGGAGGTAACGAGTCTCTTGATGTGATTCAACCAATCCTCAACGCCTTCCAAGGATTTTGTAATGAAACCATCTACGATGCCTATGCCAGATGTTTTAATGTTTTTTTTAGTCCTCGACGTCGGATGCGCGGAACTCATTAGGTCCGGGAAGGTGAAAGTCAAACAGGGAGTCGAGCTCGCCAAATTCGACTACCGTGGCGTTCTGTTCACTGATGGTTCCTGTCTAGATGCGGATGCGGTTATATTTGCGTGAGTGGCCAACCCGAAAGATAACAAGCTTTCGTCAACCTCAATGATCGATGACAGTACTTCCTTGGTACTTCCTACGAAAAGATTCGCGATACTATGCGAGGTGTTTTCGGCGACACCATCATTGACCGCGTCGGTCCTGTTTGGGGGCTCGACGAAGAAGGAGAGCTACGAGGGTGCTATCGCCCGACAGGCCATCCAGGTGTAAGTCCTGGTGTTTTCAGCTTCTGGCAATCCTCTGATCGTTTCGAGCCAATAGTTGTGGTTTGCTGCAGGTGACTTCTACCATTCGCGCGCCTTCTCGAAGCAGCTGGTGAGCGTTTCGTTTTCTCCAAGGCATTGAATCAAAATCGCTTCTTTAGGCGTTGGAAATCAAGGCCATCGAATTGGGGCTTTTCAAGTTGTAGACATAGTGTCCTTGGAACATTAAATAGGACTATGTAAGGTAGATTTCAATAGAAGTCGATCTAGGGCACCCGCTGCAAAGTGACAGCGAATCTCTAAACGGACTCAGCTGAGGTGGTGGTTCTCACACTTAATTGATCGGGTCAGAAGACTGGCGGGACGCGGGCCGGTCCTGCGCGTCCTGGGTGAATATATGCAGTGCGATAAATTTCTCTCAACAGCCATGTCTGTCAAACGCGTCTGCCAGTTAATCAAGGTGTGCAGCGCTGTCGATCTGCAGATAGACGTGTCTGATGAGCGATACGGTGCCATCGCAACAGCTCAAGCCCTCCGCCGAAGCTGAATACCGTGCAATCCATGCCGCAGTGTGGCCTGCTGTGCTCGCTGCGCTGGAGCGCGCGCACGTCACCGACTATTCGATCCATTACTATGCGCCGATGCAGCTGCTGATTGCCACCTTCAAATACACGGGGTCGGATTACGAGGGAGACATGAAGAAGGTCGGAGAAGATCCGGAGACGCAGCGGTGGTGGAAGGTGACCGACGTGATGCAAGAGACTCTCGTCGACGGGGCGGAAGGAAGTGGGCGAGACATTCCTTGGTGGGCGGTAGGATTTTTCCTTTTTCTCTGTGGGTTTCTTCTTATCGAAAGCACAGGAAGCTGAGGAGGTGTTCAGATTTGAGGGGAAAGTATGAAGTTGAATGCGAGTGCCAGGTTAATCTTGTGTCAGAGTCGGAATTGGAAATGGCGGTAGAAATGACGACGCCTTGTTTGCATTGCTGGGAAGGCGGGGTGAAAAAATTGAAACTATTGGATATGTGGCATGTTCAAGGGCGACATGTCCGTGCGAGGGAGAGAAATGGCAGTGCGAGTGAGCTGGCTGCGAACATACACCATTACAACCGAGTTGACACTTGTTTATATCTGAATCCCCCGCCTTCTCGTTAACTTCTATCTTTGCACGACTCATTCTCCGAATTCATCATGACAGAAGGCAGCAACTACGACTATCTTTTCAAGGTATACTCTGCGGGCATTCCCACCGAGGCACCCTGAAACCCCCTTTCTTAGGTTGTTCTCATCGGAGACTCTGGCGTCGGGAAATCGTACGTCTACTTTTCTGTGCGACGACTCAATGATCTGACACCACACCTCTACCCAGCAATCGTACGGGGCTTTACTATGAAGGGCAGAAACCGCAGCTGAAGCTTTCAATATAGTGCTCTCGCGATTCACGCGTAACGAATTCAATCTTGAATCCAAGTCGACCATTGGTGTCGAGTTCGCTACACGTTCCATAGACGTCGACGGCAAGACCGTCAAGGCACAGATCTGGGATACAGGTGCGACTATTGTCCTCGCTGGCGGGATACGTGGCGTGCTCGGTGCCGCATCATTATTCCGCCAGCATCCGCATATTGCCCAGTTTTTGACGACGAATTGCACTCTCTGTAGCCGGACAAGAACGTTACCGGGCGATTACCTCTGCGTGAGCATATCCCAGCCTGCTGCGGCTTTGTTTTCTGACTGCTCTTGTCTTGTGACAGGTACTATCGCGGCGCAGTCGGCGCTCTTTTGGTATACGACATCGCCAAGCACGCCACGTATGTCAACGTTACTCGGTGGTTGAAGGAGCTGCGCGACCACGCCGACTCGAACATTGTTATCATGCTCGTCGGCAACAAGAGCGATTTGAAGCATCTTCGGGCTGTGCCGACAGACGAGGCCAAAGCCTTCTCCAGTGCGTCTCCATTCATTTTCCAATAGTATTTAACTGAGAAGTCCTGTAGCGGAGAACGGATTGTCGTTCATTGAGACTTCGGCGCTGGACGCCTCAAATGTCGAGGGCGCGTTCCAAACGATCTTGACGGGTGAGTCGTTTCATCCGGATCATCTGGCCGAATCTGACGCAGACTTGCTCACGTAGACATCTACCGCATCGTCTCGAGCAAATCGCTGGAGCAGTCCAACAACCCCATCGACGCCCCGGGCCCCAGCATCAGCGTTGGCCCCAGCGTCGACAACAACGCCGCCCAAGGAAGCAAGTGCTGCTGAGGCGGTGTGTAGTGGGATACCTAGGGTGTGTGCGGCGATGTTAGAGTTGCGATGCATCTTGTACTATCACGGCATGGCGTCGTTGGGCTTGCAGGCTCTTCTCCTTCTCCTATCTTCCTTCCGTCATACATACACCTTAAATAAATTTATTGTACCTTCTCCTTCGCGTGTTGACCTTTTCGTTTCACTTTGGAATTGTATATATTCATCGGTTGCCCAACTGCGAGACCACGTCATCGCAACTTGCTGGAGGTCCTGAATGGCCGGATTCCTTGAATTATCGTGATCGCTGGATGACGTTTTCGGAAATTTCTTCCCACCGTGACTTGCACTCAACCTCAATTGACCCTCGCTGCCCCGAATCAATCGGGCACACGCCAGCTTCAATATTAATACCTGTTGGAGCGAGACTACGTTCTCCCTTCTATAAACATAGAATCTCTGCGGAAGCTGTAGAGCTGGCTCAAGTGTGGCCTTTCTTCAAGTTGAATTTGAAGGCGCCTCTGACCCACAAGATGTAAATATTCATGCAGAGAAGTATCGCGACGCCAGGCTCTCTTCTTTGACGATAAATTGGACCTTCTGAACAAGCTCCCAGATGCCAACTTCCGGTGGAAAGGGAGGTCACGACTTTCAGTGGTCGGTCTGTCAAGAGAATCTAACCGGGAGGTGATTTCGCCTGAGAAGCACTTCTATATACCACGAACGTTTCGGTTATCTCTGCGATATGTTCTCTTCTTGCGCTACACCCGAAAGAGCCCCAGAGGCCAATAATTCTCGTTGGATATGCACTAGGCTGGTCGTCGCAAGGGCCACAAGCTTGCTGTAATAGCCGCTAGCCCATACTGACGCGTACGGCTGGAGAACAATCAATGTACCACCCCTTCCCGCGCAATGTCAAGCAGTCAAGAAACTTGTTCACTTCAGCGCGGTCCTGACGGAACATCGCTTAATAATGGCAGACAGCGAGCTTCTACGTTCTCATTCCAAAGTTGAACGTCCTCCATGATTATGAAGCCTGAGCCCTTATCCGGTGTCTATTTAAATGAAACTAAATGGACGGCTCCACCATCCCATCCTTCTTCAGCACTTCGTTTTTGCAAACCGTTCGGTAAGATTTTTTTCTTTCCGAAGCAGAATCCTGAAAGTCCCCTGTGCAGGACGCTATCATGACCAGCGACAAGTCTACCTTCCGGTCTCCCGTTTTGAACACCGTCCTGGGCATCTTGTCGGATGCCGCTGCAGAGTTATCCGACGCAAGCACCATATCTCTGGCGGGCAAGCTCACCGTGGCCGAATACGAGGCCATGTCAATCTTCGACAGGAATAAATATGTCGTGGACATGGTGCAGAAATCCTGCGCCGAGGAGGGGTATTTTGCAGGCTGGCAATGTCTGGCGAATTTAGCTTCTCGGGTGGCGCTTCCGACCTCTCTCGTCGATGATGTCGTCAAGTCTGTTGAAATCTACAACACCATCCGACCCACCATCGAGAACCGCGAGGCCACTGACCTTCACATGACCATTTCGCTCCCCGTCCCGGGATTCGACTCTCTTTACCACGTTACACCCAAAAGTATCGGAGGGAAGGCATGGATGCACAGCGATGAATACACTCCGGAAGCACAGCGGATCTGGTCCAACACAGAGTTCGGTTCCATGAGCCCGTGTGCCGCCTTCATTTGGCTGGCTGTACAGAGGAAAACCATTCCCCAAGCAGATCTTGATGCATGTAATGCTTTGACCCTGCTGGGCACCGTCGACTACGATCTGGATCGTGTCGAGGCTCATAAGCCGGGTTTCAGTCATGCCTTGCAGCTGGCCATGAGGAATGTCGGCGAGACCGGAACACCGATGCAGGCAACAGCGTTGGCTGCGCTTCTCAACTTCGATGTTCAGAGATACGGACGCCAAATACAAGAGCGTTGGGTCGGGGACGGCTTGGGGGCAGCGAATTTCGGTCCACACAGGATAACAGCGGCGGAATGGGTTGCCGCTGTCGTCGGTGACTGTGGAGGGCTTGCCGCCTTTGCGTACGAAGGTGCTGCTGTTTACGGAGAGAGCAGGTCGACCATGTTTCCGGCTCTGCTGCTTGCCAACACGTGCGTGTTCCTATTTTTATTTTGTTGCGAGAGTTGGAAATTAATTTGGCTGAAAGTCACGATACTATTTTCGACATGACAACCTCCAACCTCATGTCTTCTGTTTTTTTTTTTTTTTTTTTGAATCAATTTTATTTGGGCTCGAGCTCGTAAGCTATGGTACCCATTCTTCTACACTACGGGGCCATAATAAGTAAGCTACGTAAAGTCAACGGCGGTAGTATACCCTTTCAGCCCACTTAAAGCTTACTCGGGCGGACGCGGTATCGCGCCTAATAGGTAGATGCTGTGGGGTATGTAAGATAAGTAGCGTATATGGTGTACAGTAAGATAGAACGAAAGAAACAGGGAACAGGGCGACCGAGGGAGAGGCAGGGGGATGTGCTGCAGGGGGGTGGGCACTATGGTTCAGTGACGGCGCGATGGTTCAGTGGTGACGATTTCGGTGCGGGTGCTCGGAAGAGTGATGTGTTTCCGTGTCTGTTAGTGTATCAAGCGTTGAAGGGATCGGCGTCTCGGGGCAGAGGGGGAGCGGGAACTTTGATAACTCTGATGAGGCGATGGATCTCGTCCTTTCTTGCGACTGCTTCTGGTTCCGGTGCGGGCGGCAAGTCTCCGTGTACATTGTGAAAGCGTCCGGTGCGGGCCAGGTATCTGAAAAGATGAGGTAGATGTTCCTGCACTCCTAACAGCTTAGCAGTGACACGCATTTGCGGCCCGCCAGCCCTTACGAGCTCGCGACGCGCATCTGTATGAGCACTGCATGTCTGCAGATAGTGCTCTACCGTCTCGTCGGCCTGGCGGCAACACGGACAAATCGGAGAGTCGGCCTTGTTAATGCGGAAGAGGTGTTTCGCGAGTGTGCAGTGGCCTGTGCGTAGTTGGATGAGCAAGACGGCGAGCGAGCGAGGTAGGTCTTTGATGGTGGTGAGAAAGCTGCCTTTTAATAGCCGTCGATCAAATCTCGTGGCGCGGGCGTAATGCGGTGACTTCTTCCACTCTCGTTCGACCCTGCTCTTGAGGCCTGCATTGAACTTCTGCAGGACGGCTGACTTGCTCCAAGGCAAGTCACCCAGGAAGGCCTCCGGAATGTCGTCGGCCTCTGTTGATCCCACTTGCGCCGCTAACTTAGCTTCCTCGTCCGCCCGCTCATTCCCCGGAATGTCCCTATGGCCTGGGGCCCACCGCACGGTGAGCTCGATCCTCGGATGGCGCTCCAAGAGCGCCTCCCATCGCAACTGCCACTGATCCCAAATCCAGTGCGACGGCGAGGATAGCGCCGTGCGCGTTGCCCTCACCGCTGGCTGGCTATCAACCACCACTGTCACCTTGCCTTCTACCTCTGCCTGCCGTGCAAGGAGAACGAGAGCGAGCGTCCCGCCCACGCCCTCGCCCTCGAAAACCGTGTGGATGTCATCGCTTCCCAGTTGCAGCCTAGCTGCATCCACCTCCATTCCATCGCGGAACAGCACCGCTGAGGCACCAATGTGCCCGTCTATTCCCGACCCGTCAGAGTACACCTTCCACTCTGCCGGGTCCATGAACTCCGCCACTATTGCTTGGTCCTTCGACCCTGGGATGTCCACCTGCATACCTGACTTCCACCCCGGCCGCTGCCGTACCGGCGCTATCGTTTCCATTTTTCGTGGCCGCACCCAGTAGTCGGCCATGAGGTCGTTGATTGGGGACGGGTGCACTGGCCTGTTTCGTCGCGCAGCATCCACGACCTCGTAGAGCGGGTGATCCTGTGGCAGTGTGGTAAGTCGTAGTAAAGCTCGAAAGCGTACTTTGTCGATTAAATGCTCGACAGGGAGGAGATTGGCGTAGACATCGAGTTCATCCGTAGGGGTGGATACTAGGGCTCCGGTGATGGCAAGCGCCGCTCGGCGCTGCACGGTGCGTATGCGCCGTACTATTTCTCTTTGACGCTGCTTCGTCCCATACTCAGACACTGCCGGCGGGCTGAGGAACAAGTCGGCGCCGTACAACATCCTCGGGACGCAGATTCCGAGATAGAGCCGCCGCATGGCCGCCGCATTGATACCTCTCGACGCCCGCGACAGTCGCGCAAACTGCGCTATCCAGGCGTGGCCCTTCTTGATGGCGGACGCCTCTTGCTCGTGCCATCGTAGCTCCCGATCCAGATGCACCCCTAGCAGCTTGACCGAGGGCGCCGACTTGATGCGATGTGTACCCAGCAGCATGTCGGGCCGATGCAAAGGAACCTTTTTGCGGAGGATAAAGGTGTGTGGCTCCTTCTTTCGGGTCGCATCGAGTAACTGGTACTTTGCAGGTCCAAACAGGGCATTGTGGTCGGCGGCCCAGTCATCGACACCGTCCGGGCGCTGGATGATATCACGGATTTTCTGGTGTGTTTCCGCAAACGTGTCCCCCACTGTAATTAGTCATGTCTTCTGTGATGTACGCCGCGGCTTCGAGCGTGTCAGATTTTAATATCGCCCCCATTTTCGCCATATCCACTGCCGACGCCGTCGCAGAACGCATCCGTGATCTGACCGATAACGCTGTTCCTCTATATGGCGATAACTCATTGCTGGGAATCAGTCCATGGGCGCCTTTCAACGAGCGTTACAGGACATGGGAGCGATTTGTGAAATATTCCCGCCAACTTGAACATTCAACCAGCACTTCAGCTCGTCGTGTGTTGGAAATGGCCCGCATTTCCCTTGTTCTCAAATCCTGTGATATTTCGAACATAGCAAGTGCATGGAGTAATGCAACGGCAACCACAACTACAATGCAAAATCTCACCCTCCGGGAGACCGTTGCATATACCCCTGCCAGCGCCCCGGAAATGTTGAATATTCCTGGCGTTTCGGAACCTGATCTGTGTGGTCCATGCTCGGATTCATTCAGAAATTCTATTGATGCCTTCGCTACTGACGAAATTTGCGCGATCGCTGGCCTTGCCGAGTCCGTAGTGCTTTGTCGGGCTGTTGCGCGGGCAGCCGCCATCCGTCGAGCGGCTATTTTCGCGACTGAAGACCGCTGTTGCGATGCCTGTGCCTGTCGCATTGGCCGTTGGGCAGATGTTGCAGGGTATATAGTACTGACTGCGCTAATGGCCAGTGACCAGACGGCATCCGCCTCGGAGTGGCTCCTTCAATGCTACACCGTGTGGACTGTGACAACATCACCTGTCTCAGTTGCCACAGTTCTGACGGAATTCGACCTCCTCTGCATTCTCAAAGAACAGGATGGAGCGATGGGGGTTCGGGATGTCTTGGATTGTTAGATTCTCCGCGGCGCTACCCGTTGACGGCAAAATAAGTGTCTAGGAGGAGGCTAGGAAATATTTGTTCTGCAAAAATAGTGTTAGAATTGGATTCAACATGATCGTCATCCCATGTTGAAATATGAACGGGGTGTCGAACACCTTGGCGCTGTTGCTGCTCAAGCTATCGTTGCATGAAAGTGATCGAGTCAGTTGAATCTATGAGGGTGTTGAACGATTTATTTGTAGAGTTGTTCTTCTGCGTGAATGTTACAGCATGCTTTTTAAGAGATAATTAGTTGATTAAGCGTCGATTGACTGATTTATGACCTGACTGACGGTATAGACGTTATGTGAGTGTTCTCTTCAATTTACGGAGTGTAGACATGGGCTTATTTTTGGATTTTCCGTTTGTAGTCGATTTTCGGTGCTTCGCAGGAGGGTCCTCAGTGGAGGAAGACGCCACGGGCGGGACTTCTATAGACTGAGGTTCTATAGGCTGAGGTACTACCACCTCGGGACTCTCGGAGCTCTGGATGTTATAAACCGACTCCGGGACAACGGACGCGGAAGATGAAGGAGGGGGCACATCGCGAGCATGCCAAGTTCCTGGAATCAAAGCAATAGGCAAGAGCCACGTCGCTGTGAGTATTACCCCGTGGCCTGAAGACCATAGGTCAGCATAGACCGCGGATGAACAGACGTCCTAAGTAATTACCCCGGTCAAATCCGCGGATGGTGCTCCAACTCCACGATATAAACGTACCGATGTAACTCACAAAGGGTACCAATCGCTGCAGCAGGATTATAGCAGGCCGGACTGGAGGCGGAAATGCCGATACAGGTAGGTTGCTGAAGAACCAAGTTAGAGCAGCGGTGATCGTTGTCGCCTGCTTTGCTGCTTCTACCGACTGATCATCCAGTATCTCCAGAACTGGCGGCGGAAGGTAGCTAGATACTAATCAGGACACGAGGAGGAACATTCGTTCAATTTACGCACATTCGATAACCCCACCACGTCGTTTCAAACGACAGTTTCGTGGTTGAAGGTACCCAGACCCGGTGAACAGGAATCTCTCTCCTCTCTGCAACGAAATTGTTCTGATTTTGCGATTCGGTAAGAAGGATTGCCGTAAGTTGTGAAGAAGCGATGGCATCCGCTTCTGTCACATTTTGCTTCCACCCGTTGAACGGCCAAAGATTTGGCCAAACAGGCCACGATGTAGGAAACCAACCCCCCGACGAAGAATCGCCTTGAACGACAAGTACCTCCTCCAGGTCAGCCAGCTCAACAACAGAGCCTGGCGCAGGAAGTAGAGGAGAGTACATCATGATGCTGGACCTATCTGATCCAGCGTAGTCATCATATTCGTCGACAGTCTCCGCACTTCCAACAGGCGGAGGTCGAATCGCATCTAACATGCTCCACACGCTTTGTCTCCTTCCATCCGAGCCGTTCATAACGTCGGCGTTTGAAAGAAGCGAAATGAGTTCTGGGTCCTGGATGCGCACAGCTCCTGGCGGAGGGATCGGGCATCCACCGGAGTCAACAATGGTGACGGGGGGATTACTCGAGGATGAAAGAAACCGGGAAGTAAACGCAGGTAATGAGTTGATTAAGATTTGAATCTTTTGCGCAATGAATGTCGACCTGCCTTCAGGAATTGGTGGATCGCCGCTGGGAGTTTTTATTGCGGTGGCTAGATTTTCAACAAGCTCTGTTAGTTCCGGCTCCGAACCAGGTCGCGTAGAGTCTGAGTCCGTTATATGTCCTGGAGTGGCGGGAATAGTATTCGAGGAGGATGGCGCATTTTCCCAGCTGTTGCCAACGCCGACGCGCTCTAATTTCGACGGGACGGTGGTTGTACCTTTGGAACTCGAGGGTGCACCTTGGGCCGGGAAATCTGTCCCCTTTCTCCTCAATGTGCGAAATAGACGAGAGGATTTTGTTTCTGCTGATTTGGAACTCGTCCTCTGAAGTGGCATGGTGGTAGGGTCGTAAAGGGCATCACGTATTCCAGGCGTCATCATGGTTATGTAACCGATCGCAGTCGCCACGGTCACATGCGTAGCGTCATACTATGAGTACTCCACAATGCACATAACATTGACGATTAAGAGCTGAAAGTTAGCTGAAAGACTCCTCCAATAATCCGAAATGGCTACTCCGAAGACGGTAACAGGAGGTTGTAACTGTGGGGGAGTTCGATATCAGATCGATTTTGCTGAAGACCATGACTGGAAGCGAGCGGCAAGTCGTCCTTCCCAATTATCAAGAAGGATTTGAATGTTCATTTGTATATCGATTATTCCTCTAGCCCCATACTTGCCAATGCACACAATGCCGCAAGATGAGTGGAAGCCTCGTCCTACACTTTCATTCCGTCGACAACAAGGAGCTCGCCTGGCTTTCCAAATCCACATATGAGGAATACAACTCATCTGCCGGTTGCTGCCGCGCTTTCTGCAAGGCCTGTGGATCGTCTATAGCCTGGCTAGATCACGGTGCCGGCACAGAAGTCGAGCTTGTAGTGGGGTGCTTCGATGAGCAGTTCTTAGTTGGAGATCGAGATGGAAGGGATAAGCCGTTGGGTGCGTATGGAGTCGCATTGGCGAACCCCCAGGGAGACCACTTTTATGTGAGAAACGAGATGGAGGGTGTCACAGATGCAGAATCTGTCAAAGGAACGCGGTTTTGGAAGGGAAGCAAGGAAGGTTCAATGGCGACCTGAGATCATCCTTTCCCCTGATATATTGGACAAGTGAGGACATCAGTAGTACATCTTCAGCTTCCAATGTCATCAATGCCTTCTACAAGTGCGAAAATGACCATTTGCAATGCTTCCAGAGTCCAGACTCGAATTTAGAAGGAAAAAAAGGTCTCCAAAATTGACTCTTCATCGAAAAAATCGCTCCTATGTAACACTGAATATCGTCGTTTCCGCATAGAATGTCGAGCAGAAGCACTCCAGGGCCTCAGAAGGCAGTTGAAAATAAGCTGGCGCTTACAAGGCGCTTAACACTCGCTCAAAGTACAAAATCACACGTGACCGACAATCCCTTACTTTCTTCCTTCCTGAATCCAACAGCTAGGCGCAGCGCTCAACGGCTGGAGGGCTATGTCTGACGACTCCAGTATCGCGAATACTGGGTCAACAGATGTCTCGCTTGCTTCTATTCTCGGCATAAAAGGCCGCCTGCGCCTGCGCCACCATTCCGCGACGCAGAAGGCTCATGTTGTTTTACGACGTGTCGAAGCATCAGACGACTCGAGCGAAGATGGAAAAGAAAATGATATCGTCTGTTTCAGGCTGTTCGCGCACAAAAACATAAGCCTCAAGTCCGGGAAAGAGCTTTTACTAACTGTCGCTTCTGCGGATTGCCGATTCAAAGACCGAGTCGTCATGTTTGAAGGGAACGAGGACGATTCGGATAACGAAGGCACGACACAGGTCGAGGAGGAACCGCAAGTGATCGAAGAGGAAGATGAACCCATTCCACAAGCTATTATGCCGCCGAAAATGCGTCGTCAGTGGATGCGAAAACCTGAAGAGGTGAGCCCCATCGTATGTGAGTGCACTTGTTCCCGTTCATTTCTTCCTTCACAATTTTATTCTCCTGTGCCATAAGTAAAAGTGCCCGTTGCTCACGCTTCGGTGGGCGTGCAAGCGCGTCCCGACTATACCTCTTCATCCGTGCAGGCGAGAGCTGTCCAAAATTCTGTATCCGTCCAGGTCGAGCCGTCGCACACAGTCGCATCTATTCAGGTCCAGCCGTCGCACACTTCTGCATCTATTCAGGTCCAACCGTCACAGACATCCGCATCCATTCAGACACGCTCCTCCCACGCTTCTAGTGCTGTACAGGTTGACCCCCCACCCCTTCCGAGTTATGTCAGTTTGGATGTTCAAACCGACCCATTTTTAGAGCCCAAGAAGCACGCTGTAAGTACACGGTCGCTGACACCTGAGGTTGCGCTGACGGTGTACAGAACGCTTCACTTCTGAAACATGAGCCTGCGTTGCGCATTGAAATACCAAGTATGCGAGAGCCGTCCGAGGATATGGATATGTCTCCTGCAGACTTGGACATTAAATTGGAGACTTCTTTAGCAGTGGTGTCTCCGCCTGCAGTCAAGACGGAGCCCGTCGAAGCGCCCATACCAGAGAGGTACATGAAAATGTGGGCTGAGGAGAAGAAGCCAGTAGTCAAGGCGGAGCCCATCCAAGAAGCCATACCAGGACTTGCACAGATCATGGCGGAAGTGCGGGCTAAAGTACGGGCTAAAGAAGAAAATGCTCCTACTCATCCTCCTCGTCCGGTTTCAGATATGTTCAATCTGGACGATTTGCTACCTCCGAAACCCGCTCCTCGGAATCCCTTTATCTCTGGTGGATTTGTCACTGACTTTGTTGGTGCAGCACTGCTTCCAGTCAAGGCTACTCCTTTGAACGAACCTGCAAGTGATCAGAACGACGCCGTCCTTGGGAGGGCGTCCGACTCGGATCTTCATCTGTCTCCCAGTCTTCCGCCTCCCGATACTCTCCCATTTGGAAAACCTCAAACTGGCTCTCATTTGCGACGGGCTCGTAAGTGGGCGAAGCAGCGCGCTGAGGCTCAAGTTGCAGCCAACAACAACCCGCTTCCACCACTTGGCGATGCTAATGTCGAACGTGGGGGAGGTCATGATGACTCGTCGTCTTCGACCCGTACCCCAGAGATGGTTGCCATCGCACCACCGACGCCGTCATCGTCAGTTCCCCAGCGTGCGCCCAGACAGCTTGCTCAAAATGCCATCGCATCGAGCAGCAAGGCTTGTCTACCACCTCCCACACCCCCGACTGCTCTCGGGCCGCGTACCAGCACCAGTATCCTGCCGCGCCAGGTGGTGGCGCTCAGCGGCCGGGCGAAGGAGAAGGCGCCGGTCAGTTCCAACGTCGCCTTTTCAACCTTGCAGATCGACACGAGCAGCAATGCGACGCCACCTCCGGAGCTCAAAGCGCTCGCATACATCCCTGCCGGGCCGTCCTCCAACCCGCTAAGTATACGCGCCTCGAGTTCAGCGCTTCCCCCGCCTCTTCCACGCCCGTCCACGTCGACCCCTTTCCACCCAAAGTCCAAGAAGCCCGTCGTCGTGGGCCGGGGCTGGCCGTTCACCCGCTCTGCTATCGGAGCCGCCGATATTTCGACCCCAGGACCCATCGGTAAACCGACGCCGGGATCTGCTAGTACCTTGACGTCCGTATCTGATCCACCAGCGGCAAACATTGCTTCTGTTGATTTAAGGAATATCTTGGGTTACTCCTCACCCTCTCCGCCTGTGCCTGCGGCGAACGGCCCCGCCAGCAAATGGAAAAGCATCGACCGCGGAATGTCTGGTAGCCGTGACTCGCCCATAGATATGGTGATATCTGATCCTCCCTCCCCTGTTGACGAGGCGCGACTGAATCCTTTTGCGGTTGATATCAATGCTCCCATTTCCTGTAAGTTTGTGTCTCATATCATAGGTCAGGCTAATCCTGTATAATATTCTTCAGCATCGTTGCTGGATCGTATAGCAGATACCCCTTCACTGTTAGATAGGATATCATCTGGCCCCCATCAAGCCAAAGAACCGAATGCAGATTCTTTTTCTCTTCTTTGTCGCATCTCCCAGCTTTCCGGTAAGGCGAATGCCCCTGTACAACAGCGTCCGCAATCGCCCGCCGTTCCCCGAGTAGCCCACAGCCAGAAGCCCTCCGATACGTTGTTTCAAGCGAACTCAGCCAAATCCGTCAGCTCGAAGAATGGGCAGCAGCGGGTGTTACACTCCCATAATCGCTCTGCTCCCCTTCCCAGTGTGTCAATATATCTATTTCTTTCTGTCTATAATGTTGACTCCACTTCCTACACGTAGCGAAGCACCCACTACCCGCCAAACCACCACCTCTTTCCGCACCCATCAACTCCCTCTCTGTGCCCCCGCGGGGTGTGAAGCGCGAACGACCTATGTCGCCAGACCTCTGGACTGCACCGGGGATCGTGCGTGTGCAGTCTGACCGGCATGCATCGCCGGACCTCTGGACTGCGCCCGGGATCGTGCGTGTACAGCCGCGACGGAAGCGCCGCTGGCCCACGGTCGAGTGCATGTACTCGCATCCGCTGGAAGGTGAGGGCGACCTCTGCATCGGGCGGATCGCGTTCAATTCGGACGGATCGTACTTTGCGATAAATTGTGCGTCGTTACTTATGTCTATATTATGTCGTGCATGATTCACCTGCGAGTGAAACACAGGCCAGGATCGTACACTACGCATATGGAACAACAGGACGCGGTCTGAGATCGCGTGCCTTTCGCAGAGCTCGCAGATTGTTGCGATTGCGTGGTCGGAGGGCGACGCGGCGGTGATGTCACTGAGCGAGGACGGGGTGCTGGGCAAGTGGACGCGCCTGGTAGGTGGCGCGCATCCGCTAGTTCCTCATTCATGTTCCTTCCTTTTCCCAGCAACATCAGTGGCAATGGGGGCGCATCCTCAACGTGGGCTCGGAGAAGCGTGCGCCGGAGGATACGGTGTGCCTTGCGTACGCACGGGACCGGATCGCGGTTGCGTTTCCTCAGTCGGGGGTCAAAGTGTGGATGTGGACCAAGGGTGGGCTGTTCATTATTCGCAGAAACATGGCTGAAATCAGGCGGATAGGAACGTGGCTCGCGCAGCGCTCGATCATGCGGACGAACGTCACCGCGCTCAAGTTTATCAACGGCGGCGACGCGCTGCTTGGCGGGACGCGGGAGGGCGTTGTGTGGCACTGTGCAGTGCCGAATGGGACAATGAAGGTGTATGCGTTCATGCAGTCCAGCATGTCAGTCTGTCTTTGACGGTGCTGTCGGGTCGGCTAATAGGGTGATAACAGTACATCCATCGAGATCAATCTGACCGGCACACATGCGCTGATTGCGCAGACGGGGGGTTCAGCGTGTTTTGTGAGTCTGGGCTTGCAGGACGACAAGCGCGTCGGGCAGGCCTTCCTAGATCCATGCATAACGGACGCCAAAGCGGGCGCGATTTACACCAGCCAAGGTAACACGGTCGTGTTCGGGTTGGTGGACGGCTGCCTCCTCGCGTGGGACGCGCAGAAAGGTGGTATCATGTACGGCATGGAGCCCGAAGATGGTGAGATTCCTACTGCTTGTTTCGCCGATGTCCGGGTTGATGAAGTATGCATTTAAAGGTGACTTGATCCAGGCTGTGGCGGTGAGGCAATAATTCCAAAATACTTGTGCAGGTTGAATAATGCGCATCAGAGCTGCAATGGACCGCAGGGGTGTATGGTTGTTACAGGCACGACCCGGGGCCAGCTGGCGTGGTGGCCGCAGCCGACGGGCTTGGGTACGTTTGGTGATGCGTTCTTGCTGGGTAAAGTTTGTTGACGTACCGAGCAGCACAAGGGCCTCAAAGCGTAAGTCGAAAGCGGGCGAAGGTCAAGTAGGGGCACAATCTTTTTTTGGATAAAAATGTATATTATCGAAACTCGCGGCGGGATAAGACTCAAGATTCGAAACGAGCCAAGTTGTAGCAACAGTACCGCTCTTCAACAAGTAAGTAATACCACCACGCCGACCGCAAAGCTTCCACCATTTCACCCGCTGTGCATCTGTATCTGCCACTTTTCAGAAGTTCACTTAGTGATCATCCCTATCAACCCAGACCACTGTTATACTTGAAAATATATTACGCGACCTGGACATGTATGTGGCCTGCGTGAAGACGAGCGGTTTCAACACTTTTAAATCGCCTGATGCTTGCCATGATTCCGCGCAACTAAGTCCGGAACTTCAGATGAGACGAGCGCTTCCAGCACTTTGAAGCGCTCGTGTCAGAAAAACATTGCACGTCCCACTGCCTTCGACGTCATAATTGTCGTGCAGATCTCGACTTTGAGTGTTTTGTACCCGACCTGCAGATCGGCGGAAGCTTCCTACTTGCGCGCAACACGCCATATTCATGCAGCTGCAGCTGCTGTGCAATTTGTCTCGAATGGATTTTGTGCGGAGTCCAGTTGACAAAAAAAAATCTGCGAAAAGGGGAAGAAAATCGCAGCTTCGACCTCGCCGTCCTACCCTCCCCGCGCTTCTTTGCAGAGAAAGTGAGAGAAGCGTCCGCGTCACCACTGTGCCTGAAACGCGGATGATTGGGTGAATTATTTGGTTTTGCTTAAGTAAGTGTCGATCAACTCTGCACCCAACCCCTTCAGACCGTCTGGCGGCAGCCTGCTATCGTTCCCTAGGATATCATCTCTTGTCTCTGTACGTTCACCGTCTGTTTTTGTGTCCTTGTGCCATTTCTAACCCGCTCAATCCCCAATCGGCCCATTTTTTCATTAGACTCTAGTTTCAGCTGACTTTACTCGAGGCCGATTTGAGTATCGACCTCCCAGGATTCGCAACAGTGCAGGCGACCAGTGTATCCCATTTACTGTGAGTCGGTCCCTCCTTTTCTTGATTAGCTGTCATTCGCCCCATCCGTCACCGTCGACACTGCCACGAGGCTCTGCGCATCTGGTTACCACCAAACGACACCTCCTGCGTCTACTTTCTGAGCTCGTTAGCTGCTTCCTCAACGCTTACGCTCTGGAACCAGTCTCCTCACTCCCCACCGGCCGCGTTAAACTCCTTTCGACAATATGCAGACGATCAAATGTGTAGTCGTTGGAGATGGTGCTGTGGGAAAGGTGCGTGGCTCATTTTGTATCCCGCGCTGCGCCACTCAACTCTTTGATTTCGGCGCTAGACTTGTCTTCTCATCTCGTACACGACCAACAAGTTCCCCAGTGAATATGTCCCGACCGTACGTCCCGTACACCCCCCTATCGCATTCGGTGCACAGACCCGCTTTACTAGGTCTTTGACAACTACGCAGTCACTGTGATGATTGGCGAAGACCCCTACACGTTAGGGCTTTTTGATACTGCTGGTCCGTCTAAGACGCAGTCCCTCTTCGCTTCTCAGACCAACGGCCTTTGTTTCAGGTCAGGAGGATTATGATCGCCTCCGCCCGCTATCATATCCGCAGACGGACGTTTTCCTCGTCTGCTTCAGTGTAACATCGCCCGCGTCGTTCGAGAACGTCAAGGAGAAGTGGTTCCCGGAAGTGCACCATCATTGCCCCGGCGTGCCATGTCTCATCGTCGGGACGCAGATCGATCTGAGAGACGATTCGCAGGTGATAGAGAAGCTGGCCAGACAAAAACAGCGACCGGTCACCAACGAGCAGGGCGAGAGGCTCGCACGGGAACTGGGAGCTGTTAAATACGTCGAGTGCTCAGCGCTGACGCAGAAGGGGTTAAAGAACGTTTTCGATGAGGTGCGCCTACTACCTCCCTACCTCGCTCTCCCCGCTGAATTCTCCAACAGGCTATTGTAGCGGCCCTCGAGCCGCCAGTCGTCAAGGGCAAAGGAAAAGTAAAGTGTGTTGTCGTCTAGACAGAACCTTTAATGGCCAGACCCTCGTCCCTCTACGGATTCATCTTACGAAATACCTTCACGCCGCGACAATTATTACTCATGTCGTATATTCCCTTCCCCTTATCTGCTTTCTCTAGTTAAATTCATATCTTCATGTCTGGTCTATGCTAAAACCTACGTCGACGTTCTTTTCCTCCTTGGCGGGTGGCTGGATGCCTTTCCTTTTTCCCTTGGCTTGCATCGTTGTCTCCTGTAGAATCACGCGGGAGGTGTCGCCTGCTTAGGATGAAGTGGAACAAAATAATTTTACACCTAGCTGAGCGATCTTCACGTTTTTGTTACGCGGCCAGCGCGTGTGGATGCCGTGCGCAGCGGAGGGCGCGTTCTGGTGGCAAGTTATTGCCGGGGCCAAATTGATCCAGTATGACGTCGTCCACGAAAAAAGAAAACACACAAAAAAAGTCTATTAAGCGAGAAAGTCCAACGATGTGTATTCTGCGGCTCTTGTGCGACCGTATGTACAGATAGAAAACCATCGTGATGGGAAATACATCAAGCGAGCCTGCGAGGTGATTGTTCTAACCAACGACAATGCATAAGTTGTCCTAGGAAACCAATGGACGTGCTCTCAAGAATGACGTTGGGTGGGTGGAAAGGGGAGGAGTGGAAAGGTAGGAGGGTGGCATAAATGGTGGTGGAGGGAAGGGTGGTGAACGAAAATGGGTGTCGGATCGTCTAGTGCTTGAAAACCCTAGGCAGTCGTTCAGCGATGGCTCACGAGAGAGAGGGCACTGTGTGGGGCGTACTTGGATGGTTTGGCGGCGGCGGCCTCGTCTCTCTTGCTCACACTGAGAAAGGGATGTGTTGTTAGTGCGTTGCGACGGGAACCCAACAGATAGAAGAACGTACCCGCGGGCGGCGTAGCCAGAGGGCTTAGCATCGCGGGCAATGCGGGTAGGGGTCTCGCCGCGCTTGGCCTTGTATTGCTTGAGCGCCTTTTTCGCCAGGCCAGCCTCGGTCGGAATAGGCGCGGCGGTGGCGAGGAAGGCGAAGAGGAGAACAGCGAATAAGAGCAACAGAGAGCGAGGGCCAATCATTGTGTTCTGGGGGGGTAGGCTGAAGAGCTCTTTTCCTCTGGCAGAAACCGGGGGACGACTTATAAAAAAGTGAGAAGCTGTCCTGGATAGGTCGGGCCTTTATATAAGAGGGCGATGGCAGTTGTGTTCGAGTTTCGGCCATAAACAATCATCGCCGTGGGGGATGGAAAAGCTAAACATAGCGGTCGATAATGGATAACGAACGTGAAGGGCAAATTCGCCCGATGAGGCGGTTAGGCGAGCTAAAGCCGTTCATGTAAACCGCATCTGCGGAATGTCTGTGGTAAATCAATGTGGCTTCGACGCGACATGGGCGAATTATAGACGTTTGGTCCTAGACGGGGCCAGAGCGGAAGCTAGCGGGTCGGTTGGGATCTGATAGACTGGAAGGTTTGTGACATGGCAATTAATTCCGAAACGATTTCGAATTGGTGCGCGGTGCCTAGAGAGTACAAAGTGGTCTTCACAGCCATTTTTCGGGCATGGAGGGGAGATTTATTTCGAAGAATCGGCGCTGACGGACGAAACGTGTTCAGATATGCGTAAAGCGTTACCCGATGCCCCACCAAGCGAGCGCAGAGGAAACGGGCCACGGTGGCGACCTTTGAGCGGCGGGAACCGATCCATGGGTTTGCGATCTAGTAACAGCCGGCACAGGACGGCAACACGACACGACGCAAGCTGACAAGATGCGCGGAGGATATCTGTGTGAACCTAAATTCAAACTGGGCGAAAGCATGTCGAGCTAATAACGCCGAATCCTAACACGGTCAAACACCTCTGCTTTCCTTTCGCAGCCACATCGAAAAATGTCGCGTCCTCAGGATGACCGCAACCAAGAGGCCACAGTTTATCTTGTAACTACTCCCAGCCGATTTTTTGGTCACTTGGCTCACATTTTTGTCAGGGAAATCTCGATGAGCGGTGTACAGACGCGCTTGTTTGGGAGTTGATGCTGCAAGCTGGTCCTGTAGGTGCGTTCTCGAAGTTTCTTCCACGTCACCGCTTCACAAATATCGTAGTCAATGTCCATCTCCCAAAGGACCGTATCTCAATGGCCCATCAAGGCTACGGCTTTTGCGAGTTTTTGACGGAGGAGGATGCGGAATATGCTTGTAAGATTATGAATCAGATCAAGTTGTGGGGCAAGCCCATTCGGGTTAACAAGGTGTGTTTTCAGGTTAACAACAACTGTACTGCGCTCAAACACCCTCGGCGTTACCTCTAACTTCTTGTTATGTTTTATGACCGCTCCTTACTGATCGTATCTTACAGGCTTCTTCTGATAAGAAACAACTCGATGTCGGCGCCAACCTGTTTATCGGGAATCTTGACGAGAATGTCGATGAACGACTCCTGTACGACACCTTCAGTGCCTTTGGCATAATGGCAACAACTGCCAAGGTGCGCCCCCAACAGTCTTCTCAAACTTCTGTACCTGGCTAACAGCCCCCGGTTCCGCTTCCAGGTTGCTCGTGACCCCTCCTCTGGTACCTCAAAAGGCTACGGTTTTGTGTCCTACACAGACTTCGACGCGTCCGATGCTGCTGTGGAATCTATGAATGGTTCATTCCTTATGAACAAGGCTATCACCGTGCAATATGCCTTCAAAAAGGACGGGAAGGGCGAGCGGCATGGTACCGCCGCCGAACGTCTCCTTACGGCCCAAGCTCGCAAGAATAACGCCTTACCTGTTGCCGCTCGACCTCCACCCGCCCCGCTTGCCTTTGGAGCGCCAGTGCCCGGCTACCAATATCAAGGCCAGTTTGCCGGCATTCTAGCCCAGCCTCCACCACCCCCTGGCTTCACGCAGCAACAAACGATTCTCCCCACGATACAGATGGGCGGCATGGCTCCCCCGCCACCTATGGGCGGGATGCCCATGGCACCGCCACCAAATATGCAGATGTATCCCGGGTACCCGCCTCCACCTCCTCCTGGCTTCGGCGCCCCTTTCCCTGGACAGATGCCTCCTCAGCAGCCGCAATACTGATACAAACGCCTTTGCGATTGGCAGGGTGCTTGTATTCATCGCTTTTCTGTACCATATGGTCTGTGTTCTTACGAATTAAACCAGCTGTGTTTCGTACCTCTGCAACGGCTGCTGTATCGGCTTACGGCGGACAGCTGTCCGGGACGCACGCTTCTTGCCACCGCTCGACAGGCGGCACTTTTGAAAATAAAAATCTCGTCATATCCAGGCCCAGTTGCCCCATTTCGGGTGATCTCCCTTGCATCACCGCGCAGGTGCTGTCTCGGTGAATTCGAGAGAAGCACCGATCTGAATACGCCGAATTAATTAAACGATATAAAGTTACCGACCCTCACTAGGCCTCACTTCTTTATCATCGTTCCGAACGGGACGCGGAAAGAACGAGGGGTCGGGATGACATCACCATTGAAACTTGAGGTGAATGCGGGCCGGTCCTGGCAGCGAACATCATGACATGAGAAATCAAGTTCCCCTTCATTCCCCTTCATAATCTTTCATTACTGAGATCCTGTTTCAAGTGTTTACGATAATCCGAATGCGGTGAAAAATGGAGGCAACAAGTATCTTCGTCCTTGGACGGACAGCGGATACGGGGGAGAGCCTCAGAATCAGCGCACCCATTGCAACCGCTCGACATGTTGACCGACGTCCAATTTGGGCCCAACACCGTTCCTTGCCCGTTTAGGCTTTGCATTTGCGCCACTATCATCCATATTATTAAAATCAATATTTGACATGCGAATTGAAGGCGATGAGACTCCTAGAATGCTTACTACCGTATCTTATCGCGAAACGCAGCATGCAGTGGGTTAATCGAAAAGAGGAGTGACTGGGATTGTGGTGGCATTTGGCGTAATTGGCTGCGCTCCTTGTGCGGCATCGACAACGAGAACCCGCAATATCGACCTCACACCCTTGAAATTATCGGAGAATTGAGTCAGCAAGGTTATGGAAGAGCCAGAATTAGCGTCGGCCAGTCCGGACGAGTCTTCGACTTCAGGAAGTTGTTGTATCAAGCACGTTGAACCTGTGCGTATTTTTCTATTTATTACAGCAATGGCCTCGATGCTTGTCACCGGGAGAGTTCTGCGGGTGTTTTGTAAGATCGAGGGGTTCGAAGTTGAAGGAAACCACATCAACTCTGGGGCTGCGCCGAGAATCGTCTGGATGAGCGGCTTCCATCCCGAGGCCATTGCCTCGACTCAAGGGCGAAGTACTCTTCACATTGTGAAGGTAATAAACATCTAACTCATTGTTCCCAGCTAGAGCAATGGTTGGGTACAACACTGCGGGCACGAGCTACATATGAAACAATTCGACCTGTTTCCACTACTAGTAGCTGACCTGAGGATTCTTCAGACATTGGTGCGGTCCTAGGCCTGAGCTCTCGGTACATACCTGCATGCCTAGTCGAATTTCCCGCCAGGCGGGCAGCCTATCGCTCTTGAGGTTCCTCCCAAGGAATTCACCATTGCCGAGGTCTCTCGCCTTTTGCGGTTTGCTGCTCAAGTGGTCAGGTTGGTCAAACATTCACGCATCAGACTGACCACATCTTTGACAGAGAAAAAAAGAGGAAGAAAGCGCGAATTAACAGCAGTTTCGCAAGGCCAGTGAAGGGAAGGAAGGAAATGCTTAACCGCGGTATTTTTAGGGATAGCGCACTGAACATTGAGCGGATTTGGGCGGCAGATAGTTCTTGGCCACGGAAATTGGAACGAATTTCAACTCGCAGTCGACGGCCAGCGTCAGTTCATAGCGTGGCGGTCGGCACAAGCAGGCGAATGAATGTGAAGTCTCGACGAATGCGTCATCAAGCGTTCTTCACGCTATAGCGCCAAGTTCAAGTTCAGGTTCACTTGCATGCAAGTGAACATAGATGTCCAGATGTGAGTGTGCATTCAAGCCGACGGGGGACCATCTGTCATTCCAGACCAGGGCCTTGAAGGATCCTCATTCACTGAAGAAATCGTCGTCACGTTTTGCTAAAACGATCTTCCCTTGAACTTTCGTGCCTCAGGGTCTTCCGTCAGAAACGCATCCTGCTCGGAGGTTTGCGCCTATGAGAGCATTGAGTCCGCTGGGATCAATTCTCCAGAGACGTCTCTGGAGACGAAACTGATGCAAACCGTAGAATTGATGGTAGAATTGATCAAAACGGGAGACAGTGATGGGAGACAAGACGGAGGTTGTAGGCCAGCAAGTGTATACACACTCTTGAGCCAGTTCGTTATGCCACACGCCCATCGACTGCACCTCCGGGGATGTCCAGACTTTTAATGCCGACGGTATTTCGAGCGCTTTACGGTATCGCTTCCTCGAGGGTTCCCACAAAACTACATAGTTGAACAACTGTTAAATTATAAATACCCACGTTCAAATGAGGTGAGTTCTACCACCGGCACCCTTCAAGGGCTGGTAAATTCTCCACCCAGATTTCTTTCCAAAGTACATAGTAAATACTCTGCTTCCAAAGTAGTGCATACTCTGCTCTCAGACCTTAGATACTGTTGTATCTTACTAGACGGCTCTAAAAGAATTCAAACTTTCGGGATGTCTGTACACAGGAAATTTAATTGTATTGTATAAATGATGTCTTTTTCAGTAGCAGCTATTTTTTTGATCTCCTGTGGACTCATGCACATGATGCACACATCCGTTCAATTTACACATATGCCAGCAATTAAAGCACAAGGCACGATGGCCAGTTAATCAAGGAGGAGTCACCCAAGTCTGGTCACCACTCGGGGTGCAAGCCAAAATTGGGCTTGTTTTTCTACAGAGTGGTTCAGTTCTGCTTTAGGCCCAGTGGTTCATAAAACTGAGGATGTCAGCGAGCAGTGCCGAATGCCGAGCATCGATCAGTGGTCTCGCTACTTGTCTCCAGAGAATTTGATGGATGGACAATCCATCATTTGTCTCCAGAGACGTCTCTGTAGACGTATCTCCCAGCGGATTCAAACTCCTGGCGCCTATCGACGTTTGCCTCAGCGAGACTATGTTATCCCCATCTTCAGTATTGCGAAATCCTACCATCTCAAATATCCTGAGACAGACAGGAGGGTGCGGCGTCGTCGCGGCCAACTCGGGCGTAGGACATTATCAGGCCTGCCATGGGGTTGGATTTGCATTTATCTAGGCGGAGGAAGAGAACTTTTGGGGTTGATACTGGTTGAAAGCTCGTCACCAACTGTAGTGGAGGCCGACGTTGTGCTAGACACCATGCAACCCGGGCAAGTCGCCTCAGGATATCGGGACAAGAAACCTGAAAATGCGAAGTCTTGTGCCTATCTGTGTATACCTCAGGATACAGAGGGAGATTAATCACTGTGCGGTCAAACAATCATGAAATTCTTTGGGTCTTTCAAAACATTTCACCGTGACATTCCGGGCCAAAGTCCTTGAATTTCATAACAAAAGGTTAAGAATTCATGACTGACCGTCATGAACCTACATCTTGAATTTCCTTGTTGTTATGGGAACATCCATGACGCTTTTTTCACGATGTTCTGCCATGTATTCTCAACACTTCGCCATGAATAATCCCGCTCAGGTCCGCCATATGGATCAACCAAAAATCGGCCAAAAATCGGCATGGAACACCAAGATTTCGCGAAAAAAGATCATGATTTCCGACAAAATACATTTAATCCGGTGCTACGCCCACCGATCCCGCGTTCTCGTCATCATCCTCGTCACTGTCAGAGCTGTTGCTTCCTGCATATCCATTCTGGACGGCATTCTGATCCAACTCGTCGTCCGATAGAGAGGTATCACGAGGGACTGAAACTAGCAAGGTCAATTTGAGGGCGGTGACAGTTGAATGATATAATACATACCATCATATTGCCCGGGGGTTTGAGTAGGGTTCTCGTTAGTATCTACATCCACTTTCAGCAGATCAGTCACGGAGAACAATGTAGGTTGTATTCTCACTCACTTTGATCGTTGTCGGGTGACGGAGATGTAATAACGCGAGGGTTGCGACGACCTGAGCAATTAATGAACACGAAAGAATAAAACTCAAAGCTGTGGCGCACCACGGCGATGGCGGGCTGCTTCGAGTCTTCCCACATTTGTCACTCGCTGGCGGCGACGGCTGACGCCGCTCGTGGGGTTGGCTTAGCCGAACTCGTAAGCACGCTTGCTGTTGATGTAACGTTGCAGAATAGCAGATGTCGCCCAGGAGCGGGGAAACCGTTTCGAGCTCAGGTATTCGTGACGTTCCTCTGCCTGTGGTAGATGTCAGCGAGTTCAACCGAACAGACTTTTGGGACAACATACCACGCGGAGTACCTTAGCGACTACAGCCGGCTCTTGGTGCGCCCAGTTTAGGCCAAAATCAATCTTCGCTTCAAAAGCGAGCCCACGAATGCCGGCCTTCTCATGACTAAATTATCCCCAATCACACAGGAAAGAACAATGACGCACCTGCAGTCTCGTGAAGAGAGGACGGTTATCGTTGAGCTCCATAGCAGATTGGATATTGAACTTCCCCCTCGGTTTGGGGATGGGGACAATATCGCCGGCGCTATTTGGCGTTTCCGCCCGGCGGCGACGGATGGTCTTCGTAAGTTTCTTGTTCTTGTGGTCAAGCTCGTGAACTTTCGCTTTGGCTGACTTGAGGCTCGCTGCAGGCGAGTCAATAACTACCATGCTCCAGATGGGTAACGACACACCGGTGAGGGCCGCAATTTGAGCCTCTGCGGAAAGCGGCTCAGATTGACTGCCCGAGGTGTTGGTAGTATCTCGGAGGGCAGCGGCCTGGGAATTATTGTCGGAGCGCTTCAATTTCCGCGCTGCAGCCTGCTGGGCCTTCTTCTTGTTGCCTGCAGCCTTTGCGGCTTTATCGGCGGTATTTTCATCAGCCCCTCGTTGGCGTGAGGATGGCTTCGTCGTGCGACCCGTGCGAGTCGAAGCCTTTCGACTTCCCGATGTGGTGGGCGACATGTGTGGAAAGTATCAGGCAGTAGATGGTGATGGTGAGAGGAAAGAGCGAGTGGGGGCCATGGCTGCGGTGGTGGTTGATAGTGGAGCGTTGGAGCGAAATGAGATCACAACACGTGCGGACTCCAAGCAGTGAAGCAATGCTTTCGTGTCGCGCACAACTTCAAGTCGAGTCTACAGGCTAGTAAAGCCTCTCCTACACTGTCTTATGCATATCAATAGACTCGTTTTTGCGCTCTATCTATTCACGATCGGTGCTTTCATTCTTCTCTGCTTCTCGAACACGCCTTCAATCTCAATGCCCCGACAAATTGCTTCGTTCGAGTGCGCCTGTGGATGTGGCCCAGTGAAATCCAGAGCCACTGAACAACGCCACTTGGAGCTCAACCATGCACCATTATATATTCAGTACTCCCAAAGTGTCCTACCCCCATCCGACCCCGCATCTCCCATTGTCAGCGGCACCGTGACGCCGGACCACGAGATGCCCCTCGAATTCTTCGATGACAACGGAGACCAGGGGTATACTCCGATGGAAATTGACGAACCTCCGGGTTTGTGTGATGTCTCTGATTCCGATTCCGAGTCCGAAGACGGTTTTCTCGTGGGACAAGGAACTGAAGAAGGGGATTGGGAGTCTGATGAGGATTCAGAGGATTGGGATGAGGGAGAAGAGCCTTGGCAGCGTGGTCTGAGCCAAGACGATCGCTTAGGTGAAATATTCGAGGCTGAGGCGGCCCGTGCAGGTGCGTACTCGAATTGTCTCTCTTTCTCATCTGGTCTGATAGACGCCCCAGCGCAAAATCTTTCCGAAGGCGATTTGAACGATATTCGCGCCTTCAATTATAAGGTTGACACTCAAATTACGGACGCCGCCTTCGACAAGCTGTCTTTAAGCTTTCCACAGCTCGCAGGCCTTTCGTCATTGTATAATCTCCAGAAACGGATGGCATTCCTGTCGGGGGTGAAGCCAGTCAAATATGACTGCTGTACCAACTCGTGTATGTGCTACACAGAAAAATACGCCACTCTTCAGCGCTGCCCTTTTTGTCACGAGTCGCGACTCGACGGTGAAGGCAAACCACGACGCGAATTTCAGTATATTCCCATCATTCCACGACTCGTTGCGTTATACACCAACAAGAAACAGTCGGAGACGCTACAGACATATCGCGCCGAATTCGTCCCCGAACCCGATAAGGTCAAGGATGTATTTGACGGCACCCATTACCAGCAACTTCTCCGCACATTTGTCACTCTTCACGGCAAGAAACTCAACCACAAATTCTTCTCAGACAGGCGCGATATTGCGTTGGGCATTTCACTCGACGGATTTGCCCCCTTTAAACGTCGAAAGTACAGCTCCTGGCCCATTATCATTTTCCTATACAACCTACCCCCTGAAATACGCTTCCAGCTCGAGAACATCTTCTGTATTGGCGAAATTCCGGGTTCTCCCAAGGATACAGATTCATTTATCTATCCGTTTGTACAGGAGATGTGGAGGGCTGCAGAGGGAATACGGGCATATGACTTCCTCAATGACCAGATCTTCAGTTTGCATCTCTATCCGATTCTTGGCTTTGGTGACATCCCCGCTATCGCAAAATTGCTCAAGATGAAAGGCCATAACGCCCAGTGCCCATGCCGGATGTGCTCAATTGTTGGAATTAAGGCTCCTAGTGCGTCTGCATAATCGTCCGGTTGAGTTTATTAATGACACGGCTTACCAGATAATCGCTTATATGTACCACTTTCTCGCCCAACCGGCACCCAGTATGACCCTCTCGAACTTCCATTGCGCGACCACGAGAGCCTTATGGCTCAGGCTCGCCTGGTTTCAAATGCAACGAACGACGCTGAAGAAAAGGAACGAGCCCAGGAATATGGCATTAAAGGAGTTCCCCTCCTTTCCACACTGTCCTCTATCACCATTCCGCAATCATTCCCTTACGATTTCATGCACTTAGTGTGGGAGAACGTGATCAAGACACTTATACTTCTGTGGACGGGCGAGTACAAGGGACTCGACGAAGGCTCTGGTGATTATCACCTTGGTCCTACTGTTCTCGAGGCAATCGCGGCTGCCGGAAAAGCTGCTGGCGATACGATCCCCTCCTGTTTTGGACCCCGTATTCCGCACTTGATGAAGGAACGTTACTATTTTATTGCTGATACATGGTCTATTTGGACCATGTCCCTTGGCCCAATTCTGCTCCGACAACGATTCAAAAACCCCATTTATTATACACACTTCATTGATCTCGTTCGTCTGCTGCAGTTGTGTCTCCAGCTGGAAATTTCCACCGAAGATATTGATGCCATTGAGGCAGGGATGGCTAGTTGGGTCCAGGAGTTTGAAAGGTGAGCGCTCCGGAGTGCATTTTTCTTTCTTTACTCAATTCGTCGCGCAGGCTCTATTACCAATTTAAGTTGGATCGGCTCCCAGTTTGCACGCTACCAATACACGGGCTGCTTCACATCGCCCCTAGTATTCGGATAATGGGTCCGAGCTGGTGCTACTGGGCATACCCCATGGAGCGATTCTGTGGATCCCTCCTTCCTGCAATCAAGAGCCGCCGTCATCCATGGGCAAGCATTGATCGGCGCATTCTCGAATTGGCCCAACTTTTCCAGCTGAAGGCAATATATTCACTCTCGACAACACTTGATCTCCGACCACGCCGAAAGCTCGAAAAATCGGGAATGTCTTTAGCAGCATGTGCGTACTGTGTTCTAATCCCCTAAATTTGGACTCAAAGATCATCCAGATCCCCGTTGCGTTCTGCTTTACCCACGAGAGCTGAGACCAATCTCTGACACCCTGCGCACCAAAATTGCGAAATATCTTACCTCATGCTATGATGTGACGAGCACGCAGATCTCATCACTCTTAGAATCTACTTTTGAGCACTGGGGAAAAATTCAGTGGCTCCAGGGCGGAGACATGATTCATGCAAGCGAAATTGGGAAGCACGGTACGCGAGATATGACACATGTTAAGGTCTTTTTTATCCTTTTTAGTTTTCATCTGCAGCTAAAATGATTTAATAGTTCAATGGGAAGTACGGGCAACTTCGGCTCCTGCTCGTTGTCAAGCTCCCACCATCCGGAATACTCCAAACCTCAACAACTAAAATTCACCTTCTTGCTGTCGTTGCTCCAAGCGTTATAACTCAGAAAAATCGGCTAAACATGCTGCACACGAAAGGTAAATTCCGCGCCGTGGAGGTAGTTGATGCCGATGACCTTGACTTTGTTGTCGGGCGGGTCCCGGACCGTGGTGAAGATGTTTTCATTGAACGCATTGGCTGCAACAATATCTTACAGCCTCAAGATGACCCCCAGAATGCTGTAGTACCACGTAATCATCGCCAGAAGCGTGTTGAACCGGCGTAGAAATGTGTATCCTCCTTATGTGTCTTTATCATATTGTCACCATGAATTCTTGACAAATTGTTAGAAATTCCTGATGTTGACAGGCGACAGCAAAAGCATCGTGAATGGGGCCTTGGATTTCATGACCTAGTTCCCGACGAAAGATCATGAAAACTGAAATTCAAGATAATAGTGTTGAAATTCACGACCAATCCTTCTCACAGTGAATGAAAAGGATGGTTCTGCGACATACTTCTTTGTCTTGTTTGAAAGGGACTTTTGAGCTCTGCGATAATTTGGACATGCTTCCTGGACAAGATGGGAAAAAGAAACGGCGACGAGTGCAACGGGGGTACAGTACATATGTGCACAGAGCGAAGGTTCGAGAGCATCCAGCCCGCTGGGATCAACTGTATCTGAGACGTATCCGAGACAAAAGTGATGCTTGATGGGAGACGAAATTGATGGAATTGGGATACTGATGGGAGACGAAACACAAGTCGCAGACCAACAAGCACATACACAGGCGCGAGCCAGTTCGGTAGAGACGCGTCGCGTCACCCTCCTTCTCAGCCCATTCCAATGAGTCTACAAGATGTCTCATCAGCACTCATTCGCTTCCCGGAGCTTAAGGCTCTCAGCTTTCATGGCCTCACGCTGTTCCTTCGTATGGCTTGCTTTGCCCGGCAAACCATTGCTTTCCAGCAGGTGAATAACCAGAGGCCCCCACCGGTACTTCCGCCTGCGGTTCTACAAACTCTGGCAACATCCCTCGGGCTTCCTGAGACCCATTTAATTCAAACATGCTGGGCGGCATTCAAAGAGGTGCTTTGGGACCACCCAGCTATTTCCGCAAGTGACGAAGAAATAACTCGTTATAATAATGCTGCGCTCGGGAACGGTACCTGTGCGTGCTTATGATAGGTTGTGAACGCTCACTGACATGAATACTGAAGCTTTTCGTCACCTGTATCCACCTGTTCGTGTGTGCATCAACTCGGAGTGCACCAATCATCGAGACTCCGACGAAATAAAGACCCTCACGGATCCAATCACCCACAAGGCAACTCTATTCACTGTTCAACACGGTGCCCTTCCTATTTACACCTCTTCTTTGTATTGTCGCAGTAAGATTAATATGATTTTACTTGCACAACTGGTCTTACGCTCAGAAATAGAATGTAATCGGCGCTACCACCACAATTACTACGTTCACAAACAGTCGTCGTTGCGCACATATTATGGTGGTGTTCCGAACATTGTTCAAGTTGCAACCCATTTCTTCATCGAAAGTGCACTTCTTGAACTATTCGCTAATGGAATGGTTTTTGGCTGGTACGCAACCACGGTCTTTTCTTCAGAAGTATGCTCATTCATTACAGGCTATCAGCGACCAACTGGGCCCGGATTTATAATTGTGCCCTAGCGGATCCTAATGCACGTATTGCGAACAACAAACTTGCCTTCGCATCGGTGTACCGCGAACACGGGACAATTCCGCCTGAGGGCTGGAACCTCGAACTTCGCAGTGATGACGTGTCCAATGGTTTTTTTCTCTACTCGCTCCTCCTGGAGAAGTCAGAGCGAGGAGGAGTTCTATTGCTTCCCCATGACGAGGCAGACCAGAAAGATCGACTGCAGCCTGTGCTTGCTGAGCGGAACATGTTGGATGGGGTTACACCACGGACTACTTTACATATGCGGTAATGCCGCTTTGGTTCCGTGCGCACGTGCGGCGTGTGTTTATATACCGCCGCCGTGACGCGTTACCCTCACTCTCGTTTTCCCCAACGTCCAGTGAGGGTAAGCATTCATATATCGATACTCTAGGATTACGCTAATAGTTACCGTAGCCGTATACTCACAGTAGATCCTAGGTAATAGACTCTCGTTTTCCCCAACGTCCAGTGAGGCCGTATACTCACAGTAGATCCTAGCCCAACAGGTTATGGGCACTTAATTTTTTTATTTTACGGGGATTCTGATCACGTGCACGGAATCCGCCGCTGCGGCCGCTCCTTTGGGCGGCGGCAAGCGGATCCTTTTTCTTTTGATCCCCGCGAGCTCGGCTCGTTAGCCATCTGATGGGATCGATGTCAATGTCAAACTGGGACACACAACGCGTCGTGTCTGCCTCAAAGGTGTTGAATCGTTGATATATTGAGCAGATGGGATCGATGTCAATGTCAAACTGGGACACACAACGCGTCGTGTCTGCCTCAAAGGTGTCGAATCGTTGATATATTGAGCAGGAACATAGCAGAAGGTAGAGTAGTTAAATGGTATATAATCTAGTTAAAAGATGCTTATAGGTAGTTATGGTTGAGTTATGGTGTTGTATACTGAATGAAGAAATAGAACTCAATCTGAATCTGATGATACACCCCGCTTGCTTCGTCTGCCTAGAGAGAAGCCATGAGTCTTGTTGGTTTTCTGAATAGCCTTCAGCAGGGCTCCAATTCGTTTATGAGCCTCTGGGTATGTGTTCGTAAATGCCTCCTGGTCGCGACCCAATCTTGTACCATTCTCAGAGCAGCAATCATGGTGAAGAAAGAAAGACACGTACCGGTAATATTCCTCAGCAATAAGCTTTCGCTGTGAACGCTTTGTGCCTGTTACCAGCCGCATACCCCCAGTATACCAATCTTTCTGCCAGTCCCGTAGAGCCGGTATCTTGCTTGCCGGAATTCCCACCTCCCATTGTTGGACGGCATCCAGCCAAGCTGTGGGCCCCTTTTTCAGGTCTGGGATAAAGACACCGGGAATGACACGAATCTGATTGGCGAGAGGAATTTGCTGTGTTGCTACGTCGGAGTTGTTCGGCTGGCTGGTGCTCGAGTTCACAGGCCTTGATAAATTTAATATAGGCGGCAAAGAAGAGAAAGAAAAAGGGAAACATACAGGGTGTTTGAATGAGATGGTACTGTATGAGCAGTAGAGCGTGGAATTGGATTCTGGATGGCATAGAAGGAGCCTGTGGGCTGCACCGGCTGAACGTGATTGCCACCCCGATTACCGAGATTGATATCTCTCACCGCAGTGAGAAGCTGAGTCGTCACCAAACGGAACTCTTCAGCCGCAACAGGTTTGACAAGGAGATGCTCTCCCATAAAGCTTTTGTCAGCCTCTTTCGGGATTGGACAAAGAGCGTCTCCGTGTCCTGTTTCGTAACTTTGCAATGAGTCCATCAGATAACGCATGAGTGTGTCGACCTGTGTTGAGCCTCAAGTCAAATTGGAATCAGCTGAATTAACTGAACGTACCTGTTCTCCTACAGCCCAACCCCCCCACCACCGAACAATTGATAGCGACCACCTCTTTCCCAAAGGAGCAAACATAAAGCGGTACTGAGCCCCACCGCGCCGGAAGGAGTGTGTTGTATAGGACTTGGTTAGACCGGCACCGAGCGAGAACTCGTTTATAAGATCCTGACACCCTTGCAATGTCATCTCTCGAGTGGGATGAATTACCCCGTTTGGTGCAATGTACGGGAACACGTAGTCTTCGGGCTCCAGCTTGCGGCCAATATTGGCCTCGTATAGCTTCAGCCAAGCTAGAAGATGGGAATGCATATCAATCTCCGGAGTGTCCGGCTGCTCATAGATGTTATATCTGTTACCTACGCGTATCACATATTATGAGAAAACACGACCCCGTGATCTCAATTAAGCACTCACTCTCTCGTGATTCGTGCTCGAAACCCTGCTTATTCTGCCATCCCTTGCGGTTGTCAAGAAACACTTCGAAAAATGGCAAATTGAAAGGCATCGGCCCAACTCGATCCAAAGTCAAGTCACGCATTTGAAGGCCGCACAACTCGAAGTTCCTGCGAAAAAAACTCTGATTAGTTATATTGATCTCTAGTAAAATAGTATGACGGTACCGAGTCCACAACACAAAACCACTTGTCCCAAATGCCCGCATCATGAAATGTTTCAGCTTCTCATGAAGCTTCTCATGACTTCCGACATTGACAGTCTGATCCACCTCACCTTGCCGCCACTTTGACTCTGACCACCTTGTCCACTGTCTCATATCCTCAATGGACATCGCCTCTGCATGGTGTCTAGTCGCCGCCGCACCCTTCTGGTTACTCTTCGTCTTGACCACCTTCGTAAAGCTTTGGATGATTTGGGCTCGGGCCGGACATCCAGTGACAATTCCAGTCTCCTCGTCAAGGTGATATGGCCCAGCAAACTTATCACCATCCCTGGGTGTCAAGCACGCTGAGAATAACTTTCAAAAGCTGCAGAAATAACAACGCACATATTATCCCAAAGATGTGCAAATGCTCCATGGACTCCATCACATGTACTCTTGCTGAGGCCCTCCACAATACATTTCTGAGTCAGAAATAACTCCAACGCCCATGCTGAATGCTTGTTGGGTGGATTCTGAAAAGCTTTGGCAAGGATATCTGTGTCGATTCCCTGTGGGCAGACCCAGCCTGGCTCTATCCTCGCCTTCTCCCTTCGCTGAGCAACCACATCTGCCAGAAATGCGTAGCCCCGTGCCAAATGTCCCTCGTAGTTTCCTTTGGTCCTTGGAGCCTGCGTGAAGTCTGAACGCGCTTTGAGCTTATTCTTTTCTAGCTCATCTAGTTTGGCTGTGGGTGCTTTCTTCCTTCCGGGTTTCTTCTTGGGGCTCGAGTCTTGTTTTACTTTCGAAGTGCGAACCATTATAAAGGGAATAATATAGAGATTGAAGCCAGAATGAGTTGCGACGCTGGGACGGAGTCAGCGTTTCAGGTCTCGATCACTAATTTTCAGTCCCGATATAGAATATTACACTCCCAATATGGCAAGCGTCTACAGAATACATGCATGCACAAAAAAAAACCTGTCAGTCAGAATCCTCCGTGAGATCAATCACCTCGGGTTTCCCTTCGTTTCCCTTCTTTTGGCCTCCGAGTGAGCCAATAGTTGAACCCAAATTCTTCGAAGTCGAAGCAACGGCAGCAGTTATAGTGCGCCGATGATCAACTTCGGCCAGAGAATCGAGAAGCTGAACCAAAAGAGTTAGTTAGTATTCAGTTTTGATTTTTTTTCTTACGGGCTCAAACAGGTCTTCCGCCCTATAAGCGTTGTTCAGCCTGTGAGTCCTTCGCTCATACTCCTCGACCATCATTGGTAAAGCGTGGAAAAGGATGGATGGGGGAACAGGCATGATTATCGTTGTGAATGGAAGTACTGCCGAGCGGTTGGGACGATTATGAACCCCTGTTAAAGCATTCTGGATAGATGCTAGAAAGGTACGCGTCGAGACTTCGACCCTGAAATGTCCCGAGCAGAACATCTTGATACTGAGGAAGATTGAGAGCTGAGGATAATTGTCATCGTCGTAAGTGTCCCTGAAATGTCTCTGTAAGGATTCGAGCTGATTCACTGGCTAGAATGGGATTAGATTCCTGGTATATATTAATAACCTAGGCACACCTTTGCCAGTCGCCGGATGCAGAGGCCCGGGAGAACGTTGTTGAACAGCTTATTAGGAAGATCAACTTTGGTACCCCAGGAAAACAAAACCTCGCAGATCCGAGCAATAGCAGGTAGATCGGGCAAACGAGGGACCCAAGTAGAAGCATCTATTCCTGCACCATCCGAAGACCACGAGGTAAGAGGGTGAACATATAAATGAAGGATCCGGGGATCAGGAAACAGGTTCGTCACCCCTCGGGCTATGGCAGGGTGCTTGCGACCAGATTGGCCGCTGACCAGCTCCGCGCACAGAGTTTGACGCCAGGTCTCAAGGAATCCATGGAGACCATCTGGAGACAGAGTTTGAGTTGCTAGGAGCAGCGAATCTCCGAGGCCACGCTTGGTCAGCATGTATGCTGTTTCCTTTGCGCATTTGTCAAGTCCCTATTTTTCCGTCAGAATTTTGATGTGCTTGTACGATAAAACACCAATGACCTTGTCGTAGTCTCCTCCGACGAGGATAGCCATTAACAAGAGGCCACCCAAGTTGAGACTGAGGCGACTCTCAATAGCCTTAGAGGTATAAATCTTGAGACTCTTGTATTCATCCTTCTTAGGGCTGATGAAAAGTCAGTCAGTCCTTAAAGAGCCGTAGAAAGAAGCAACATGCCTAAGAATCATATGTGTTGCTCCAAAAACTAGAACATCTCCGTCGGTGGTAAATAACGCATCTACCAGCTTCATTCGATTCAACTGAGCTAACTCAGCCTCAGCTTCTCCTGGAGCCTACGACGAAGCCTGTTGATACCCCCAAGGCTTCATAATAAATGGAAACGTACGGTGTAGTAGTAAAACCCAAAAGCTGTTATCATCGTCTTGAAGTGATTGAGGAGCCATCCTGGCCACTCAGCGGCTTCTTTTCCTCGTTTGACAGGTCGGCCAGGACCATCGAACACGAAGATTGCAATTGCGCAATACTTGATGAGTTCGCAAAGCTTGTACAGAAGTGCTTCGAGTTGTGGATTCTCACGGCGATATTGTCCTTGGAACACTTGAGTGCATTCTGCGAGCCAAATGCTGCAAAAGATTTGAGCCAGGCCTCGCTGATGTCTTGAAAAGATTCACCTAGCATCGATACCAATGCGCAGCATACCATCTCTGTGCCGTTTTAAATTAAATCCTTCAGAGAGGCAGAGTTGCTCAAAGGAGCGTCTCTGCAAAGCAGGCTCAATAATCTGACACGAGTCAGTAATATCCGGAAGCAAGCTTCTCGTCAATACCTCAAATAAGCCGCAAATTCCCATCACGAAGGTATAGATTAAGGAGATACCTCCTATATTTCCTAATCCGTTCGTAGTGCGGCACAACTCTCGATCAGTGTTATTCACATTATTTTATTCACTTGAGCCAATGTATATAGAAGGTTACTGCAAGGCGAGGATCAGTGCAATGAATAAGCACCGTAGGCCAGTGATTAGTACCAGTGGGTAAAACCGGAAATGGATCCATTATAGGCGCCCCGGCGCCTATCTGAATGACCCAGCCTCCAGACTCGACACGGTGGTAACGAGGGCATTGCAACAGCCGCGCACGCAGCATCAGGTCGCGCACGCAGCATCAGGCGCGAATGCACGCCTGTTGGTCCGTGTGCGGCTTCTGCAACGGAGCCTGTTGTTGGCTTTCTCCTCCACCGAGGTTTGTGCTGTCGGCAGTTGGTGAGGGACCTACGGAACTTAGAGAATGAGAGGAGGGTAGCAATGGTGCACATCTGGACTCTCCCACCCCGACCTTGAACAGTGTCGGGACGCGACAATCCAAGATGCACACCTGTCGCCAGTCTCGACTCTCCACCGTTTCGACCTTCTCCACTCGCAAATTTCGAGCATGGTGATGGGAGGAGCAGGCTACAAAAGGGAAGAAAGCAGAGATGGTGAGACTCACCATAGACTCTGTGGGCGTGTATGACTGGCGTCAATGGCAACGCCCTGCGGGCACCGCAGACATCAGGGGAGCATGCCTGCGGTCCAGGAGGTACATTAGTTGAAAAGGATAGGTAATGAATTGAATGAATTAGATTGACCTTTGTAAAGAAATGCGATATGTATTGTGGCCTCGGAAAATCGCGACGTCGACGGCGGATGCGACGCACGACGGCACCGCAGGTACCAGGAGCCTCGAGGTAGCATACCTGCGGCCCTGTGGGTGTGTTAGTTGAAGGGGATAGGTGAAAAACTGGAAGATGAGGACTGACCTTTGTGAAAAACTGACTGAGGTGATGTGCCTGGGAAAGCCGCAACGACGGCGACGGATGGGAGGCGCGACGGCGCCGCTGGCACCGAAGACCTCGGGGGAACATGCCTGCGGTCTCAGGAATGCTTTAGTTCAAAGGGATAGGTGGAAAACCCGATGAGAAAAACTAACATCTATGAAAAGATTGCCTGCAGTGATGTGGGCTCGGAAAAAGGCGATGTCGACGGCGGATTCAGCGCGCGACGGCGGGGCGGGCACCAGAACCCTCGATAGGGTGTTCCTACGGTCACGGTGGTGCGTTATTTCAAGGGGATCAGTCCAGAACTCGATGAGAAAGACTGACCTTTGTCAAAAATTGACCTGGTTGATGTGGCCTTGGAAAACCATGATGTTAACGGCGAATGGCGGTGCAACGGCGCCGCGGGTACAAGGAGCCTCGAGGCAGCATCCCTAGGGTGCAGGGGATGAGTTGGTTTAAAGAGATTGGTGGTAAACTGACTGAATTAGACTAACCCTTGTGAAAATATGTGATATGTAATGTGGCCCCAGAAAATGGCGATGCCAACGACACCTGGGATGCGCGAGGGCGCCGGGAGTACCAAGGGCTTCGAGAGGGCATCCCTAAAGTGCAGAGGATGTGTTAGTTCAAGGGAATAGTTGAAAGAGTCCAAGAGAAAGACTGACCTTTGTGAAATTATGTGATGTGTGATGTGGCCTCAGAAAATAGAGATGTTGTTGCCGAATGGGGAACGTGAGCGCGCCGCGGGCACCGTAGGCCTCAGGAAGGCATCCCTGCGGTGCTGAGGATGTGTTGGTTCAGATAGATTGGTGCAAAACCGACTGAATTAGACTGACCTTTCTGAAAATATGTGATGTCCGATGTGGCCTCGGAAAATCACGACATCGACGGTGGATGGGACGCGCGACAGCGCCGCGAGCATCATAGGCCTCGAGATAGAGTTCCTGCGGTGCTGGGAATGTGTTAGTTCAAGAGGTCAGGTGAAGAACTGACCGAGTTAGACTGACCTTTGTGAAAATGGGATGCCAGCTCATCGTGATCTTTCCCACACCGGCTACCAATGGCTGCCGATTCCCCGAGTTTTCGCCCTTGGGGGCGAAAACTCACGTGTCTGCCCCGAGAACGATAAAGAGGCGGTCGAATTACATCAGCCATTCGACCGTCTCTTTATCGTTCTCGCGGCAGGTGGCTGTACTAACGGCAATGAAAACGGGGCGGGTGTGAGAGGACTCACTTACCGAATCACACATCCTTGTCCTTCCACTGGCACCAATCCAGGCGTAGTTTTGCAGCCTCGACTCGAAGCTGTCAGGTTCAGTCATCAGAAACCGAGAAATGCGACATTAAAAAACCGGTACTGACCTTCGGTGGTCGACGTTCGCAGTTGGAGTTTGGCAGGAAGTGTAGCGTGTAGCCGGAATTCAGTGGTAGATTCGCAGCTTGACTCCATCAAATCGGGTTGATGCGCTGCGAAGCATGGAGATGCTCGACGCGGCGCGTTGCTTTCCCACCGCTTGTCGCGCTTCCCCCGTCCACAGCCGCACCGGCACCCGAGCTCGAAGCCCGTCCAAGCAATCCGTGCGAAACTTCGGGAGGTGAGTCGAAATCTTGTGGTTGGGGTGGAAATCTGAAGTTCTGGGAGTTAGCCAGAATGGACAGATGTAAAAGACAACAGGAACATACCAGTATACTCGCAGACTTGCTACACGACGGCGCCGAGCGCGTTTCCAGTCTTCCTTCCCAGAATTCTGTAAAGGTGCGTCAGCGGGATTTCGAGTTTCAAGAGAAAGACTCGCCTGGGCAGCGCGAACTCGGCGCGGGGACAGTGCTTTGGGTACATCCGACGTCGGGGAACGTGGAATTGCAGAAATCTGCGGGTGATTGTGGGATGTAAGTGGCAGCATGTGTTTTGAGGGAATATCTGAAGATGTTGGAGTTAGTTGGAATTAGCGGATGTTTGAGATGAAGGGAACACACCAACAGCTTCGTAGGGATAGGAGACGGCGTCTCCGTGAGTTCCGGAACGGCAAAAGCAGTATCTATGAAGACTTGTGCAAGGGATCAAAAGCGGGACTTTGAGATTCCGAAGATAATTACCTCGGACTCACGAACTCGGCGCGGGGACGATGCGCCGAGTCGATACGATGATTCTGCGCCCAACGTTACAGCACTTTCCGCAACACTCCGGCAGGGAAGTCGAATTATGTGTCTTGAACGAAAATCTGAAAATTTCAAGTTAGTGCCGCGTTTATCCACAAAGAGCCTGAAGCGAACACTTGCATACCTTTGTACAGCAGCAATAAACACATCTCCCGCGGGAATAAGACCCAGCCCGGGCAACAGCGAAGATATGACCTAGAATGCAAAAATAGTCGGAATTAGGGAAGTGTGGAATGGACATTGAATCATTGAATGACTCACTTTTGTGTCTCGTTCTAGCGCTCGGAAAGGTTCCTAAGAACGTAGGGAAGAGGTGAGCAAAGAAATTGTGCCAAAAGATAAAGATGAAAAACTCACCTGGCTGTGTCGAGTCGGCACTTTGGGACACCTCCGGGATGAGTTTGAGGGCCGGCCCAGTGAGGGCCCAGGGAATTTTTGTTTAAGGTTGGATTTGTTGGTTTGCTTGGACCTGTCTAGAAACGCGTGCAATTAGATGTGATTCGAAGAATTCAGTCTAATTCTTACCTGAGTAAGAAGACATGGAAAAGACAAGTCTTTAACAAACTCCGGCTTAAGTTGAACTCGGAGCCACAGTGCTGGTCCCGCGTGCGAGGGCATCGGATTGAGGGAGGGGGCCCCTTCGTGGAGTCGGGCACCATTGCACGGAGATTTCCCTGTGTTGCAGTGGGACGTGGCTTTCTGGACAATGTGACAAGATGAACGGGATATGGGGGCAGGACGTAGGCGGTGGCATACCCAATGCGCATACCCAATGCGCACTCTCGGATTGTGCGGTCTGCACCTGTGCTGTCACTGCCGATGCCCGGGGCCGAGGCTGCAATCTTTGGTGGCGTCGCACGGCGGGTAGGTACAGGTCTCGCGCGGCGGGTAGGTACAGGTCCGTAGCTCTGAGTTTTGCGGGCTTCGGCGGTGGTGCGATGCTCGAAGAGGCATAGCTTTTTGTCGACCAAAATCATGCGGATGCAAACAAGGTAAAGTGGTGTCGGTGTGGCGCTGTTGATTGTTGAAGCTGTCGTCGTCGATGGCACGACGGCATTGGCCTGAAAGCCTCCAGACTCAGCGGCTGAGGCGCAGGTTTAGCGTCTGATTCGAATACAAATCGGTCTTCTGGGCAGCCATTTGTTTGAGCCCAAGGAGGTTAATTTTGAAATCAGAATGTGTCAGCGGGACACTGAGGAACATAACTGACTTGGAAGTCAATGCGATGGAGGTGAAAGGAGGCCGTGATTCGTGAACGAGGCAAACAAGGCAAAGTCATGGTCGAAGAGTCACAACGGAACGCGCTGCGGCGCGAAACGAGACTCTCAACATTGACTCTTTTGTAGTGTGGTCGGTCAAACAACCACAGTACAAAAGTGCCACTCACGGATGTCCGTGAATTCCTGACGCGAAGTGTCACGGAGCAGCAGACGTGTGATGTGGCATGTTGGCCTTTGTATACCTCTCGGAGTGTGGGAAGTTAAACGACGCGTCGCGTTACACGAATCACGTGTATGTATCATAACGCGTCAAGGATTGGCCAGTCATGGCCAAATCTCGACGTGTAGCAGTACGGTTCAATCTATGCGTGTCTTTACATTTGCTTTGTTTCGAGTTTATTTTCAAGGTTGAAAACCCCCTCGTAACTGGAGCTTTCTGAACTTCAAGTACTATACAACATACTCTCGTACTCCAACAATTCGAAAAACAAAAAGCATGCCAGTTCTGCCTCAAGCAGACGTGTTTAACCTTTTCAATAAGTCTTCGATGAAGATTTCAGCCATGTAGTGTTTTGTTCAAGGACCCTGTTGAAGTATAAAACAGTGTCAGCTTGCTGTTTTGGGCATAATAGATGATTTCTGGGAGTCAAATAAACCATTGAAGCCATGCAACTTGTTGGGAATGTGTATCAAGTGTTTTAGAGCAGCTTAGACAGTCAAAACGCAAAGGTCCAGTGACAGAAGTGGGTGTTAAGTAGAATTAAGCGAATTAAGCACTTAATTGCGATCATTTTACTGTAAAATGATCCTGTTTTACAGTAAATCAGAGGCCACGTGACCACGGCGCGCCAGCACAAACACGTCCATATGAGATGCTGGAACGCGTCAGCCATCGATTTCTTGTGGCAATGGCAATATATATATATGTACCGGTCTCCCGGATACTCAAAAATATTTCCTGGGTGTCATACCACCGAGGCAGATAAGTTGCCTAAGTGATGGACTGTAAAACTTGATTCGAAGTGTCCATGGGATTGCAATAACTGCGTATAACAATGTTTATGCTATCATATATCTCCACAACAAGTTTTTTGAGCTAGGTGTAGCAGTCAGTCGAAATAAACCCCCTACAGCAGGCTGTCCAGATCTTCTTCCAAACCTATTCTGCAAGCATTAACTCACAACCATTAGCTATGTATCCCGGAAGTTGAACATGTGTGATTGATATGCAATGCATACATTTAACACTATGCATTGGTCATCGGGTATAGCAGACAGCCTGAAAATGAATGCATTATATTCTGGTCTAAGTTTGAGATATATAGATGTGTTCTCCTTCAAACAGAGGTACCGTGGAAAGAGAGGTTGGCAAAATAAATCACACCAAGGAAGATATCTATTCGGATGGATGTGGGAACTGTAAAGGAAAGAAACATAAATCTTGTCAGACAATCTCTGATCTCTTCGAGGTAAGCTGCATTTCACCTTGAAGACATAACTTTGCAGCCAAGGATGACACCGGTACTCGCCAATTTATTGTTTGGTTGTTACAGGTTGCAGGTTCTTGTTGTAATTGGGTCGAACAAAGTCCCGATGGATTTAACAGCTTGAAATGTGTCAGGTCAGAGGGGATTGTGACACAGCAGGCAGGCGAGACAATATTATATCTTGGGTGGCACCCCGAATCTGGCTCATTGAAGCCGATTCAGGGCAACGAGCGTGAATATGGAAGTTTTGAGCAACTTGGCTGGAGTCCAAACAGGGATCCGAGATTTGATGGGAAGGTACGCACATTAAGCGAGCTTAAGCGGATGCGCGTACCGGTGATCAAACCAGAATAGCCCATTTTCGGCTGCCGCATGGAATCCGGGCATTGCCGTGTTTTACGGTGTTTTACAGTTATCCTTGTAAATTACCACAAATAAGGCTACTTAGTTCAGTGTTGACGACACCGAACTTTGGGCTTTCAATATCTACGGACATCTCTTTCTTGGCGAGTTGGTCACTCCATCCTTTCTTCACGCCGCGCGCAGTATCCTCCTCCTACCCGTTTTTTCGTGCAATACCGCGACGCGAACGATGTCTGGCCCTCTCCAGTCATCCAGCAACCCCATGCTTGTGGATCCGTGGAACACGGCGACGCCGGCGGCGGCTCCATACGCGACACACCCGCCATACTCGTACGCTCCGCCATCCACCCCGATGCATCATCACGATGTGCCTGGTGCGCCACGACCGCCCCAGCGCCTCTCGCGCAATCCGTTTCCACTGGATCCGGCGACCTCTATGAACATGCAACAGCAGTACAATCACTTCACGACCCCGCCTTCTTCCCTTGGATCATCCGTTATCCCTAATACATTCG
Organism: Mycena crocata; assembly: GCA_029281795.1. NCBI lineage: Eukaryota > Fungi > Basidiomycota > Agaricomycetes > Agaricales > Mycenaceae > Mycena > Mycena crocata. The sequence goes on along the minus strand of JARJCP010000014.1, from coordinate 861,668 downwards.
CCGCAGCGTACGAGCACCTCGTGCCGCTGCATTACATCCCGCCGTTCGGCGCACCCGCTTCGCGTCGTCCGACACCTCAGCCGTTGCCTCCTCGCCCTGCGCCTCCGCCGTTGCCTTTCCCTCCGATCCCGCCTAGATCGCATCACCCTACTCCTCGCCCATCGCCTTTGCCTGTACCATGTCATTCCAGTCATCCGACGCCTCGTCCTTCCCCGATGCCACTGCCGTTCCAGTCTCTGCCTTCACCGTACCCGCGTTACCCATCTGCGTACGTTTCGCCTCTTCTGTCGCCTGTGAATCTTCCCCCACCGGAACCTATGCACCAGCACTATTCTCCTCCTCAGCCTCAGCAACCCCAGCTTCCTTCCCCGCAGCTGTGGTATGATCAGGAGGTGGCGCAGCCGGACCCCCAGGACCAGAAGCAACAGGTACAGATGTGTGCATGCGGGTGCGGCGGCCCCGAACTCGGTCCCGTCCCGAGATCCTTTACGGTCTCCGCCACAGGTTGGACTGACAAGGACCGCCTATCCATTGAGAGCGAAAACTGGGTGTCGTGGTCCCCTCGGGTCCTTCGCTCACTTGGCATGGTCCCGGGCGCGTGGCGTTTCCTGCGCTTGGACTTCCTCCCGCCGGACTCGCTCCGTCACGCCGCACACCGCCGTGTCTGGGAGGATAACAATGTCGTTGTTCGGTCGTACCTCTGCGAAGTGGTGGCGCCGACGGAGCGCGAACTCATCGAGCACTGCGCGACCGCGGCTCAGGCCTGGAGCGTCCTTTCACGTTGTCACGAACTTCGTGGGCCGGCGGGGCAGATCAAGGCCCTGAAGCGCTTCCTCACGGTCAAGTACGGGGAGGATCCACTCACATTCTCTGCGACGACGAAGATGCTCGGGGATCTCAATACCGCTATCTGGGCATCTGGCGTTCCTCACCCCGACCGATTCCTGGCGACGGGGATGCTTCTGGCGATGAGCACGAACCACCACGTGCTGGCACAGCGTCTGCTTGGCGATGCCAATCTCAGTGTCGAGCTGATCAAGGACAACCTCGCCGCTCATCGCGATTTTCCAGCGGACACATCTTCCACGGCACTCGCTGCGACTTCCTCTGCCTCATCCTCGTCCAAACCTCGTGAGAACTGCACGACCAAGGGATGCGCCACACCTACCACGCACTCCTGGCCGTACTGCACCTCAAAGGGGGGGGGGATGGATGGAAAAACGATCAAGGAAGCGACAGAGGCTCACCGTGCGGACCACGAACGTGAACGCAATGCCCGGAAGGCCGGCGCGGGAGGGGGTAACCCCAGTCAGCACTTCAAGACCCATTCATCCGGTCGCGCGTACATGGTCGTCGCGGGTGCTGAATACTGGGTAAATCCAAAAACTGACGCACCTGACCCCGCTCCTGCTCCCGCCGTCCAACCTTCGGCGAACTTCGTCAACCTGAAGACCGATGAGCTTCCTACAGCGGATGCTCCTGAGGTGTGGGAGGCGGTGGAAGAACCTGCGGTGTCGATCGACTGGTGCGAGTACACGGTCCACGCTGCATATATCTGGTCCGAGGACAAGTTCGTGCTCTTTGCGGACACGGGGGCGAACGTCCACATATCCCCGGTCCGCTCGGATTTTATGACCTTCACACCCATCACACCTCGTCCCATCAAAGGCTTCCAGGGCAGTTCGATCATGGCCACTGGCATCGGCACCATCGTGACGGACAGGTTTACACTGGAAAATGTCCTATACGTCCCTAACGCATCCATTCGTCTTCTTTCCGTCTACCAGCTGTGCCGTGCCGAGAGTTACACCTTCCACTTCGATAAAACCGCCGTCTGGATCACCGATGCTTCTCTGACTGTCGTGTGCACCGGATCAGTCCACGTCTCTCGCCACCTCTACCGCCTTCACTGTGATCCCGTTCCGCTTGTCGCCTCCGCTGCTACCGCATCCTCTCGCGACCTCCGGCATTGGCACCTCTGTTTTGGACACGCGAACCACCAGATTGTCACTGACGCGTATCAGAACGACGTCGTAAGCGGTATGGATCTCGACGTCTCTTCCGACGCACCGATTTGTGACTCTTGTATCCGTGGTAAACAGGCTCGCACCGTCGTACCCAGAGTGCGTGACGGACCCAAATCTTCGCGCCGTCTCGAGCAGATTCACGTGGACCTCAGCGGGAAGGTGGCGGTGGAGTCGCGGAGTGGGAACAACTATACGCTTGATATCGTCGACGACCATTCCAGCCACGGCTGGTGTATTCCCATTCCGAATAAATATTCCGCTTTCCCTTATCTCCGCATCTGGGTGATCGCTATTGAGGCTGCAACCGGGGATCGCGTGGGATGCATCGTGGTCGACAACGGCGAGCTTCAGTCACAGGAATTTGAGGACTTCTGTGCTGAGCGCGGTATCATCCTTAAGTGGACGCCGCCCCATGTGACCAAGATGAATGGCAAGTGTGAAATTTATCACAAATCTGTCCACGGCAAGGCTCGCGCGATGCGTCTCCACTGCAACGCGCCGCCTAATCTCTGGGATGAGTTTTGCATCACGGCCGGATATCTGCACGCCAGGACACCTTCTAAATCCCAAATTGGACGAACACCGTACGAGGGTTTCGAGGGCACCAAACCGTACGTCGGCCACCTACGCGAAATCGGGTGCCGCGCGTTCGTACTCATCGAATCACACAATCCGAAAATTCATGCCCGCTCTATCGAATGCGTCATGATCGGTTACACGCCCCAGTCAAAATCGTACCGCTGCTGGCAACGCTCCACCGGCAAGATCTTCAATTCCTACAACGTCCGCTTTATCGAGAGCGGGCAGGTTGAGCAAGTATCTATCAATCGCGAGCGGCTCACTGCGCGGTTCGCTCGCCCTCCTTCTCCTGCCGTCGATGTAGGCGTTCCTAGCGACCAGTCCGGTCCCGACCCGAAAATGCGCACTTCGTCCCTGCCATCCTTCGATGATGTTCCCGACGTGCCCGTTCTCGCCGCTCCGGTTTTGCCCGAGCCTGCGGTGTCTGATGCTATTGTCCTTCCCCGTCGTTGTGCTCGCCTCGCGCCCGCAGTGCCCGCCGCTCCGGTTTTGCCGGAGCCCGTGTTGCCTGCCGTGCCTGCGTTCGCAGTGCCCGCCGCTCCGGCTATGCCCGAGCCCGCGGTGCCTGCCACTCCTGCTCCTGCCCTGCGTCGCTCTGCGCGCAGTCGCAAACCTGCTGCCTTCGTAGCTGCTGGTGGAGCGGATAGTGACGACGACGGTGAGATCGCGATATTAGAGGACTGGGAGCCACGCCTGAGGATGACGATGGTGAGGAGACCGCGATGCTCGCGCAGCTAAACGCCTATATTGCGCAGAACCCCATTGACGTGGAGTACCCCGACGACCCGCGGAATCATTCTGAGGCCATGGCATCTCCCGACTCTGCGAAATGGTTGGCGGGTACTCACGAGGAGCTCGATGGCCTGCGTGACATGGGCGTATACGAACTCGTGCCGCCATCGGACGTTCCCCGTGGCAAGACTATCCTTGACCTCAAGCCTGTCTACACTCGCAAACGTGATGGGCTCGGTATGGTCGTGCGCAACAAAGTACGATACTGCATCATGGGCTGCCGCCAAGTCTACGGCCGAGACTATACGGTCACCACCTCTCCTACTGCGCGTCTCGAATCCTTCCGGGCCGTCCTTCACGTCGGCGCCGCGCGCGGCTGGGACATCCAGCAGGTCGACATCAAGACGGCCTTCCTCAATGCCGATCTTCCTCCCGATGAATACCAATATGCGCGTCAGCCACGTCACTACGAGCAGCCTGGGAAGGAGTCGTGGCTATGGAAGATTGTGAAGTCGCTCTATGGCTTGAAGCAGGCAGGCCGGGCGTGGAACAAGCACATGCATGACGCTATGGTCGAGTGGGGGTTCAAGCGCATGTTGTGTGAATGGTGTGTTTATGTTCGGCGCTACAAGGATCAGACGGTCATCGTCGCTGTACATGTTGACGACATGATATCGGCGGCGAGCACCGTTGCGGCGAATGAGCTTTTCAAGGCTCAGCTTCGGTCGAAGTGGTCAATATCCGATCTCGGCGAAGTCAAATATTGCCTGGGAATTGGTATTGTCCGCGACCCCGAACGCCGCACTGTTTCCCTCTCTCAGGTCGCTCTCATTGACCGTGTCGTCCTCCAGTTCCACCAGGAGAATTCGCTCCCTGTCACCACCCCCATGGAAGCAGGTCTACAGCTCTGCCGCCCGAAATCCACCGACTCCATCTCACGCGAGGACGCCGAACGCTTGACAGCGACGCCCTATCGCTCTCTCGTGGGGAGCCTGATGTACATATCCATGGCTACCCGACCCGATATTTCTTTTTCAGTCAACAATCTCGCCGGGTTCTTGGATTGCTATGGTGTGGTTCACTGGCAGGCAGCAATCCGAGTCGTTCGTTACCTCAAGGCGACACGCAATCTCTGTCTCGTCCTGGGCGGCGCCGAACCCATCCTCTTGGAGGGCTACACCGACGCGAGCTACCTCAGTTGTCCAGATACGCGGAAATCTGTTCATGGCTACTGCTTCTCGCTCGGATCTGGAGCTATCTCGTGGGCGTCGAGGAAACAGAAAGTGGTGACAACATCGACCACCGAGGCAGAGTACGTTGGTGGCTCCGAATCCGCCAAGGAGGCGACCTGGCTCCGCACTCTCCTCCGCGGCATTACTGTCCCCGTCTCCGACGCGACCTCTGTCAAATGCGACAATACATCGACTATCACCTTGGCTAATGACCAAACACTCCATTCGCGCGCTAAGCATATAGACATGCGGTACCACCATATTCGCGATTGCGTGGCAAAGAAGAAGGTTACCTTGCCCCACGTCGCATCCGACGACAACGTCGCCAATACCTTCACAAAACCTCTCCCTTCCCCGCTTTTCTTGGCCCACCGTGCCAGCCTCGGTCTGATGTGAGGGGGTGCGACGCAGGGGGTGTCTGGCGTGAGGGGGTGTGGTATACCGTCCGTGCTGCGGGGGTGTGTTGGACGGGGTTACACCACGGACTACTTTACATATGCGGTAATGCCGCTTTGGTTCCGTGCGCACGTGCGGCGTGTGTTTATATACCGCCGCCGTGACGCGTTACCCTCACTCTCGTTTCCCCAACGTCCAGTGAGGGTAAGCATTCATATATCGATACTCTAGGATTACGCTAATAGTTACCGTAGCCGTATACTCACAGTAGATCCTAGGTAATAGACTCTCGTTTTCCCCAACGTCCAGTGAGGCCGTATACTCACAGTAGATCCTAGCCCAACAGAACAAGGCTATGGAAGGCATCGGACAAGAGCACTGGCCTCATGCATGCGATCTTTGTTTCGTGGTTTTTGAGGATGAGGAGGGAAACCTGAGTACGTCACTGACTTATTTTCCCAACCTCGCTCTGATTATAATCAAGTGAAAATGCAGAGCGCTCATTGTGATGGGGATACGATTGGCCATCGATGCTGCAAGGCTCATGACTGCAAAACGCCCCTGGCATCTAATCGCCGGCATTTTTGCCCTGACCATCAGCACCTCAAGTTGAAGTGCGCTGTCATTGATTGTACTGAAGATGCTATCATTGGCCACCGAACTTGTGCTAACTTGGAGCATCGCACACTAGAGAATGCATATTTTAGCCGAGGCAAGGGCTTATTTCAGCTTCGCTCTCGGCTTAAAAAGGCAGGGGTGGCCGTTCAAGAAGATTCAGTTCCACCTGGTTTTTCCGATGAAGATTTTGATGATGAGGTCGTCATTGAAGGTGACATTGCAGCGGATTGTGATGGCAAGTCCGAGACAGGAAACCGCACTCTTCGGGCTTATTTCGGTGCTCGTCGAACTCACAATGAGCAACTCATCATGCGCTCCTGTGGCGTCATTCTCTCTCGTGCAACATTCTTTGGATCCGAAGCAATATCTTCTGTTAATGTAAGTGCAGAAAATTATACCGTAAATTTTCTCATGTTGTTCCTAGACTTTTGCCAAGGCAACATTCCCAACGCCTGAGTCCACTCCGGAGTTTTTTGTATTTGACAACAATTGCAAGTTGGATGCACATCAACGTGCAATCGGGGACCGGCATTTCGAAAATACGGGCAAGCCCGTTGATGTTTTTCATTTCACTTGCAAACACAAACTCACCGACCATCATTGCCAACTCTACTGCAATCCAGCCGCATTCCCCGAGATGATTCTGAAGGACGGCAGATGGCGCTTCAATACTTCCATCTGCGAACAAACTAATGTTTGGTTTGGCGGGTTCATTTCCAACGTACAGGACATGGAAGTGACGCGATACAACTTCTTTCTCGACGAGATGATCAAACGCCGCAATCGTTACACCGTGGCGCAGCTCGAGGTTAGAGGACATTCTCCTTGGATGATTCCCATGGAAGCATTATTTCCCAATGGCTTCTAGATAACATTTCTGTTGTAACTACATGCTGAATATGAACCTCGGCCTACTATTTCCCATCTAAGAATTGCAATCCGGGCGTTTCGGCGAGGAACACAGCCACAGTGGCGGTGTCGTTTCACCCTCCGGAGGGGGACGCGTGTTCCCAATGAGGCAATTAAGTCATGTGTTGGGCAAATATAGCCAACTTGTAATGTCGTGAATATGCTATGACTGAATAATGGCTTGCTATTTTATCATTATCTCGCGTCAGGCTTGCTTTTGGTACATTGAGTCGGTTCCGAGACTTTCAAATGGGACTCCCCTGCTTGAAGACTGAAGTCAAGTGAAATAGTTGTTTTAATCTTTTCGATCCAAGGTAGAACTCAATTGCCGCAGAGTAAACATGGAGCAATGAGTAATATTGGCAGTAACAATGTCATTGACAGAAATTAACAAATATTAAAAGTGTATCAAGTAATTTAAGGTAGAACCTTCGCGACAAAGTGTTTAGATGGTACTGAAACCCCTATTTTGATCAAGGGAAAGGAAGGGGGAAGGGGTTGAGGCGCAACGATCCACAGATAGCATTGCAATTGTGCCCATCCCGAAAGTTTTGCACACCTTGTACACCGAGACTGCCCATGAAGTCCATGCCATGCTGGTTTCTGTCAGGATCCATAACATGGGTGCGCGAGTCGGTGATTCGATAGCCAGCAGGGGTAATCAAGCCTTTGGAAGTGTGAGCAACATAAATTCAATAGGATTGCAGTATAGTTCACCTTCGAAATCAACGTACACGGTATTGTAGTTGTTGGCGTCGAGTCGGTTCCCATGATACCAGGGTTGTGTGATGGTAAGGTCACTTGTTGTTTCGTCCATAAAAAGACGGGTGTCAACAACCTCTATGTCTATGTCGGAAGTTAGAAAGGGAAAGTAAGACAGAAAGTAAGACATTAAAAAAGGACGCACTGGGTATCTGGACTTGCCCAGCCGATAAAGCCTTTTTGAAGGACTCCCACAGGGAATGGCAATCTGCCAAACGTGCACCCTCGATCCAGACAAGCCTGGACGCAGTGCCCGTACACTCCTTGATAGCAACTGCAATGCAATCGAGCTGGGGACTGCCTGGAACACTGAAGTTTCCCTTCAGAGAGCCATTAGATGCAGAACATTGAAATGCGACGAAACCATACCAGTTGAATCCAGAATTTGCTACCCAAAATAAAGTGCTCAAAAATCGTGACTTGGAGAGGGGGAGAATCGTCCCAGTGGTCTGCTAGAATACCGTCAGTCATCTTGAACTGCAACATCCTCATTGACTTGATAACGTGGGAAACACCGTCGTCGTAGATTATGGTGTTGGGTGGAGTGCCGACAGCAGACACGTTGACATCGCTGAGGTTCTGGATGTCGTCTGCTGTGGCCCGTCCATGGGTCAAGTCAATAGTGGCTTGTCCATTATTCAAGTCGACGGGAGCAACTAATGAAAAGGTGTTAGTTGGCTGGTCATATTGACAAGAAATAGACTCACGTTTGTCAAGATAACGCATGGCACTGACCCGTTCGGTCACCTTGTTCCAACAGCCATCCGGAGTGCGTCCTCGGGAGGCTGCACTTTGTACCAAGCCGTGTTTAACCCCCTCTATATAAAAGCGAATATGCTTGTAGACGGTTGGAGCGATGTACTTTGCCCCAGAAAACACCTCCTCAAAGCCTTTCTGGATAGAGCTTTTGCCGCTGAGCGGAGCAAGAAGTGCCATCCCATCAACCATATCACAAGTGTATTTACGAGGAAACTTGTTGAATTTTGGGACGGCTGTAGCTCCGACCTGGGTATCCGATGCAGACGGCATCGGAACAGGAGCTGCCGACACCATAGTGATTCCAGCCGAAGAAGACAAGGAAATGGGAGGAGATGGAAAACGAGAGATTTCCTCATCAAATCCAGTGCAATAAGTAACAGCAGGGGTTTTGAAAAAGATGTGAGAGTCCGAGGTGATAGGTATGGATGCACGAACATCATGGTTGCGCCATTGGGGAGGGGAAAATGAATCAAGGATATTGATAATACCATTGACCGCAAATTTCATGACGGCGGGATATTTTTCTGGGACAAATTTGAAGTTGTCGGCGACGAGACGGAAGTGCTCAGGCTGATCCTGCCCATCCTGTTAAATTAACATGTTAGCTCTGACATGCACAGAAGGGGAAAAAAGAACGCACTGTACGCCAACCTGAGAGGTTGAAAGTATTGGCCTCTACCTCCTTCAATTTGGCATCTTCAACCACCCTTGTGCTTGCCTGAAGTAAATGGCGATGAGAACGAGCGTAGGGCCGAGCGTAATTTGGGTCAAGGGGGCGTGCAAAGGTCCGACGAGGACCAACAGTTGCAGAGGCATCTGAGTTGAAATCATTAAAAACTGACTTGTAATTGGGTTGTAAGTTACGAGTGACTTACCAGTATCTGTGCTTGCTGGACCCGCAGTGGGCCTGTCCCGAGTGCGAATACGATGAAGGGTACATCCACCAGCAACTCTGCAGCAATCTGCGCAATAAAACGGAGTCCGGCCGCACTCCTTGTTTGCACGGTGAGGCTCGTTTCTACCGTTCTTGCAATTTGGTGCTCCGCAGAGAAGGACGGCACCTGGATCTTCTGCCTTGGCCGCAGCCAGCGTCTTTCTCTGGAGGTAACGAACCTAGTAAATATCAGTGACTCTGTGATCTGGTGTAAATTCATTCTAAACTTACCTGAATATCGTCCGGAATCTTTTCAAGTGGGGTTGGAGGGCTGTGCCATAGGTGATGCTTGCACGCCCCATCTTTGCACTGTCCTACAGGTGAGCAGGGCTTCAAGAAATGCGAACAGTAGACACACCACTTGCAGATAGCGCGCCCAATTATACAATACATCCTTTCCGCCAGACTTGAAAAGAGCCGTCAAAGTAGGTTTGTGACAGGCTGGGCAGACATCCGATGTCGAAACTGGGGAATCATGAACGTCCGTATTGATATCTGTGATTAAGGTAGAGTTCATTTGGAAAGGAAAAAATCAAGAATGAATGTAGGATGGAATGCGAGGAAAAGAGGGTACGCCGGGAGGTCTGGTTTTCATGTTTAATGTCGTACCAGTTATATACCGACTTGCAAGGTCCGTGCGCAGGGTTCAAGCGAGCATCCGCGTGACTTGTGGGCTCAAGAAATGTGATGGCTATGAGTAGGGTGATGCGGCGTGGCGCACAGTTCAACACAAGTGCTGCTGTATTGAAGTCTCTGTCATAATATATATAATTTTACTGACTGTATTTGATTGTAGTTGAAGCTATAATTGCCAGAGGAACATGCAGGTAAGGCTAGTTGAATCGTATTATTTGAGGGGGCAGACGGAAATTCGAAATGAATATTTTGCCTAAAAATACTCTTAGGAGTTAGATGCTATAACGGGAACGGAGCGGTAGTGGCCGAAAATAGAAGCGAACCAGCGCCAGCAGAGGCAAGCCGAGGCTGATGAAGGGAGGATGGATGGAAGAGTTCGCCTCCCCATAGCCGATGATGCGCGGGGATAACAATTGTCTCGGAGAAAAATGATGGACGGAACCTCCATCATTTTTGTCTCGGATACGTATCAGAGACGTATCTCCCAGCGGGCTCAGACTTCTGGAAGGTTCGGAGTGTCGTTGCAAGTTCGCTCGCGAGTCGTTGCGCCTCGCCGGTATCGATCAGTTGCGGAGACATAAGGTTTCAGATCGCGCCTGATGCTCTTGATGGTGACCGCTGAGCCGGTTGACAGCGTTGTAGCCGCCGGCCTCCTGAGGCCAGGGTTAAGTGGGTTACAGGTCCACAGGAGTCTGTTACACTGTGGCAACTCAGTGTGGCGCAGACAGTGAAAATTCTTGAGATGTTTCAATGGCACTGCCGAAAAAAAAACATCCCTACAGAACGGATCCTTGACCGCTCGACCCGATGGTTCTAAAGGCTACGAAAAGATAACTTGCAGGCTTGTAGGAGAGCTTAGACGATGTGAAAACGAGCAGTTGGTCAAGGTCGATACACGAGATCGCTATCACATTCCCGATTCGGAACGATCGTGATTCGAACTTACCGTCGTCGGTAACCACTCCAACCACCATGCTCATTGCTGACGACACTTTGGCCATTCTGCTAGGACAGGACATGGGACAGGACACGCGAAGGGTGAACTCATCCACGGTTCAACAAGCCGGTGCGGTGTGATTGCTCACCAATTACAAGGTTTTTCAACTCCTACCAAAAAGCTTGGACGCGGCGCACGACTATTCTTCTTCAAGCCTTGTTCAAGCCATTCCTTTTTCCACAATGTTTGAATGCGAACCGAGATTGATTGATATCGCGCTTGCTCTAGGTTTCTCTCGCGGGCGGGCCGGCGGCTTGAAAAGTTTTTATGATCGGTTGTGATTGTTGCTTGTGAAAGAGCTCAACCCCATTTGTCTCTCGTTCATTGAGGGATGTAAAACTCAAGAAAAACGCGTACATATCGCCTTTTTGACTTTCACCTCCCACTCATTGTCTCAGTTGATCTTTTTTATTTTATCTGACGCAATCCACCATGTCTGGCGCGCGCAAACCGTATCCTTTTCTAACACTGGACCCATTGCTCCTAAATCCGACAGACAATGGGTGGAGGAGTCGAAGTCCCAGCCCTGGTGGCCTCTCTCCAGGAGGAAGGAGCCCTGCTGGTATCTCTCCCGGAGGATTCCCTTCTCCAGGGCTCCTTTCTCCCGGACTTGTTAGTCCAGGGCTCCATACCTCGGGGCTACTGTCCCCACCGTTGTCTCCGGGACCAAAAAGTAGCGGCACAAAGAGCCCACTCAGCCCCAGCTTTTCTCGCATCATTCATCGCGCACGCTCGCTCACTTCCCTCGGCTCCAAACGCAACCGGCGCACGGAACCATCAGTCGCTCATAGCGTCCCGCCTGAACTATGGCTCAAAATCTTCATGAATATCCCTCTCTACCTCTTACCAGCAGTAACACTCGCATGCCGCTCATTTGCCTTCCTCGCACAACCTCTTCTCTTCTCCACCATCTCTACACATCCACCAGCTTTACCATCACTTGCATTGCGGGGCCTCCAAACCGGAAAACACCGCAAGCGCATCTCAGAGCGCATGGATTTCTTCTTTTCTCCTCGAATTAGCCCGTCGGTCGTCGAGTGCCGGATTTCTCCCCCGGCGCCCGAAGAGGATGGCATCCCGACAGACGACCTCATCGACACTATCTTCGAATCCTTGGCTCACCTCCCAAATTTAAAGGTGTTGGCATGTCGATATGTGCGGCTCACTCCAAAGAGGCTGGCCGTCTTGCAAAATTTGCAGTTGACCACAATCAGCTTGGAGTTGTGCTTTGGCGACATTTCCGACTTCGCCCTCGCACCCTCCGTTCCCCTCCAGGAAGTGACGTTCAAATATCCAGATGGTTCGTTGCGGCCTGATAAAGCGAACCCGTGTCTGCTTTTCCTGTCGCCGAATCATTTGGAGCAGTTACACGCGACGACGACCAGCATCCTTCCGACTTTGTCCAGATCGCAGCCATTCAGAAAGCTCCGCACCTTGGATATCCCCGTCGAATGTATCACTTCCGAGCTCTTCATTTCTGCTTTATCCCGCTGTCCAGCGGTAGACCATCTCTCTTTACACACCACCGATTCTGTGCCTCGATCCCTTCTCGAGGGCCTTCCAGAGGGCGTCCTTCCTCTTCTCTCCTCGTACCGGGGTCCGCATCACTTCGCCGCCGCTTTTTTGAGAGGCCGAAACGCGAAACGAGTTGACATATCGGTGCCTTGCAGGCCACAGAGACTCGAGGCCTCTCTTGTGGGCCTAGATCGCAGTCTCATGTCACTATCGTTCCGCCTCGACGGCGTGGAACTTCCTGCCTCGCTCCTCGGCACAATCCACCACTGTTTCCCTGCTTTAAAATCGCTTTCTGTAAGCGAACCCGCGCTGTCATCAGCAGACATCAACAGCGTCTTAAACGCTGTTCCGCCCCATTACACTCTGGATGATATAACAATCCACATCCAAGGCCGCGACAAGTTCAACTTGTGGATCCCTCCCGATGAAGCCGCCGCAGATGCGGTTTCATGCTTCAAGAAGACCCTCCCCTCGATTCTGAAGACTTACCCCGCGCTCACAGTCGTGCGCTTCATGCATGGTTCGGAGGGCGGGCGAGTCATGTGGCGTCGATCATCTCTGAGCGGAATGTTCCTTCAATGTGGCGCATAATTCGTGTTCTCAGGTTTTAATCGGATAGAAATTAACTGTGCGCTGCTTCGGTTTTTGTTTTTTTGGCGATAATGGACTGACCCCGAATTCAGTGTCTCCCTTGTCAATGTATCGTCTACGGCTGTTTGCATACTATTATTATTCTTGCTGTAATTCCTGTGTTAGCGCTAATTCGATTATTTATTACCAGTGCTCCTTGCACACCCAGTCGCTTGTACCCTGGTGACTCGCGTCTGAGACATGAATTAGTGTTCTATTCCTACAGCGGCATACAATATATTTAAAATAAGGCCGTTTCTGGAGCCTAAAGGAATTTTAACTGGCGTCCATCGGTATGAGTTGAGTTGCTTACTGTCCCCCTCGTCTCAAACGCTAGCCAGTCTCCAGTACCCAAAGGAAGCAGCCCCATTGACCGACACTTCCACAATCCCACCATGAGCGTTAGGACGTTGCACGCAACATATAGAAGCTTCTGCGGCAAGAGCGTCGTCACCGCCTTGGGGTTCTTCGCCGTCGATGGTGCGAACGGTGCGAATGCTGCATTTCACAAAATAAATCAGGCGGATGCACGACACGGCTGCACACACCCTCGTTGATGCCCGCGAGATTCTTGAACGGAGTGAGCAGCAGCATGAACACGATGCCCATGCTGAAAATTTGCACGCCGCCGCCAGACATGTACAGCATGAACGCTTGCATGGGTAGTGACTTTGCCGGCGCGGTCGCAAAGTCCAGCGCACGCTTTTCCTTCAGATCATTATATGCCTCTGGGGCGCGCGTCTGCGTTTTGGCGGCGGCTTTGGACTAGGGTAGCCCGTTGAATTATAGGGAATTATCGAAGTAGAGGGGCCTGTTTTACCGATACCGCTTTGGAGAAGCCGGGTGGTGGGGGGTAAATTGCGCCATCTGGTGTTCAATTAGTATCTGCGTAGTGGGGACGCTGAATTCACGGACTTGGAGGTCGACTCGACGGTAGAATACTCGAGACTCTTCGACATAGATACGTATTGGAGAGGCGAGGGCGACGCTATCAGGACATAACATTCACAAATTTCGCCGTGTTCCCACAACTGAATTATTTTCGAATTGCAACTTTTTGACTTGCGTGACCAAAGGTCAGTACAACAGAGTATTGATACCATCTGTCAGAGTACTAGGTACTTGTATACAACATATATATTTCTGCCAGCCGGGAAGTGCAATCAGTTGACGACTCCTTGACAAGAGTGCGCAATTCTGAGATCAAACGAGAAGAATCAGTGTGAGATGTGGGTACGGCTGAGAACAACATACCATCATCAACACCACCTACGAATTACATACTGCTATTCAAAACACCAGCGCGAATAAACCCACTTGCCGACAACTTGCCTCCACGAACGAATCCGTCCCGCTTGACCAGGTAAGAAAAGTTCACACCCTTGTTGTCTACGATCCCGAGCATTGCCGTCAATGCATCGTCGATATGCCTCCCGTCGAGCGCAAGTCTGCCACCTGCCTCAATACCATCTTGTCCTGTTTCTTGTCCGTCGCCGCTTAATGCCTCCGCCCCGACCTCCACCCCACCCGAAGAGCCCTGGATTGATGGGGCTCCTTCATTAGGGAGCCTGCAAAACCGTCAAACGCCCTCCTCGTCGCTGTCGTAAAACTCGTCCTCGTCATCGTCGGCGCTCCCGAGGGTCTGGAAGTCGACCTTGTAACGCAACAGGCCGCCGATCCCGCCGAAGCCCTTGACGAACTGGGCGCCCTCCTGCGAGCGGTTCGTGACGAACTCGAGGTTCGCGCCGAAGTCCTTGTACTTCTCCGCGAACCACTCGAGCAGCGACTGCGGCTCAGTCGCCTGCTCCATCTCGAGGCCGGTCGACTTGTCGATGAACTTCTCGCGGTCCTTTTCTTGTTCCTTGTTGGTGTGGACGATGATCTCCTCTACAGGGGTAGTGAGGAGGGAATTCTGTGAATGGTAGTAGAGGGAACATACCGCCTGCGGCGTTGCGGAGTGTATAGCGCGTGATGTCGAGGTTTTCCCACACGATGAGGGTCTCGATAGCGCCCAGGTCAAGGGCCTTGAGGGTGTCGTCGATACCGAAGCAGTATCTGCCAGTGTCTTGGCTGATTTCATCGAAGTATTTTTGAATGAGCTTCTTTTCCTGGACAAACTTGACGTTGGCCAAAGATTCAGCGGCCAGTTCAATGGCCTGCATACGAACATTAGTCTATGTCTATCCTGCGTCGTCTACTGTTGCTGACCTGATTGAAGCCATTTTCGCCGCCGTAACTCACGTCGACGACCTTGATGACCTTGGCCGCCAGCCGAAGATCAAACATGTCGCTTTGACTGAGCTCAGTTTTGAAGTCAGCACTGCCCGCAAGGACGAGGCCGGTGACATTGACTTTATCATTGGTGATAAAGTGCTGCACAGCATGCTCGGCGACCTTGCGCACGTAATTGTGGCGCTTCTCGTCACGCAGACGAGAGAAACGCAGCGCAGACTGCCCTCCACGGCCGTGCTTCTTGGGGAGGTCAACAGTGAACTTGTGGATCACATCGCGTGTGTTGCCCGCAAGTGTGCCGAAGAGCGTTCCGTTTCCGTCCATGACGATGAATCCGAAGCGCGAGTCAGACTCGAGGAGCTCGGAGAGCGCTTCGGTGTGAAATTTGTTGTCGCAAAGGTAAAGAGATCTGAGGATCGGGATGAGTCCACATAGGTAGGACGACCAGGACGAAATGCATACGTATTAATCGGTTTGTGCGGCTCAAAGTCAAATGACACTTTTTTCTCCTTGCCTTCGTCGGTCAGGATCGTGCCGACGAAAAGAACGAGGCCGTTGGGCGGCACTCGGTTGTAGAGCTTGAGACGTTGCTGGGTACTGGTGATTGCGGCCAGCACGGAAAGTCGATTGACTCGGGACTTGATGTTGGACGCTGTACCGTACTCCTGCGTCAACATGGCAGAGGCTCGAGAGATTTGATCCTGGCACAAGCAATGAGCTTAGTACGAGAGTATGCATCTGAAAACGCCAGCAAGTCGTCCGACCAAGTCCCAAATCGCCAGAGACTTACTTTTGGGGGAAGGATTAGACTTATCATGGAAGTGCCAGCTCTGTGGAACACGATAAGAGACGAGGGAGAAAAAAAAGTGGCCTGACGCACCCTCTGGCAGAGTCAAGACTCTTGATGAGTTTCTTGACCTTCCACATCTGAATATTCTGCTCAGCAGCATCGGGCTGGCTCATGGCTGTCGCGAATTCTCTACTCGGCCACCAGGTAGATGCAGCAAGGGATACAAGTTTGTGGTGGAGAAAAGATCGGATGGCACGTGCCCTTTTATTGCCTTTTCGTTTTCTTTACTTTGACCATGAAACGTAAGCTTGACTCTCAACAAGGCTACAATAAACGAATCCGACTCGAAAGTACCTCCCGCGCCGTCAAGGTGACTCCCCCGAAACCCGCACCCACAAAGTCAATGCCCAAGGCGGAACCGAAGTCTCAAAGGGGCCGCATCAACAAACTTGCACCGACCCGGCCGTTTCCAACGGTACCGGCGGCGGTTTCAGCGACAGGCCCTCGGTCGGCGCACAAGGAGGGCAAAAACCTCATCTGTATCACGCGCAAGACGCCTCTCGATTCATATCTGCGCCGGTGTAAAAATGCAATCATAAACGACGGGTATGCAACAAAATATTCATCCGTTTGGGTCGCTGAAGAGGACATAGGTACAAAACCTTGCACCTCAGCGCAATGGGTGCGGCTATCCCGCATCTCCTGCAACTTTCCGTCGCGCTGCCTCCAATCCTTCCGTTTGGTGCGGATGAGATCCATTCGCATATCACAACCGGAACAGTCGAGGTCAATGACGAGATAGTGCCGGATGACGAGGATGAGGACATCACATACAGGAAACGAGGGAAATCGACCCTCTTAATTGTGATTAAGATTGGAGATGGTGAATTCGAAGGCGATACTTCGGGCCCCGCAAAAAGGGTCGGCGCGCGATCCAAATCGAAACCAGAAGTGTCGAAACAGAAGCAATCGAAGCCCGCACCCACAGCCGGAAGTTCGGATCGAATAGTAGTGGCTGAACCAGATCAGGATGATATGGAACTGTGATTTTTTGGGTGTAAGTGTGAGTCGCGGGTCTGTTTCGGGCGGACTTACTTGACCTTGAGTTTAGGTTGTAAGTTGTTTAATTCCAGAATGTACGAATAAGAAGAATACCTCATTCGTGACCCGGTCCTCCTTGCTCATTTGCCCTCTCCATTCATTTTTGCAACGGTCCAGACACTGAGACTCAAGTGGTTCTCAGCTTGATCGCATCTAATCGGCGCTTATCTATCGATTGTATCTTATCTGATAATCAGATGGATTCTATTCTAAGCCATTTTGTGAGTTTCTGCGTATTCCAGCCCGAGAATCTTCAGCTGATGGACACAAATGAGTTGCCAAGTGTGCCAGTAATTTCTTGATTGTGCGCAATATGTGGTGATTCTAACTGTCATTTGGCACAAACCTCACGCTTTTCCACGACTGTGCGAAAACTACCCTGCGTCATTCGTCCCCGAAAGGAATACCAGCAGCGAAGCCATGCTTATTTCGTTTTCGATTGCTTGGCAATTCATATTGTCCCTGTGGTCCGCTGGTCCAGGCTCCGAAAAGTCTAGTCTCCGATGGGTCACGAATTCCCACCGTTTGTCTTTAAAAAGCCACCCCTCTTTTCCCGGTTCCTTCACTTTACCTACGTTTCTCCTCCCACATTAAAAACCCACACTCAAACGCACCCTCTACCATGAGCGCAACCGAGACGATCACGGAAACCGCGCCGGTCGCGCAAGGACCCCAGCAACCTGACATTTCATACCATCCCGACGAGGCCAAGTTTCGCGCCCGTACTGCTCGTCGTCTTGCCGAGGACCCTACTCTTCCCCAAAGGCCTCTCCCCGAGGGCTTTCCCCCCAGCACCGACGGACCTGGAGTATGGGAGGGAAAGGACTGGACAGACGAATCGCAGTGGGTTTACAACCTCACCGACCCACATCTCCAGGAAATCGACCATGCTCTGGCCCACTTTGAAAGTAAGTTCTATGGTCGCATGAGGCACACAGCTCAGCAAGTCAACAGGTCTGGACAAGCCCCTTGGGTTTATTGGCCGAGACACATTCCCTCTGCCGACCCTTTCCTCGGAGCTGAGGAAGCTGGCTGAGGTGCTATACAGTGGCCGCGGCTTCTTCGTGCTGCGCGAGATCCCTATCGACAAGTACTCGCGGAAGCAGCTTGCGATCGTCTACGCCGGTCCGTATCCTTCTATTATCAAGTGTCCCAGAGTTGATGCTTGCGTAGGTATCTCCTCCCACGTCGGATCCGCTCGCGGCAAGCAGGACGGCACCAACGCGGTCCTCGCGCACATCAAGGACCTGCGTACCTCTCACGCCCACGAGAAGGGCGGGATAGGCAATGCGGCCTACACCACCGACAAGCAGGTCTTCCATACGGACATTGGCGACCTCATCGCGCTGCTGGGCATCCAGACCTCCGCGCAAGGTGGCGTGTCCCGTATCAGCAGCTGCGGTCGCGTGTACAACGAGATTGCTAAAACGCGACCGGATCTGATCACCGTGCTCAAAGACAACTGGCCCCTCGATAGGTGCGCATTTGTTCTCTTTCATATTGCATGATATTGATCTTTTCCCCAAGATTTGGCCAGAACCCGGCGTGGACTCAGCGCCCGGTTCTGTATAATGAGGACGGCCACATCGTCATCCAGTATTCCCGCCGCCACTTCACTGGATACGGACCTCAGGCCCGCAACCCTGACATCCCCCCAATCAGCGAAGCGCAGGCGGAAGCCCTGGACACCGTGCATTTCTTGGCGGAAAAGTACTCCTTAGGGCTCAATTTCCAGAAAGGCGACATCCAGTACATCAACAGTATGGGGCTGCTCCACGCCCGGGACGCCTTCGTCGACGACGAGGTCAAAACGTGGGTTTTCAGGTTTAGTTTCCCAGGGCCCTGTGAATGACCGTGTAATAGGCGGCACCTTGTTCGGCTGTGGCTCCGTAACGACGAGCTGGCGTGGAAAACACCCAAGCCTCTGCAAGAAACCTGGGAGAGACTGTACTCGGTCCCGCCGGAGGCTCAGCGGTTCCCGCTAGAGCCCGAAATCAGGAGAACCGCGAATGGCGCAACCAAGTAGGCCATTAAAAATACAGAAAAATGTGTACGCTCCAGCCAATTAATATAGTTTTGTATGTATGTTTCCCCGCCGTAGGCCATGAGCGAATGTAATTCATAATGAGCGTGTGGGACGTCGAAAATGAAATGATTCGTGGCTTCGGATCGGGCAAAGGGCCAAAGGCCTGAGCACACATAAACAAACACCACCCAAAATGCTCTTGCGTTGTCTTCGATGGATCAAGGCCAAGGTGACGCAGCGGGCGGAAAGACTGCTCCTGCGTATCCTCGCCACCGGCCCTATTCCCCAGCATGTCGCGTTCGTCATGGACGGTAACCGACGCTTTGCACGTATGAACCAAAAGGCCATCCACCAAGGCCACAGTGACGGCTTCGTCGCGTTACGCAGGGTACGGTTGGTGGTTACATTTCGCGTACCTGTCCAGGAAATTTACGGAAGGGGCCTCAAAAATGAAGATCCTCGAAGCATGCCTGCGGCTCGAAATCCGATGTGTCTCGGCGTACGCGTTCGCGATGGATAATTTCAGACGATCCCCGGAGGAGATCGAGGATCTCATGAACTTAGCGCATGACAAGCTCATGGAGATGTCGGGGCATGGGTGCGCTCGCGTTTTTTCACCGCTTTCTGCTACAGGCATTTATTGCTTTCCAGTCAGATTCTGGAGGAATACGGTGTGCGGCTTAATGTGTTGGGAAAAACATCCCTTCTTCCAGAACATGTGCAGGAGGCAATTCGCCATGTGGAGTCGGTTACGCGGAACAACAATAAATACGTCCTTTACTTTTTTGCGAACGCGTCGCAGCTGAACAAGCCCCCACAGCAATATTGAATATCTGCATGTCCTATTCCTCGCAGGACGAGATTACGACAGCAGTCGAGTCTGCCGTCCGAATTTCGCTCGACAAGCCTAAACCAGAAGCGTAACCGCGTCCTGCTGAAGCTGGGAATTCATCTGATGCGTTTTTAGTTGCGAAATAACGGAAGACGATATAGCCGCGCAGCTGATGACTTCCTTAGCCGGGAGTCCTCCACTCGAAATTTTAGTCCGAACTAGTGGCGTGAAGCGCCTGAGCGACTTTCTGCTATGGCAGGTATGTCGACGCTTCTTATTGTGACGCGAATCTGCTAACAAGTCTGAAGAGCTCAGAAAACACTCAAATTCACTTCTGCAAAGCGTATTGGCCAGAATTCGGACTCCTCGACTTTGTTCCCATTATACTGGATTACCAACGTAAGATTTGGGGGCAAAGGAAGTCATAGTTCATTGAACCATCGGATTCTGTACTGGTACCATGCTTGCTAATTCACATATATCGATTGATTTTAGACGCTGGAGCTTTATTAGTCCCTAACGTTGTCATGCAGATGTTCAACATCGGTCGAAGCTGAAAGGTTGGTCCCCGGACGCAATGGGAAGATAAGTATCAACTCAGAAAGGTGTTTCGTGCAAAACTACTTTGTGACGGGTAAAAATCGTTGCAGGAAATGGAGTTTAGCTGCGTTGGTGAATTCGATGACACTCTTCTGCTTGAACCCTGGACAGAAATGTCAAGACATTCTCAGCAAGGAGAAGTCTACACTGACCGTGACCTTCCTTTTCGCAGATCATCAGTTCACAATGGACACCGTTCTTCGACACCGTTTGCCACATTCGTATCGCCTGGTCAACTGGGATACGACTATCAGTGTCGCCATGCGCAATCTGCAACGGCGCGGAGATCTCAGAAGTACGATTGATGGGTGATATTTTCTCGAGGAATGCTCGAATTTCTCGTATTCTTTCGTCTCCGTATTCACCTCGTCTATGTGCCTGACGAGTCGGTGCTGTATTTTCGAGGAAAGAAGGCCAATGGGCGACCGGAAAATTTGCGAGTCCGCAGGCAAATTTT
Organism: Mycena crocata; assembly: GCA_029281795.1. Lineage (NCBI taxonomy): Eukaryota > Fungi > Basidiomycota > Agaricomycetes > Agaricales > Mycenaceae > Mycena > Mycena crocata. The sequence continues at coordinate 840,904 of JARJCP010000014.1, read as the reverse complement.
GTTGGAAAGTGAATCATGCACGCCTCAAAAAAGTTTAGCACTCAAAATTATATCCCCGCGTTGCATGTAAGCTCACCAGGGTCATATAACCTCCATCTGAAGTTAAAAGATCAACATATGCCCATGTGAACAAAAGAGGGACACTAACATGAGCCTCCCATGACGGCTATGCGAGATGAGTCGATCTCATCTTTCATTGATTTCTCAATGTAATCCAACAAGGCTCCTATATCTCTGTAGCATAGATACGATGAGTGGGTGCAGTTCAAAAACCCACACTAAATGCTTACTTGACCGAATCCTCTCTCTTTTCAACGTCGTCCGCAGCCATGAAACGTTTTCCGTAGCCAGTGCTGCCTCGCACGTTGGGGTAGATTACGGCATATCCAAGTTCATTGATAATATACCAGTGAATTGGACTACAGAAACGGTCAGGTTGAGATGTTTAAGATGATTCGGGGACACACACGATCGAGAATTCGAAGTTGATTGACCTGGATCAAACTCAGTTTAACTGCCGGATTAATTGATGTTCAAGACAAACCTTCAGGCCCGCCGTGAATCGAGACCACGAGTGGGACGGCAGAATTACCGTTCGTTGGATGGTAGTACATGCATGGTATTTCCAATCCATCGAAGCTCTCGAAGCGCAACGACTTTGCAGGAATGGTCCCATACGTGGGAGGAATGGGTGCTGCCTGTGTATACCTCGTTAACGGCACGGATATATAGGCGCCGTCAGCCTCGTCTCTCTTGATATTTTCAAGGTGTAAGCGACCCTGGAGATCGAGGTGAGCCAAAGAGGCCTGTGACAAATGCGAGACGAGAACGAGTATAAGCTCGGAAGGCCTGCCATTGTCCGCGTTTGTGTGGTACCCAAACTGTCCCCCTTCCCAATCTGGTTTAATTTCAACGATATTATCTTTCAGCAGTCCTTTCAAGGGCCATACGAAAAGCTTCGTGTAGCCGTCGACGTTGGCGCGGAAGTAGATGTAATCAGACGTGACCTGGAGATTGGCGCAGGGCCAATTGATTGGCCGAAGAGACCGCAAGCTAGGTTCGGGGGTAGTAACATGCAAAACTGTGCGCTCCACCAAATCGTATGACAAGACAGACAAAAAGTCGCCATATGCGTTAGATATCATGTACATCAAATGAGGTGTAGCAGGATCGCGAGAGAAAGTTGGCGCGTGGTATGCGGTTTCCCGTTCTTTCTCGGTTGCATTGGGCAGAACGAGTAGTTCTGGTTCGCCTCCAGATATACGGAGAATGTAGCAGGGATGATATGCCGTTGTGACAACTTTGGTAAGAAGCAGAGTTTGATCGTCGAGGGATATGTCAGAAACAGACCAACGGCTGCTGCCTTGGGCGGCAGGGGGTGTCAGTAGCCTGGCAGGAAGCGTTAATGGTTTAGAATCAAGCCCCCCGCCTGTTTGTGAGTCCAAAAGCCCGGTAACATAGACAAGCATGTCAGTGCCATTTTCCTTGTTGGAAGTGAACGTTATAATCCTGAAAGCGACGTCAGAACTTGGAATATGCTGGATTGCCATCCACTCACTTATTCGAATCAGAGACAACGACGTTCGCATATTTATATTATCGTGTGTCAACCGTTCCATTCTTCCACCAGGTCTATTCTTGAGTTCATCTTCAATGGGTGGAATAATGCTCGCGCAGTCTGCGTCCTCCCAATATCGCCATAACTGAGAATATTCATTCCCATCGAGATCCATGGCTAGAATCGCACCACCCTTGCGCCAAACGCCTCTCCAGTCTTCACCCGAGATCGGGACGAAGCTGGATACCGTACGGCCACTTCCCAGATCAAAATATGTGATCCGTTCGAGGTTTGTAACGCGAGGATTCGTCGATATGCGATAATACTCCTGGACCTGGGAGTCCGCAGGTCTGTGTGATATAATGGCGCGGCCAACGCTTTCATCTCCCTCTGGAAACTTCTCAAAGCAGGCAAAACCAAAACCTAAGATGGTGAGATACAAATCCACAACTTGAAGATGTACGAGGATGCACCTCTGGCAGAATCTTGGTAGCGGTGCATGTCTTCCAAGATGCGTTGTGGAACCGGATTCATATTGAAGGCCTTGATTTGCCTGGCTGGTTGCGTGAACTCGAGATCTCCAAAATCGAATGGCAGGGACATGGCCGTGGATGGAGAGAAACCGGCCCCGCCGTTTGCCGGTCTCCGGAAGGGACCGGAACGAACTTTGATCTCTTTTTACCTTTCAGCAACTTTCCGTTGCACGCTTCGACGACTTTCCGCGGTAGTGAAATAGATTTCCCCTGCAGCGATTGGTGCGGGTATTTTCCGGATACGGGAGGCCTTCCCCGCATAGCGTCATTGATGGATGCCAAAAATATGCTATTTAACGCGACTTCCGACGACCTGTGGTGAGCGCTTCCTCAGTATTCCCATGTCGCTTCCCACAGAGGCTCATCGCACCGATCCGCTGGAGGATTATGACCTCTCACGACCCCTCGACACCAAAGTGGGACTTCGCCAGGGACTGACGGCGTACGGAGATGCCCACTTCTCACTTTTCCTACGCAAAGCATTCATCAAGGCAGCCGGGTATGGAGAAGACGCCCTCACAAGACCGGTCATCGGGATTATCAACACACACTCTGGCTTCAACCCATGCCATGCAAACGTACCCCAACTTATTGAGGCTGTCAAGCGTGGTGTGCAGCTCAGTGGCGGCCTACCAATCGAGTTCCCCACGATCAGCTTACACGAATCTTTTGCCTCGCCGACGAGCATGTACCTGAGGAATCTAATGAGTATGGACACGGAAGAAATGATTAAAGCTCAACCATTGGACGCGTGTATGCACCCTTTTGCTCCAACCCAGCACGCAATGATGATGCCCCAGGTGTAATGATTGGGGGTTGCGACAAAACTGTGCCAGCGCAGCTGATGGGAGGGATTTCTGCAAACAAGCCTGTGCTCCCACTTGTGACCGGCCCGATGATGCCTGGCGAGTTCTTTCTTCGACATAGTCAACCCATCAACTGAACACCTGAATTTGAGGTCAGGTTCATACCGAGGAGCACGGATAGGCGCGTGCACCGATTGCCGCAACAACTGGGCCGCATATAGAGCGGGCGTCATGGATATCGAGGAGATTTCCGCGATAAACGATGTGCTTGCTCCCACAGTGCGATGTGAACCGATGCGTTTTGTCGCCCACTGACACTTGTTCAGTCTGGAACTTGTGGCGTAATGGGAACGGCCAGTACAATGGCATGCATCACCGCTGCCTTGGGTCTCATGCCTTTGCGTGGAGCCTCTGCTCCCGCTGTTTCCGCGACCCGTCTTCGCGTCGCGGAGGAGACTGGGAGGAACGCCGTGACTGCGGTAACAGACCAACATTGTCCCCAACAGATTCTTACAAAAGACTCGTTTTTGAACGCCATCATTGTGCTTCAGGCCATTGGCGGCTCGACGAATGCCGTCGTGCATCTCATGGCGATTATAAATCGACACCCTGGTGTTGCTGGGACGATCAATCTGGGCACATTCGATGAGATTGGCAGAATGACCCCTCTGCTTGTAGATCTCAAGGTTCGTTTGTATCAAGTGACAGGTATTAAACGTCTGAAAAGCTGTTTAAAAGCCGTCTGGCGACAATTACATGTCAGACTTTCACGACGCCGGTGGCATGACTGCGCTTTTGCAAACTCTACGACCCCTTCTCTATTTATCTGCTCAAACGATTACCGGCCAAACTCTTGGCGAGCTTCTTGACGCAGCAGGGACCCATGCATTTCCCTACGTGTACGAAATCATCCGCCCCCTCTCTAATCCGGTTTATCCGTGCTCCTCGATCGCTGTCCTCCGAGGGAATCTCGCTCCGGGCGGCGCCGTGATCAAAGCATCTGCTTCTAAAGACCAACGGCTCCTCAACCACACAGGCCCTGCTGTTGTATTTTCGAACACTGCGGATCTTGCTCGACGCATCGATGACCCAGAGTTGCCAGTCACGTCCGAGTCGGTGCTGGTCCTCAAAAGCATTGGGCCAATTGGACATCCAGGAATGCCCGAGGCTGGCCTCATTCCCATACCTCAGAAGCTTGGAGCGGCCGGGGTAGAGGATATGTTGCGGCTGTCCGATGGGCGGATGTCTGGCACCGCTGGGGGCACAATTGTCTTGCACATCTCACCGGAGTCGATGATATCGAGCTCCGTCTTTGGTATTGTACAGGACGGAGACATGATCAGGTGTGATATAAGCAATAGGGTTTTACAGTTGAATGTTCCGGAAGAGGAAATTGCGCGAAGGATTGCTGAGAGCAAGATCGCCAATGAAGCAGCAACTAACACCGGAAGGAAGAAGCGAGGGTATCGGGGATTATACGAGCGGAGTGTGAACCAGGCTGAACACGGAGTTGACTTTGACTTTTTGACCGCTACGGGACCTGTTTAAATAATACGCTTTGGGGTGGTTTTCCGACCAATCAGCTGGGTCCCCAGAAGGGGAAAACGACGAAAAAGAATTGAAAAAAGGGAAGATTAGTGAAGATTCAGTGGAACTCAGTAAAATTGTAGTAACCTTGTCTTCGGAGCTCAGAAATGTTCAAGAATGGATACTATTTCTGCTGCAAGACTGGGAAGGCTTCGAAATGATGCTGTAGAAGATTCATTGTATTGATTCAATGACTGCCAAAATTGAAGAATTGTTTACATTCCGTGCATTATTATTTTATCATTTCCATGCGGCAGGAACATTCCGAACCCGATGAAGACAGGAAACAGATGTTGGCTCCCATATCAAGTATGGGATTATCTTATCTGGAAATTGTGTCTGAAACCTTGGAGGGAAATTGGAGGGAAATCACGGTGTTAAGGTTCATGCGCTTCTTAATACCTGCAGGGAGATTTCCTGATATGCTGCTGGTTCACAACCTTGCAGAGGAAATAAAATCAAGTATACCAAGTTGGATTGCTGGGTTTTCCAAAAGCAGAGAAAAGACCTCTGTTGGATATTCTACAGCTTCTTCAGTGCAGATTCACATGTGTAACAGAGTTAAAGCACCCAGTGAGCTGTGAGGAGGGGGAAAGCAATGGGCAGCTGAAGCCCAGTGGAGTTGCAATTTTCTCTGACATTTTTTTTCAGGGGAATAGGAAGCCGGAAATAAAGCTCTGTGAACCTGTTTCAAATGATGAGCAACGTTCTTCGGGCATACTGGCAGCTGCTATCGGAACAGCTGCACTTCCCAGCTTGGTTCATTTTTTGCAATGCAGAAAGCAGGAACTTATCAGGCTTGTAGATGTGAAAAGAACGTGAATTTACGCGTTTTTAACTGTGTTCCGAGGTGTCAGATATAGTCCAAGTCCTCCAACCAAGTGCAGTGGCAATTGAAGCAGCTAGAGGTGAGCCGTCGAGAAAGCGACGAGAAAGTGCACTTAACTAACGTAAGTCTGATGCCATCAGTTGCACTTAACGTTGGCGGAGAAAACTTACACGATACAGTGCTTACCCAAATCCTTTGCCTCCAGATACTTTTTGACTTCTGATGACCTTGATATTCAAGAATTCTACTTGAATATTTTCAGCATTTGTGGTATTCCGGGGAGCTCAAAAACAGGATGCCGGTTAAGTGCCATCAGTGGCTGTGGTTAAGTGCGTTAAGTGCACCCAGCTGATCGATCGGTAAACCATCCGAGGTTTTCCGACCAATCAGCTGGGTCCCCAGAAGGGGAAAACGACGAAAAAGAATTGAAAAAAGGGAAGATTAGTGAAGATTCAGTGGAACTCAGTAAAATTGTAGTAACCTTGTCTTCGGAGCTCAGAAATGTTCAAGAATGGATACTATTTCTGCTGCAAGACTGGGAAGGCTTCGAAATGATGCTGTAGAAGATTCATTGTATTGATTCAATGACTGCCAAAATTGAAGAATTGTTTACATTCCGTGCATTATTATTTTATCATTTCCATGCGGCAGGAACATTCCGAACCCGATGAAGACAGGAAACAGATGTTGGCTCCCATATCAAGTATGGGATTATCTTATCTGGAAATTGTGTCTGAAACCTTGGAGGGAAATTGGAGGGAAATCACGGTGTTAAGGTTCATGCGCTTCTTAATACCTGCAGGGAGATTTCCTGATATGCTGCTGGTTCACAACCTTGCAGAGGAAATAAAATCAAGTATACCAAGTTGGATTGCTGGGTTTTCCAAAAGCAGAGAAAAGACCTCTGTTGGATATTCTACAGCTTCTTCAGTGCAGATTCACATGTGTAACAGAGTTAAAGCACCCAGTGAGCTGTGAGGAGGGGGAAAGCAATGGGCAGCTGAAGCCCAGTGGAGTTGCAATTTTCTCTGACATTTTTTTTCAGGGGAATAGGAAGCCGGAAATAAAGCTCTGTGAACCTGTTTCAAATGATGAGCAACGTTCTTCGGGCATACTGGCAGCTGCTATCGGAACAGCTGCACTTCCCAGCTTGGTTCATTTTTTGCAATGCAGAAAGCAGGAACTTATCAGGCTTGTAGATGTGAAAAGAACGTGAATTTACGCGTTTTTAACTGTGTTCCGAGGTGTCAGATATAGTCCAAGTCCTCCAACCAAGTGCAGTGGCAATTGAAGCAGCTAGAGGTGAGCCGTCGAGAAAGCGACGAGAAAGTGCACTTAACTAACGTAAGTCTGATGCCATCAGTTGCACTTAACGTTGGCGGAGAAAAACTTACACGATACAGTGCTTACCCAAATCCTTTGCCTCCAGATACTTTTTGACTTCTGATGACCTTGATATTCAAGAATTCTACTTGAATATTTTCAGCATTTGTGGTATTCCGGGGAGCTCAAAAACAGGATGCCGGTTAAGTGCCATCAGTGGCTGTGGTTAAGTGCGTTAAGTGCACCCAGCTGATCGATCGGTAAACCATCCGAGGTTTTCCGACCAATCAGCTGGGTCCCCAGAAGGGGAAAACGACGAAAAAGAATTGAAAAAAGGGAAGATTAGTGAAGATTCAGTGGAACTCAGTAAAATTGTAGTAACCTTGTCTTCGGAGCTCAGAAATGTTCAAGAATGGATACTATTTCTGCTGCAAGACTGGGAAGGCTTCGAAATGATGCTGTAGAAGATTCATTGTATTGATTCAATGACTGCCAAAATTGAAGAATTGTTTACATTCCGTGCATTATTATTTTATCATTTCCATGCGGCAGGAACATTCCGAACCCGATGAAGACAGGAAACAGATGTTGGCTCCCATATCAAGTATGGGATTATCTTATCTGGAAATTGTGTCTGAAACCTTGGAGGGAAATTGGAGGGAAATCACGGTGTTAAGGTTCATGCGCTTCTTAATACCTGCAGGGAGATTTCCTGATATGCTGCTGGTTCACAACCTTGCAGAGGAAATAAAATCAAGTATACCAAGTTGGATTGCTGGGTTTTCCAAAAGCAGAGAAAAGACCTCTGTTGGATATTCTACAGCTTCTTCAGTGCAGATTCACATGTGTAACAGAGTTAAAGCACCCAGTGAGCTGTGAGGAGGGGGAAAGCAATGGGCAGCTGAAGCCCAGTGGAGTTGCAATTTTCTCTGACATTTTTTTTCAGGGGAATAGGAAGCCGGAAATAAAGCTCTGTGAACCTGTTTCAAATGATGAGCAACGTTCTTCGGGCATACTGGCAGCTGCTATCGGAACAGCTGCACTTCCCAGCTTGGTTCATTTTTTGCAATGCAGAAAGCAGGAACTTATCAGGCTTGTAGATGTGAAAAGAACGTGAATTTACGCGTTTTTAACTGTGTTCCGAGGTGTCAGATATAGTCCAAGTCCTCCAACCAAGTGCAGTGGCAATTGAAGCAGCTAGAGGTGAGCCGTCGAGAAAGCGACGAGAAAGTGCACTTAACTAACGTAAGTCTGATGCCATCAGTTGCACTTAACGTTGGCGGAGAAAAACTTACACGATACAGTGCTTACCCAAATCCTTTGCCTCCAGATACTTTTTGACTTCTGATGACCTTGATATTCAAGAATTCTACTTGAATATTTTCAGCATTTGTGGTATTCCGGGGAGCTCAAAAACAGGATGCCGGTTAAGTGCCATCAGTGGCTGTGGTTAAGTGCGTTAAGTGCACCCAGCTGATCGATCGGTAAACCATCCGAGGTTTTCCGACCAATCAGCTGGGTCCCCAGAAGGGGAAAACGACGAAAAAGAATTGAAAAAAGGGAAGATTAGTGAAGATTCAGTGGAACTCAGTAAAATTGTAGTAACCTTGTCTTCGGAGCTCAGAAATGTTCAAGAATGGATACTATTTCTGCTGCAAGACTGGGAAGGCTTCGAAATGATGCTGTAGAAGATTCATTGTATTGATTCAATGACTGCCAAAATTGAAGAATTGTTTACATTCCGTGCATTATTATTTTATCATTTCCATGCGGCAGGAACATTCCGAACCCGATGAAGACAGGAAACAGATGTTGGCTCCCATATCAAGTATGGGATTATCTTATCTGGAAATTGTGTCTGAAACCTTGGAGGGAAATTGGAGGGAAATCACGGTGTTAAGGTTCATGCGCTTCTTAATACCTGCAGGGAGATTTCCTGATATGCTGCTGGTTCACAACCTTGCAGAGGAAATAAAATCAAGTATACCAAGTTGGATTGCTGGGTTTTCCAAAAGCAGAGAAAAGACCTCTGTTGGATATTCTACAGCTTCTTCAGTGCAGATTCACATGTGTAACAGAGTTAAAGCACCCAGTGAGCTGTGAGGAGGGGGAAAGCAATGGGCAGCTGAAGCCCAGTGGAGTTGCAATTTTCTCTGACATTTTTTTTCAGGGGAATAGGAAGCCGGAAATAAAGCTCTGTGAACCTGTTTCAAATGATGAGCAACGTTCTTCGGGCATACTGGCAGCTGCTATCGGAACAGCTGCACTTCCCAGCTTGGTTCATTTTTTGCAATGCAGAAAGCAGGAACTTATCAGGCTTGTAGATGTGAAAAGAACGTGAATTTACGCGTTTTTAACTGTGTTCCGAGGTGTCAGATATAGTCCAAGTCCTCCAACCAAGTGCAGTGGCAATTGAAGCAGCTAGAGGTGAGCCGTCGAGAAAGCGACGAGAAAGTGCACTTAACTAACGTAAGTCTGATGCCATCAGTTGCACTTAACGTTGGCGGAGAAAACTTACACGATACAGTGCTTACCCAAATCCTTTGCCTCCAGATACTTTTTGACTTCTGATGACCTTGATATTCAAGAATTCTACTTGAATATTTTCAGCATTTGTGGTATTCCGGGGAGCTCAAAAACAGGATGCCGGTTAAGTGCCATCAGTGGCTGTGGTTAAGTGCGTTAAGTGCACCCAGCTGATCGATCGGTAAACCATCCGAGGTTTTCCGACCAATCAGCTGGGTCCCCAGAAGGGGAAAACGACGAAAAAGAATTGAAAAAAGGGAAGATTAGTGAAGATTCAGTGGAACTCAGTAAAATTGTAGTAACCTTGTCTTCGGAGCTCAGAAATGTTCAAGAATGGATACTATTTCTGCTGCAAGACTGGGAAGGCTTCGAAATGATGCTGTAGAAGATTCATTGTATTGATTCAATGACTGCCAAAATTGAAGAATTGTTTACATTCCGTGCATTATTATTTTATCATTTCCATGCGGCAGGAACATTCCGAACCCGATGAAGACAGGAAACAGATGTTGGCTCCCATATCAAGTATGGGATTATCTTATCTGGAAATTGTGTCTGAAACCTTGGAGGGAAATTGGAGGGAAATCACGGTGTTAAGGTTCATGCGCTTCTTAATACCTGCAGGGAGATTTCCTGATATGCTGCTGGTTCACAACCTTGCAGAGGAAATAAAATCAAGTATACCAAGTTGGATTGCTGGGTTTTCCAAAAGCAGAGAAAAGACCTCTGTTGGATATTCTACAGCTTCTTCAGTGCAGATTCACATGTGTAACAGAGTTAAAGCACCCAGTGAGCTGTGAGGAGGGGGAAAGCAATGGGCAGCTGAAGCCCAGTGGAGTTGCAATTTTCTCTGACATTTTTTTTCAGGGGAATAGGAAGCCGGAAATAAAGCTCTGTGAACCTGTTTCAAATGATGAGCAACGTTCTTCGGGCATACTGGCAGCTGCTATCGGAACAGCTGCACTTCCCAGCTTGGTTCATTTTTTGCAATGCAGAAAGCAGGAACTTATCAGGCTTGTAGATGTGAAAAGAACGTGAATTTACGCGTTTTTAACTGTGTTCCGAGGTGTCAGATATAGTCCAAGTCCTCCAACCAAGTGCAGTGGCAATTGAAGCAGCTAGAGGTGAGCCGTCGAGAAAGCGACGAGAAAGTGCACTTAACTAACGTAAGTCTGATGCCATCAGTTGCACTTAACGTTGGCGGAGAAAACTTACACGATACAGTGCTTACCCAAATCCTTTGCCTCCAGATACTTTTTGACTTCTGATGACCTTGATATTCAAGAATTCTACTTGAATATTTTCAGCATTTGTGGTATTCCGGGGAGCTCAAAAACAGGATGCCGGTTAAGTGCCATCAGTGGCTGTGGTTAAGTGCGTTAAGTGCACCCAGCTGATCGATCGGTAAACCATCCGAGGTTTTCCGACCAATCAGCTGGGTCCCCAGAAGGGGAAAACGACGAAAAAGAATTGAAAAAAGGGAAGATTAGTGAAGATTCAGTGGAACTCAGTAAAATTGTAGTAACCTTGTCTTCGGAGCTCAGAAATGTTCAAGAATGGATACTATTTCTGCTGCAAGACTGGGAAGGCTTCGAAATGATGCTGTAGAAGATTCATTGTATTGATTCAATGACTGCCAAAATTGAAGAATTGTTTACATTCCGTGCATTATTATTTTATCATTTCCATGCGGCAGGAACATTCCGAACCCGATGAAGACAGGAAACAGATGTTGGCTCCCATATCAAGTATGGGATTATCTTATCTGGAAATTGTGTCTGAAACCTTGGAGGGAAATTGGAGGGAAATCACGGTGTTAAGGTTCATGCGCTTCTTAATACCTGCAGGGAGATTTCCTGATATGCTGCTGGTTCACAACCTTGCAGAGGAAATAAAATCAAGTATACCAAGTTGGATTGCTGGGTTTTCCAAAAGCAGAGAAAAGACCTCTGTTGGATATTCTACAGCTTCTTCAGTGCAGATTCACATGTGTAACAGAGTTAAAGCACCCAGTGAGCTGTGAGGAGGGGGAAAGCAATGGGCAGCTGAAGCCCAGTGGAGTTGCAATTTTCTCTGACATTTTTTTTCAGGGGAATAGGAAGCCGGAAATAAAGCTCTGTGAACCTGTTTCAAATGATGAGCAACGTTCTTCGGGCATACTGGCAGCTGCTATCGGAACAGCTGCACTTCCCAGCTTGGTTCATTTTTTGCAATGCAGAAAGCAGGAACTTATCAGGCTTGTAGATGTGAAAAGAACGTGAATTTACGCGTTTTTAACTGTGTTCCGAGGTGTCAGATATAGTCCAAGTCCTCCAACCAAGTGCAGTGGCAATTGAAGCAGCTAGAGGTGAGCCGTCGAGAAAGCGACGAGAAAGTGCACTTAACTAACGTAAGTCTGATGCCATCAGTTGCACTTAACGTTGGCGGAGAAAACTTACACGATACAGTGCTTACCCAAATCCTTTGCCTCCAGATACTTTTTGACTTCTGATGACCTTGATATTCAAGAATTCTACTTGAATATTTTCAGCATTTGTGGTATTCCGGGGAGCTCAAAAACAGGATGCCGGTTAAGTGCCATCAGTGGCTGTGGTTAAGTGCGTTAAGTGCACCCAGCTGATCGATCGGTAAACCATCCGAGGTTTTCCGACCAATCAGCTGGGTCCCCAGAAGGGGAAAACGACGAAAAAGAATTGAAAAAAGGGAAGATTAGTGAAGATTCAGTGGAACTCAGTAAAATTGTAGTAACCTTGTCTTCGGAGCTCAGAAATGTTCAAGAATGGATACTATTTCTGCTGCAAGACTGGGAAGGCTTCGAAATGATGCTGTAGAAGATTCATTGTATTGATTCAATGACTGCCAAAATTGAAGAATTGTTTACATTCCGTGCATTATTATTTTATCATTTCCATGCGGCAGGAACATTCCGAACCCGATGAAGACAGGAAACAGATGTTGGCTCCCATATCAAGTATGGGATTATCTTATCTGGAAATTGTGTCTGAAACCTTGGAGGGAAATTGGAGGGAAATCACGGTGTTAAGGTTCATGCGCTTCTTAATACCTGCAGGGAGATTTCCTGATATGCTGCTGGTTCACAACCTTGCAGAGGAAATAAAATCAAGTATACCAAGTTGGATTGCTGGGTTTTCCAAAAGCAGAGAAAAGACCTCTGTTGGATATTCTACAGCTTCTTCAGTGCAGATTCACATGTGTAACAGAGTTAAAGCACCCAGTGAGCTGTGAGGAGGGGGAAAGCAATGGGCAGCTGAAGCCCAGTGGAGTTGCAATTTTCTCTGACATTTTTTTTCAGGGGAATAGGAAGCCGGAAATAAAGCTCTGTGAACCTGTTTCAAATGATGAGCAACGTTCTTCGGGCATACTGGCAGCTGCTATCGGAACAGCTGCACTTCCCAGCTTGGTTCATTTTTTGCAATGCAGAAAGCAGGAACTTATCAGGCTTGTAGATGTGAAAAGAACGTGAATTTACGCGTTTTTAACTGTGTTCCGAGGTGTCAGATATAGTCCAAGTCCTCCAACCAAGTGCAGTGGCAATTGAAGCAGCTAGAGGTGAGCCGTCGAGAAAGCGACGAGAAAGTGCACTTAACTAACGTAAGTCTGATGCCATCAGTTGCACTTAACGTTGGCGGAGAAAACTTACACGATACAGTGCTTACCCAAATCCTTTGCCTCCAGATACTTTTTGACTTCTGATGACCTTGATATTCAAGAATTCTACTTGAATATTTTCAGCATTTGTGGTATTCCGGGGAGCTCAAAAACAGGATGCCGGTTAAGTGCCATCAGTGGCTGTGGTTAAGTGCGTTAAGTGCACCCAGCTGATCGATCGGTAAACCATCCGATAGCACGTGTAGGCGTTGTGGAGCGGGAAAGATTAATCTGTAAAGAACCTTACTACAGCTCCATTCTGCTGAGTCAACCGAACCAGCCCGGTTAATTATACCGGACAGGGATAAGATACTATCCATCCAGCAAATCACACTCTTAAATAGTGGCGAGGACGAGTGACAGGGAGGTACCATGCTCCGGAATTTTTTCACCCGCACAACCCAATACATTTACAGGAAAATTTCCCTCATTTCTAGGCCCCGTTTGACTCTCCGGTACATCTGCCGCCAGCCCCATCAACAACCATCAAACCACAGTCCCCAATCGGGACACAGATTAGATGTCGGTTGGGTTCCTGAATAGAGTCATCCACCAGAGTCCACCAGTTATTTCAAGATTATTAATCAAGATTCAAACCTTACAGACCTTACAGCTGGCTTAATGTTCGCTTGGTCGGCATTGAGCATCAATGAAAACACAATGAAAGGTGAGAATCGGCGCAAGTTCCCAACAAATCGGCATCTAGCTTTCGGTGCACTTATCTAATTGAGACACCTCTTCGGTCTTCGAATTCATCTATACAACTGAGCCTATTTGTGTATCATTTTCAGAATTTGAACCATATATTCCAAAATAGCCGCGATCGTGGGAGTTAGGCCCGTTCGGCAATTGCCGATCGGAGGCGCTCTTTCTCCTCAACTTCAACTTCCCGCTGCGAGCTTGCTTCACACGGCCCTTTACTCGCTTCAAAAGAGCCTCGGGTATCTCTTTCCTGCTACACATCTAACCTTGGACTCTCTGGGTCACCCGCCATGGTACCATGTGAGCCATCTTTACTTGCTGAATTCGGCGGTCTTCCCCGTACGTGCGTCCAGACGAGCTCCGAGTATACGTCTTTTGTTAAATTCCACTAGAGTCGGAAGGCGTTTCAATTCCTGCATTCATCTAATTCCCTTCGCACACCGCGACATTTTCTAGCATGACCACACTATCTTGGACATCTTCGCGACAGTGGCGAAACACACGATCCCGGACCTTTTCCTTGGTGCGGATAATATCGCCATTCCTCGGATCTGGTTGGGCGACACATCTGATAATCCCAGTTTTCAAGCGACCTACTCGGTTCTTTACATCAGATTCGATGACATGTGGCCTGCTGCCGAGTGTAGAAACTATCATGTGTGTGTTTTTCAGCGAACAGAATTGAGTATCCTTTTCGTCGAAACTGCTTTCCTCCCGCAACATGGGAGCAGATCTGGATGAACGCCAAGAACACATTCACTCACCTCATCGCACTCATCATACCTTCAAAGCCCAGGGTAGTTTCTCTTTGGGCTGTCCTGTCTTCGAATCGACTTGTCGTCTGATAATTGGCCATCCGTTTCTAACCTGCTCCCAGTTCACATGACTCTATGCTGCTTGCCTTATAACCTGGGCCGAAACGCCTTCCCTTCTTCAAGTTGTCGCCTAAGGAGCCATGGCGTTGATTCTTTGCCTCTGGGCAGCTTCTCATGTAGCTTCCACCATGGCAGCCATTGGCCCAATTGACACCTCCGTTCCTACTATGCCTGGAGGAGTAGTGACAAGCGCCGCGCCTCCTGGTCCGTTCTTCCAAGACTTCAAACCTCCATTTCCGACGACGGGCTGGTGGGTGGGTTATGCTACCACACCATCGCAGGACAGGTGCCTCCTTCCTCCCGCAAAAATCACGGCGTACATTACTGAAGCCAGACAGTGTCGTTGCCGGCCCGTTCCCATACATGTCCCGTGCACTAGACACTGGTATTCAGTTCGGGATATCGAACACGAGGAATTTCGACGGAACCTCGATCATTCAGACGACGCAAATGGACTGGGAGGCCTCTTATGTTCAGAACCCAAACACGCATACCAGCCACAAGGCCACAGCTTGGGTAAAAACTGTGCCTATTTGCACTGTTCAATCACTGACTGTAGATTGTCTAGGATACCCAAAGTGTCACGGTCAAATACTTTTCAACTTCCGGTGCCGGTTTTACTACCTACCTCGTCCCCGGTTCGCCGTATATGACTTTCAATTACAATGCTGCCACGATTCTCTTGACGAGCAGAAACGGAAATATTCTCTCTGTGAACGGAAATACCATAGGAACCTCACCCGGTACGTGCTTGACTCCTTTTCGAACTGTATATCCTCAACTCTTGTAGTTTCCGTCTCGGGCACGAAATTCACCGTGAAGAACAACGCTGGAACATACATCCTCTACTCCCTGAGCGGATCAATATCTTTATCCGCGACAACGACGGCACTCACGGGCGCAGGAACCTTCACTGGTGTTATACGGCTGGCGCGTGTAACCGCTGAATCAACCAGTCAGGCAATTCTTGATCAGTACTCTGCGAATTATCCCACAAGCCTCGCGTTGGATTACAGTTTTGCGGGCGACACTGCTACCATGAGTTTTACGTGGAACGTCGTTGGAAACCCGGCAAATCTGCTGCATCTCTCGTGGCCTCACCACCGGTTCGTCCTAGAAGATTTATTCCCGTCAAATGGCTTTCTCACGGTTCGAAAAGGAAACATCTTGTGAACCCTAATGTCATTACCGGCCTGAGCTACTTGACTACGAAGGGATACATGAAGCCCGTTCTCGGAAACGTGTGGAGACTTTCTTACTCCCTTCCTACGATTACTTGGCAGGCGCCGCGCACGCCGCAAGCATCCTGCACCCAGCAGATAATCCAGGCGCTCGAATATGAAGTGGCGCACTTGACAGCTGCTGTCCCGGGCGACTTCTATTATTGGGGCAAAGCATTCCAAGCAACCGCACGCCTAGCGTAAGCTCTCAACTTATTTTCTCAACAAGCAGTGACATAACTATACAGTCTCATCGCTGACCACGTCGGACGCCAAGATTTGATCCCCGCCGTCCTCACCGTGTTGAAACAGAGTTTCGCATATTGGGTTTGTCTACAGCATTAAGTAGTTGATAAATCTTGAGGCTTACCAGTAAATAGATGACGAGTGGACAATCGACCTATGCAGCGTATGAAACCGCATGGGGCGGCGTTGTGGACGGTCCGGGGGCAACGGACCCGAACATCGACTTTGGGAATGGCTACGTATATCTGCTTTCGTCTCTATCTTTCAGGCAGAAACTCACGCATTTATACCACAGTACAATGACCACCACTTCCATTACGGCTATATGCTGCATGGAGCTGCAGTTATCGCTAAATACGACGCGGCATGGTGGAACACAAATAAGAAGTTTGTGACAGCATTTGCCCGCGATATTGGCAATCCGTCCACTGCCGACCCATACTTTACTGTTGCTCGCTGTAAGGACTGGTTCGCCGGTCACTCTTGGGGTGAGTGATCTTGGATATTTGGCGCTCTTTTTGCCAATTTATGTTTCAGCATCGGGCATCGCCAACGGAGCAGGCTCTCGCGATCAAGAATCCGTCGGGGAGGCAGTGAGTCAGCATACGCAAACGAAAAAGCAGTTTTAACGGGGCCCTCACAGGTCAACGCCTACTATGGCCTTATCTTGTTTGCAGATATTCTTGGGAATCAGGATATCAAGAACTGGGCGCGTCTTCTGTGGGCAACGGAAGTTGATGGTGCTCAGACATACTGGCACCTGTATCCGAACGCGAACGATCCCGACACGCCGTATCCAGAGGCGGGCTTGCGGAGCTTGACTACAATTGGTAATGTTATGGATTACCAAGCGGGTGCATGGTTGTGAGTAAAATATTGTTTGTTGATAGTCTGGTAACCTCACTCCCATTCTCCAGATTCTGGGGCGCTCAGCGGTCTGAAATTGCTGCCATACAGATCCTGCCAGTCACCCCAATCAACGAGGGAATGTATGACACTCCTTGGTTGAACGGTGTCTGGAATTACGTCGCCGCTGAGCTCGTTGACCCTGGGGTTGGCGACGACTGGAAGTCCATTATCTATATGGCATACGGCGAGGTCAATCCGCAACTGGCATTCTCGCGCTCGACAAATATAACCGCATGGGGGTTTACAACCTCGCAGGCTTTCTTGCTCTATCATCTCTCGACTCGTAAGAACTCCGGAGGCGGTAACATCTGCACCGCCAGCGCAGCAAACCCCGCAGGCACATTTGTTCTCCGTGCATCCACCGGGAAATTTGTGTCGTCTAGCACCGCCGCACCCCAGCTAGTCGCCAATGCATCTGCTGGAACTGTGTTCCGATTCGCATACATGCCTGGCGGAGGCTCCATCCTCAACACGGTAACGAATCAATATGTTACGGCTGATCCCAATGGGGCTGTCCCCGTGACTGCTGCTCGCGCCGCCGCACAGGGATGGGAAAGCTTCAAGGTCGTGCAGCAAGGGGACGGCACGTATGTGATACAGGCAGGCGCCAACCTCAAATATATCACACTCGATCCTACCGGTGCCTTGGTCAATAATGAAGCCAACATTGTGGCCGCAGCGAAATTTACCCTGGTTTCGCAGTGGTATGTCTCAATTTAACACATAGGTCTCCGCTAATTCTCCGTGTGCCATAGATCAGGATAGATCGCGGATTAAGCTTAAGTTCATAAATCGCGCATTTCTTGCATTGTATGAGAGTTGATGTTGAGAATCTGTGTATGTGATTAATGACAGTCATGAATTACTTTTTCTTCTTGGTGCGAAACTACTTAGAATATTTCAACTTGCTTCAACTTGAATGGCGCGTCAATGGCGCGTCGTGGCCAGAAACCAAACGCATCAGTGGCAGTGCCAGCATAACACATCATGTGATGTGACATAACGCGATACCCGTTCTTCTCCCCGCGTTCATGTCCCAAAACGAAAAGGACGAGGATCTTCCTCTACCTCCGGTAGCACCACTACATACCACCATGAACTTTTCGTTTACTTTTCCCCAGGTATTGAAAGCCTCGGTCCACGACGTTCGCTACTTGGCTACTTTGCTGCGTGGCGTCAATTTTATCAATGTGCGTCTCGTTTGCCGTTCAACACCTGCACTGGTGTGGAGATATATATCTTTTTAGCGCGCCACGGTGACAATTGCTAAGACCGGATTCGTTATCGTCGTCGAAGAGGCCCGCACGCTATTGGGTACGGTTCCAAGCACATTGTTTGTACAATCTCGCAGCTGAATCATAGTTTCAGCAACGGCGTATATCTTTGCCGACATATTCGACGAGTACACTTACAATCCAGAGACACCTGCTGCACCCCAGGACTCTCAGAACTCTGACCGCGAGGAGGAGGAGGAGGTAGCAGCCTTCGAGATTCCGCTAAACACCCTCATCGACTGCTTGAACATTTTTGGGACCGCGGGATCCAGTACTGCGGGGGCGGGCGGCACCACGGGAAAGTACAAAAAGTGGAAACGTGCGGGCGAGGACTCGGATCCGGAGGGCGACGAAGACGACGCTCGAGGACGGCGCTCGAGTGCGGGCACCGCACGAGGCATCGACCAGTACTTTGGGGGCTCTGACAAAGGAACGGGGATGCGGATGACTTACGCTGGTTCTGGACACCCACTCACACTCCTGATGTGTGTGAATCCCCTTTCAACGGTGCTTCGAATACTAACGCTGTCTAGAGCAGAAGATGCGGCAGGCCCGACCACCACCTGCGAAATAATGACATACGACGCGGAGCCGCACCTTGAACTTCCGTTCGAACCGAGTCGGATGTGTGTACCCATTTCTATCACTCGCGCCGCTGCTGAACTGCATAGGGTCCTAAAAATCATTCTCAAGGCAAGCGCTCTTGTGTAGTCCGCCAGCGTCTAAATACGTATCCAGTCCTCCTGGCTTCGAGACGCCCTCTCCGAGCTCGACCCCTCCTGCGACAAACTCACTTTCATTGGCAACCCACCACCGGTAGCAACCAACGGAAAGCAGCGTCAGCAACCCAGAGCCGCCAACGGGACGCCCATGCTCCGGATCCAAGCGGCAGGGACCTTTGGTAGCACAGAGGTCAACCCCATCCGGTCCTTTCGCTGATGCGGCTCACAATACACTGCAGATGGACTACCCGAATGACCGCGACGTCTTGGAAACCTTTGAATGCACGCGACCCGTTAGCTTCAGGTGCGCCACCACCCCAGTTACTTGCGTAAGCTTTGCTTAATTGCGCTGCGGCAGCTATCGCTTCGGGCACATATCGCGGACGCTGCGCGCGCTGCAGAGCTCCACAAAGACCTCGCTGCGCATCGACGACGAGGGTCTGCTGAGCCTGCAGTTCCTCATGCCCGCCCCGAAAGCGAAAACGGAGAGCAGCTCGGATGCGTTCATCGAGTTCCGGGTGCGTATCTCCGTCTATACATTTCTCCTTGCTGAGGGGAACACAGTGCTTGGCGCTGGACGATGAGCTTGTATGAATGTATTTGTTTTGTATTGCTAGCAAGCGATGTACAGTAGTGTTGTACAAATGAGAGGCGCGAAGATTGGTAATGTACAGTGCGAGTCGAGTCACAGAATGCCGCTGAAATATTCAGTCGTGGTACACTTGTTGGATGAAAAAGTTTCAGAGCCTAATTTCGATAAATTGAAGAAAATCAAAAAAGACGCAAACATACCCGAGCCCCGACGCGAAAGGGTGGAGACGATGGTCTTTCGAAGCTCCGTAGCCTGGATGTAATGGTAGCAGAAGAATCTATCAGAGAATGCGTCCACGAACCTGATCGTCGTTCTCCGCTGCTGCATGATGCTGCGACCCCGCGTGGTCTATGACCATCCCACGGACGGTGGCGGAGCCGCTCGAATGCAGGGGGTCGTGCATGTCGAATAGCAATGGAGTGCGGTGCACCGACACCATCATGGGGCTCGCTGCTTGCGCAAGGCCGGCAGCACCATGGCTGGGGAAATGATGCTGATGCTGGAACGGAGGGGGTGGTAGTGGTGGCGCCTGCAAACGTGCCAGCTCCTGAGATGTTTTCGCGACGATGGCAATCACTTGCTCCACTGGGACGTTCGAACTGCCGTCTGGCTTCTGCAAATGTGCCGTTCAAAACCTCGAATCTGCACCAAGCACTGGGACGTACAAGGATTTTTCCTATTATACCTGGGTTCTCAGCTTGGACGTCGATGGTAGCGTACTCGGACTCCTGTATTAGCTGTGAGTATCCTCTCAATTAATCGAGATGTGCTATACTCACAATTTGACAGAGTACATCCCCTGCTCGAAACGCCTCACCTTCCCTCTTCGCCCAACGACGAATAGTTCCCTGCGTCATGAAGGGAGACATTGCAGGCATCATTATAGCCCTTCTGACCGAAGATTGATGAAGAGCTATAGACAACGATGAAGGGAGTTGCAAGCTGGCAACGGTTTGCCACTCACATCGTTTCCCAGGTTGTGAGACGAGCCGGGAGGGAACAGTGCGACAATACATGTTTGGCCAGCAAAGATGAACGGTGCATTTCTTGGAGAGGAAACCGATCCTATATACGTACGTAGATCCACGACGCCATACTTGGCCCATCCAGTGAGCGTCGTGGTTGCACGGAAACCGGGGGGAAAATCGCGGGGAGCATAGCATACATTTATCCTTGACGCCGCAGCTCGCCGCTTACTCGCCGCCGGTTTCAATCAGAGTGACATGAAATTTCTCGAAAGCCATTTCAAGCGCCGATATTTCAAGCGCCGATATTGAGGCTTGGTTCAGAGTTTGGGTAGAGGTAAGTGATAATAGTGGATGCCATCATCACTGGCATGATGATCATGCAGCCAAGATGCCGCTAGGATTTCTCGCAAATGATGCGATCACAAATGCTTCCTTTTTCCCTCGATGCCAATCGTCGACCCAAACGAGTACACTCCCCACCTCGTTGTATGGTCGACATTCAACATATTCGCGACATGCGCCAATACGGTTCTTCTGGCTGTGACACTTACATATCAGCCAGCGCCGGGATGCAAACCGTGTTCTCGTAAATCTCGAGTTCATCTACTTATATCCTGACGTCCACAACCAGTAGTCTATTGATATGGACCGGCCACGCTCGAGATATGTATCCACCGTACCGATTATGCCTTTCAAATGCCCTTCTCGCCATGGCCAACGTTCCACTCATGGGTGCGGCGGCATTGTCGACTGTGTTGAAAGTCTGGGGGAGCGTCATGATAGTCTGTCATCCCAAGTGGACACCGGTGCTAGAATGGGTTATTTGGATGCCATTCGTGCGTTTTTTGCCTGTTCTTTCTTGTTTTTTTACATTAGCGCTAAACGCGCTTTTAACAGCTCATAGCTCTCCCATTCGTCTCGGGATTTCCTTTCTTCTTCGTCGGACTTCCAGTACGTTCCCGCAGTCCCTCGTTTTCAAGCCTACATTTTAGCACAGATCGGCCTTCATGACCCCAGCAAGGTGTATCGAGGGTCCTCGTTCTATTGTGTCCTTGACCACACGCCGCTGTAAGTATGTATCGTTCAAACTTACGTACTCTCCCACTCAACCGTCTAGACAAACTGCTGCGTCAGCTTTTGGCGCGGTTTATACCCTTCTGTGTTTGATACTGTCCGGCTGGACGACCTTCAACCTCATTACCACACGCTGGCGCGTTCGCCGGATCGTTGACTATCCCGGTGTCTCTTATCCTTTTGTTTTCCGAACACTGGTGTTCTCCATATTCGTTAGTGTCTCATTTGTGTAAGCGAGCAGTTTTTTCACGGTGCTGCGTGAATGGCCCTTGATTTGATACGACCTGAGGGTCGGCATCCTTTCACTGCTGTCAACCTTCTCCGCCATAGTGCCGGACGTCGTGCTCTCATCATGTCCCGTCGCAGCGTTTTTCATCTTCGCAACGGCGAAGGTATGTTAACTGGCGCGTTGAGAGTCCCGATTTTTATGACTATCAACAGCCTATCACTCACTTTGTATTTCGCTGTCGACGCGTTAAAAGCGTCACGACGCGACCAGCTTCATCCGCAGCTAACGCAAACAGCACGACAGAACTGCCACAAGAGCTGTTGACCTTCTCTGTTAGCGACTTCAGCAGCACCGCCAATACAGCATCAGTTGCTCTGACCGACGACCAGTCCTCGTGGCAGCTCAAACCTGATGTTGAAACCGGACAAGACACAAGAAGTAGTCAGTTCACAGAATCTACGCTGAATTAATATTCATACAACTGTACAATCCTTCTACGAGTCTGTCATCACAACATCTGTATCAGCGGGCTGGTCCAGCAGGGCCTCAGCGGCGCGACGAATGTTTGCAATTTTCCCCCGCATAACTGTTATGGCCTCTTGGAATAACCGTTGCGGAGGGTACGCGCTCTCAGATTCAATGTTGACTGTGGAGGATGGTCAGTGGTATGAGGCGCGGGAAAAAAATGAACATTACATATGAAGAAATCTCGCACGCGGCTCAACTCAACATGGTCCTCAAACTCGGGGTGTCGGAGGACCTCTCTGCTGACGGTGTCCTTGCGTTTGTTCTCTTCGTCAACACTGACAGCTTTTGTTCGTGGATCGATGCGGATAACGCCCGGTGAAAAGCATTTTTGGAATTTTTCGGCAAGGTGAGGTGGGATGGGCTTTTTTATGACAATATTCGGGAGAAGGCGATACGACGCCGTCGCTGGAAGGGTTTAATACACAATGAGGCAACACGCGCAGGATACACACCGACAGGACTGAACTTCGCATGGTCCTTCCCGAAGCCCTTGACAGCATGCAAGGTTATGTCGACATGCTGCCCCGGTCGTAATTTCGCAAGAACGATATTCGGATTTGTCGGCGCTGGAGGATTGCTGGCAAAGACCACTTCCTGTTCCCCTGCGGGTTCCCAATTCAGATGTCCTGATAGAAGTTCGTGATTATTGTACAGTTCTGAGGGCACAGTCGAATCTTTCGGGGCGTCCTTTTTGCGCGTGCATTCGAGGTTGAGCTTGAATACGATGGTGTTACGGTCGGTCGACTCGTCATCGACCTTCATGTCCATGTGCTTTGGGTCAACATTCAACGGAATGAGTCCCAACCGCTGGGCGAGGATTTCGTCCGCGACAACAGTGGTATTGTTGTATACATAGACGTTTTCTATGCATATTGTGGGCACCTTGGCCTCGAGTCAGTATCTCGGTGCTATCGCGAAGATCGACGCACCTCAGCTATCATAATCCGCCGGAACGCATTAGCTATTGATGCGTCCACACCGACAAGGTCGAACTCGATGGACCGGTTAGAAACGCGCCGGACTTGAACTGTCAGATTCTACCCTTGCGAATTCGCCGAGAAGGATTAATGAAGATTGAGAGCTTCATGATAGCGGTGAGCACGCACCTTGCGGAATTTCTCCAGGTTCCACGAATGGTCTTCCCCGGGATAATGGCCGGGGAAATCTCTGCTGGAAACGTCTGTAACCCGCTCCGCCTTGATTCCAACCAGGCGCCTTGCGTCGTAGGTTTGCGCCATTTGTGACGGAAGACGCTCAAAAAGTTGGTGGGCGAGAAAATTAGAGGCCAAATTGGGACGTATTTGGCTGGAGCGTATGTTTGAAACACGGTGCACGTGAGAAACCAAATAAAAGTGTTGAATTTTGGCACGTCCGGGACCCTCTTTTCTGAAGCACATCCTCCTCTCAAATATCTCTCAACACTTTATAATCCGATATAGCACAGTTCTGAATCGTATCCCTATCCATATCTCTCAACTTTTTGCTTTAGTTGAAAACTTGCGCGTTTCAACCATGGAGACTAATGTCTTTTACGGCGGGCAGAGCGCGTTGAATTGTCCGGTGGGACTCAAGGTATACACATATGTATCCATTTTATTATGGAGACCGACACACAGTCCAGGCGAATGTCGAGAGCGTTCTCGAAATGGGACTCGAATCAGCTGCAGGGCAGTGCTCCTTTGCATACAGCAAAACATACCGGCCACACGAAGCCCCGAATCCTCGTCTTTTCATCGAAGGGCCGGGCAAACTTGAATCTCCTTCGACGGAGGCCGACGCGCTGGCCCTCATCTCCGCCTGTGCACCGCAACGCGATGGTTCTGGCATCGTCAACTCCGGAGTCTGGGAGATCGCGGCCTCCAAGGTGCGTCATCTAGGCCGTTATTTAACGCCTCAAATCCTCACTGGACTTTACAGGTCCGTTTTCTAAATCCGGCCTGGCAAAGTTGGATTCGGGACGTAGCGGGTGCGACCGTTTTGGACGGGCTCAGAGCAAGCTGTGTGGACAACTCCGTCGACTACATCTTCAACAAACTTCTTATTCACGACGCGAATTCACAGTGAGCAACACGCTCATCTTTCGGGGCCAATTATAACCCATATCTATAGATTACAGTGCGAAGCCACTGTCATTGCCAAGGACCAAATGGGGTCCTTGGTCGTTCTATTGCCCTCCCGGTTCACTGGAGGAACTTTGGGACTCCGTCACGACGGCCAAGTGAAACACATGGACCTGTCGGGGCAAAGCGATGTAGCCACCTCGATCGTGGCCTCCTACGCAGGTGTTGAGCAGACAATGTCTCAAGTGACGTCCGGATATCGACTCTCCTTGGTGTACGATATCACGCACCGTGGTCCCCGTCCCCCGACTCTCGAGGATTTGGACAGCCCCAAACAGCGGCTTCGTAGAATAATGCGCGTTTGGAAGGAAGACTTGAACGCACCGCGAGTCCTCGCATGTTTGCTACGAAACAAATATTTCCCTGGCGTGACATTTGACGCGACGGCCCTTACCGGGAGTGACGCGGTGCTACTCTCCACTCTGCACTCTCTCTCCCGGGAAATGCAGTTTTCAGTATATTTGGCACATATCGAGGTCTCTGTGAGCATGAATACGGCGGCGGACTCCAGCGGTGCATGCGATTATAGTGCTGACTGGAGCGAAGAATCCTTCGCGGATGTTGAAGTTGAGGATTTGACCATCACTCAGATATTGGATTTAGACGGAATCCCGGTTGAAGTCCAGGGCTTACCTCGCCTATCGACGAGCGACCTTGTCAACGGACCGGACGCAATACTCCACCAATCTGAATCAGTCTTGCAGGAGGTAGAACAATTTTATCCTGCGTTGGACGTTTACTGACACCATTGCCCGTTCTAGGACCTCTATTGGACGGAAAGTAAGTTTTTTTTTGTTTCTTCCAACCGCCACTTTGACTGATCCCCGGTTCTGTCAAGTATATCGGCGGACCGTGGTGTTACTTTGGCCCGGGCCCGAAGCAGGATTAACCGTAGGAGTAGGGGCCAACATCCTTCGATACGCCCTGGAAGTGCTGGGCGGTTCAAATTTCGCTATGCCGACGCGAAAAGAGCAACGTCTGGTTGAAAAACTTCTTGACTGGTGTGCCAGAGAGCCGAAGGATGAAGAGTTGATACCGGCGCTGAACCTGCTATGGCGGGGCGCTCTACGATGGCACGATGTGAACATATTCTTCAGCATGATGGTGACCTGCGGATTCCATAAAATAATCGCGTTTCTGGGGGTTGATATATTTCCTTCGGCTTACCGGGCGTTCGGATGGGATTCTATCAGAGACTTGTGAGGTGCATATAACTTTCGACTAGACTTATCCCGACTTTCTCGTCTGCAGCTGCACGATTACTGTGAAGAACGAGCCGACGAACCGCAGCCTGTGGGCACTGCTCATGCGCCTGGCAGAGCTGGCACGCGAGGAAGACGACTTGGAGTTACAAATCTGGGTCCACGAAAATCGCTCGATCGTACTTCGTTCTCTCCACCGAGTCAAGCCCGGCGAGATGAAGGGATTGATTGATTTTATCATTTTTTGGGGAGGAGAACTTAATACGCAGTGTGTATCAAGGTTTCTTGATTCGAGATGTGTATTGATCAGATTCTTAGTATAATCCCCCAGCTTGAGGGCCAGGCATTGCCGGAGGCGGATTTTTGGGTGCCGTTTTTGCGGAGTCTGTACCAGAACAGAAAGAGCATCGCTTCAGCCAATCCCGATGCAGTGGATGCTGTTATCAACCGCGGTGTCGAATTGATTGTGACAAGACTCCCTGCGTTCCCCAGAATCACGGCGAATGACGAACACGAGGAAGCAGACTGGGCTCGGATTCTCAACATCATATCTCTGTGTCTTGATATCGACCGGCCCGCGCTGCTAGCGAACATCGCGCAGAGGATGCGAGAGACGGCGTTTTCGGGAGATTATACCCCGCAGTTTCCGCCGTGGCCGTATTATATCCAAATCGCCCACGCTCTAGACAACACCTACCCCGAGCGTTCGGAACTCCATCCGTTCTTCGAGGACACTGTAATATCGCTTCTCTCTCCCATCGGATGGCTGCCGGATGGGCAAAGCATGTTTCCATGCAAGCTCACCCCGCAGATATTGACCGTGATGATGAAGGCAGTGAAAGGAGCAGGGGGCCCTCCTTTTTTAGAGAAACTGTAAGTGGGAAACAGAAGTATGATTCGCATTCTCACCCTAATTCAGACTCAGAACACATCCCGAGATGCTGCATGGTCGTGATTATGGCGCGTTGCAAGAATTTACCTGTTTTATCGTCAAGGGGTTGAAGCCGGTCGATGGTGACCTTATTAAACACAAAATGGTCACCGCGTTCCTTGCCGATACAGCAGTTGACGCCTTCGATATCCAGTCCAGCGGATATTCCGAGATGCTGGATGTCGTCAAGTTTTGTGTCCAGGTTGAGGCGCCGACTGCAACGCACGAGCGTTTCTTGATGCGGATGCTCTCCGTCCTTCCGGGCACCGTTATGGTTCGGTATTTGACAAGTGTCCTCGTCCCATTTTTGTTGCGTTTACCAAACATTATTTCGGAGAGCAAGACCGAAGTCCGCACCGGCGCTGCCTTCCAGCTTTTTGCCACCACTGTTCTCAAACTCTTTGCGGAGAAGAAAATGACCCCTCGGCCCGTCGGCGCCGGCGTTATTCCCCTCGAGCGAGTTGAATATGTTTGCTGCGACCCCCTCTGCAAGTGGAACGAATGCCGTGATTTGGCAGAATTCGTGAAGGACGGTCGACCTGGTGTCATCGTGTTCAAGCGAGCAAAGCCGATCCGGACTCACCTGGAGCAAAACTTGGCGAAGGCTCGCGTTGCCTCATTCGGTTTCAGCTTATTGACAATCATAAATACCTCGCCGCATACACTCCAAGTGAGGAAACGACTCTATGTGGTAGAGATGCTGACTTGTTCGATAGGTCAAGAAACCCGATAATATCGCCGCGTTCGGAAAATGGTATGCGAACCATTTGACTGGAAAGCAGCTCCTCGTCTCGCTGGGGAGCACCGAGGAGCAGAAGCGGGTTCTTGGGAAAGACCGTGATCGTATTGTGCAGGCGATCGAAGGGGAGGAAGCACGACCGCCGCTGGCAAGCTTGGGTGTAAACCAGGTGAGAACTGGCCAGAAGCGGGGACGAGATGCCACAGAATTTTGGGAAGAAGTACCGTTGGGGTCAAGGTCGCGGCTGCTGTGATTACGTCGAGAACTAGAAAGACAGCACTAACCCGGCAGCGGCAAAATGTAGTATATAATCCCAAATGGACCTCAGCTTGTGATGTGTCCACCGTTAAGAAGTGAAAATTTCCGGTAGCGCGAAGATGCATGTATGGCGGTGATTATCCTCGCAGGGATCTGCCCTGTCATTTTGGCTTTTTCGGTGTTGCTGGCCATGAGAGGAGTTGAAGCGGAGTTAGGCCCGGGCCATCAACCTTTCATTCCCACACTTTGTTTACCTTCAATTGTACCCTTTTCCTCCTTCGACAAACCCCATATCACGGACAAAAGCCTAGGGAAATAATGGGCCAACAAAATATCAATGATCGCAAAAGCAATGAAGCAAAACGAGACTACTTGCAACACAAACGAAGATTGACGGGGAAAAAAATCAAACACAACGATTTATACGCCGAAGTGGGGGAGCCTCAAAAAAACCTGCAACCTATACGGAGGATCCAAGCCTTACCGTCGGTTGACCGAAGGGCAACTGTTTTCGACTGGTTTGTTTTTTTCCCATTCACACGGAATCATGATGTCAGGTTGAACTGAACTGCGTCAGACTGCGTCCGACGTCTGCTGACTACATAGACCGAAGCGAATCCTGTGAATAACGGAATAGCATGGGAAGGCGCTCAACTCCTTCCTCTGCAACGATATATGCAAGCCCGCCACGAAAAATCTAACTCGGAAACAAATAGCCGCGGCGCCACTGGCATTCCTGTTCCTCGAACCGACTCTTTTCTCGACAATGACCGTGTCAAACTGACATGGCGCTCCTGGGTCGTCGTACTCATCTCTTGCTTTGCGATTTTTTCCCAGGTGTTCGTGGTCACTGCAGCTGGTAGCGTCATTGCGTTTATTATTCGCGACCTTGGAGAGCCGGCCATCGCAGGTTTGTCCTCTACATTGCGTACAAAGGCTCCGAAAGTGACCATAGCGCAATTCTTCCAGGATGGATTATCCAGGCGAGCCGACTCCTTTCCGTTTTTACGGACCGTAGGAATTCACATCTGCACAGGGCCCTCTGCTGATGCAAAGCGTTTTGTCTCCGGTTATCGGACGCCTTTCAGACGTCCTGGATCGCAAATACCTTGCTGGTGTCCCTCCGCTGATTGCGTTTGCCGGTGCCATCGTGGGTTCATTGTCATAAATCACGCCGTCTCAGCT
Organism: Mycena crocata; assembly: GCA_029281795.1. Taxonomy (NCBI): domain Eukaryota; kingdom Fungi; phylum Basidiomycota; class Agaricomycetes; order Agaricales; family Mycenaceae; genus Mycena; species Mycena crocata. The sequence continues at coordinate 812,299 of JARJCP010000014.1, read as the reverse complement.
CAGATGGCCGTAGATGTCGGCGAGGGCCCAGTCCATGGCTATTCTTATTGGTGGTGGTGTCCTTATAGGTACGACGCTGAGCACAATATCTATCGTCCAAGCCATTCCGTCGTGAGTACGCCTTGGTTTTACCGTTGATTGCCATTCTTAACCTGTATTCGCAGAGAAATCCTTCCTCTCAAGTACCGAGCTTTAGCTAACGGGTTCGCGTTCCTTGCGGGATCATTTGGTTCGTTTAGTTTACTACTATTCGCATGATACGAGGTTTCAAAAAATGCAGGTGGGCTGGTAGGCGTGTTAGGATCCGGAGGAGTGTAAGAACGTGACCCTACCTTCCATTCCATGATTCTGATTTTGTTTTCTACAGCACTAATATAAATCCTTCTGGCTGGGTACGAAATCATCTTGTCAAATTCCCTCCATTAACTGTAATCAGAGGAATATTTTCTGGATGCAAGCTGCATTCCATGGCATGACCTCTTTGGGCCTGTTGGGTTTCTACTGGCCCCCGCCCTCAGACTACCCAAAGCTCAAGTTTCGAGAATTATGCTGGGCACTGGATCCCATTGGTTCCCTCCTCATGACCGCTGGTACGACACTCCTCCTCCTTGGTTTAAACTGGGCCGGAGGAGCCTTTCCGTGGCGCGACGCCCATGTCCTTGGACCCCTCATCGTTGGCATCGTGCTCCTTCTCTTCTTCGGATTGTACGAGTGGAAAGGACGGACGGATGGCATCGTTGCGCACGTTTTCTTCGCGCGCGGGCCCAACTTTGGGCTGTCCGTGTTCGCGTTCGCGGTGGAGGGATTTGTGTTCTACAGCGCCGTCAACTCCGTGGTCCCGCAAATCGTATTGAACCTGGGATTCGAGACTAACGCGTGGCGCATCAGTGTGCGCCAGCTCTCTTACAATATCCTCATTATTGTTACTTCCATTCCCGTAACGTGCGCGTTCAAGCTATATCATTCGAATTCGTTTATTGAATGTTGGACTAGATTTTATGCGACGAGGTACAAAGACCTAAAATCTCCTTTGCTTGTCACATTCTTCTTTTTCCTCGTGGTGTAAGGTCTGCTTCCTCGTCATTCTAATATCCCAATTCATACTTGGTTCGACCCAGGTCAATCTGTTACGCAACGATCACACCAAAATTGAACCATGCCCAAATCGGGTATAATATCTTGGGTATTTCTCGTCCTCGCGTCTAGCTTTTTAGAATCTCATCATCTCAACTATATTATTTGTAGCCGGAATCGGCCAATCGGGACCCCTCACCCTCATCGTCGCACTCACTCAATTCACGGCGCCACATCAATTCCTTGTAAATACCTTCACTGCCGCGCAAAATCTTTATGCTCATTGTCGTATAGTCTACCGCGACGGGTCTTGCCTTTAGCGCGCGCGCCATTGGTGGCGCCTTCGGCAGCGCGATCCTCGATGCGATCATCAACAATAAGCTCGCGTCGTACGACACAGACGTCGGGGCCGCCGCCGTCGCCGCGGGGCTCACTCCAAGCGCCGTCCCCGCCCTTCTGCAGGCGTTCGCCGGCGGCGTACCCGTCGCCGTCCCGGGTGTCTCGGACGCGATCCTCGCAGCGGCGACAGCCGCGTCGCACAATGTGTACGCGCGCGCGTACCGTTTCGCGTGGATCCCCGTCATCCCGTTTGTGATCTTGGCGATGGGGTGCATTGTATGCTTGCGGGGAGTGAAGGATCTCATGACGGAGCATGTGGAGGCGACGGTGGAGCGGGTTGGGGTGAAAGGAGAGCTCGACCATGTCGGCCAGCGAGATGCTTCGGATGAGAAACAAAGGGCGTCGCCGGGAGGGATTGCCTAACGAAGCGCAAGCTAGGAAACGAACATTTGAACACGCAGTTTTCTAGTTTTTTTTCTTCTAATACTAGTGCTGCCTACTCAATTTACGAATCTTGGGATCAGCTGGTGGCCTTCGAAGAAATTCACTGCACGAAACCAGGTCCAGGTTGAGATGTTCGATCACACCCTCAACCGAAATAATATTATTAGTGCGTTTTGTCGGGGCGCGACCCCTTCTGGCATTCAGTATGCAATGATTTCGGCCATGATCATGAGTGTGCTTTCTTCTTTTCCCCAGCCCCAAGAAGATTCGTTTAGCAGGAACTAAAAATCAAACAGCTGCGGGTGATCGTAAGGTACTAACAGAAGATGGTCGAAACGACAACAACAAGATCATCGGATGCAAGTTGGACGCAAGCACAGGGGTAATAGCACAATCATTCTTTCGACCTTCATCCAACCATCGCGAGAGGCGACCACCTGCGGGTCGGCAATGATGTTGGAAACGGCTTTGAACGACTCGGATGTCCGGATGGCGGATAAATGTGGAAACATCACGGACAAAAATTTAGCGACGGCGAGTGCTATGGTTTGGGGATGAGGAGGTAGCCGACATTGAGGTGGCGCAGGGTGCGCTGAGCCACTCTTTTCTTTTCCGCGTTGAGCCCTCGAGTTACACTCGAGGGGTGATGCGATGCAAGTTGTCTGGCGGAAGATATAATGATTCGATCCGAGGCCATGCAGTGTGCACAAGCCATGTCATGGATCACACTGTCGTCAAGATCGAAACCAACGGGATGTTCGAGGGACACCATAACAAGATTAGTGAAAACAAACAGTGGTCCAAGGGGCTCTCCTCCAACGGAATAGTTGAGCCGGTCCGCGGTCATTGGCAATTTCTGAGAACCGCCTTCTACGATCAATTCTTGAAGCGAAGAGTGTGAGCAATGCGCCGCAAGGGCGGGATATAATTGTTGGGCTTGATTTTTTCGTAGGCGGTAAGTTACAACCCCTCGAAATGATCTTAAATTGCACCAAAGAACATCTGAACAAGATTCCAAGGAGTGTAGGTGCATGTTCTATCGTCTCGTACTCGAGAGTTGTAAGAGCGGGAAAATGAAGGGTTCCTGTCGGAGACTGAGAAAGGATAGCCGGCACATGGGAGTGAGACATCAACCAAAGAAAACGAAATCCGGGAAGTTGTAGGCACGTTCAGCCTCGCTACTTGTACCGGGCGCGATTTTTCTGAAGATGGTCGTTCAGAATCACCCTAGCGTAGCGAGGAAGTCGGGCTATATGGGAAAGGGCCGCCTGATCCAGGACACTGGCAGTGACAACTTCAAGGGATTCGAGGTTGTGCTGCCCACATACGAATCTGGATATAGCTGGTATAGCAGCCACGTCAGAAACACCAGGGGTGCCAAGCCTGAAGGCCGTCAGACCAGGGCATTTCAACGCAACTGTGGAAAGCATCGATAGATTCGGGATGTGTTCGATAGTGATGCGAAGATATGTTATTCTGGGGGTAAGAAACAAGCGGCCATAACAAAAAAAAGCGCTTGAAGTGGGCCACCACTGGAGTTTCTGGAGTGCAGGAAATATGAACCGTTCAGGACAACATGAACTGACTCAACTGAGGGTCTCGCTAAAAGATCTCACACGATGAGTGCTAGGAGACTGGCATATGGGGCAATAGGTCCGATCCCGGGGGCAACCTGCGCACATATCATCTCCGCCAATTCGACTGTTTGCAAGGCATGGTGCATTTCAATCGAGTGCGTTGGAGATCGACTGGCAGAGAGCTGGAGGGAAAAAACAAAAAGATCTGATGGCCACCGTAACAAGTTTACTACAAGCCCACATGATAAAAACAAAAACAAACTGATGATAGTCGTCAAATAGCGGGATGCACTACACGCAGAAGATACTATAGACCATATCCAACATCCAATCCCTGTTTACCTCTTTCAATTACACCCCACCACCGCTCTTCTCGACTGGAATAGTCAACCTCTCGTGCTTGGTTGGGGCAGGTGCAAACGATACCTCCTTTAAACTTCCGCAAATCTGCAATGCAATGCATCAGCAGCGACTCCAAAACGTTCAAACACGCAACCCACCTCAAGGAACTCATCAAAGTCCACATCCGCATGCGTCTTAAAACCCGCTTCCTCAAGCACATACTCGCAATCCTTCGCATGGACGGCCTCATAGCCGGGCACTTCCTTGAGCACGGCCCCTAGCGCGCCCTTCGGCAGCCGCACCTCCAGCCCCGCACCGGTAGGGCCTGGCACTGCCTGCGCCGCGCGCGCAAACGCACCCTTGAGCGCCGCCATCTCCGCGCCGTCGAACTTTGCGCGGCTGTACGCCGGCACGGGCGTCGCGTGCGCTGCGAGTCCAAGCCCGCGGGCCACGTCCCACACGCGCTCGAGGGCGCCGCGTTCCGTGGACGGGGTGGTGGCGCCAGGGGTGAGCCCCATGCTGCCGAGGAACGCCACCGCGCGCGCGACGTGCGCGGCGCGCTCCGAGCGCGACCAGTGCAGCTCCGCAGCCATGATGTCCGCGACGCGCGGGAGTGCCTCGAGCGCCGCTCGTGCGTTGAGGAACGAAAGTCGCGTGCGGCGGGCGAGGACGTCGATCGGCGTGAGCGCGTATTCATGGCGCACTGCGTAGCGCACCTCGGCCTCGATGTCTGAGGGAATACGCGGTGGTCAGCGTTTGAAGCTTTGGCTGCAAGGATTATACTTACAAGGGTAGGAAGGACTCAGTTTGTTGCCATGCAATGGCCAATTGGCGCCCGTGGGCTCGGCGAGAGAGCACACCGTCCAAGCGCGGTCTCCGTAGTTGTCCGAGAGATGATTTGCAACCTCAGTCTCCAGACCATACTAGACGCACGTCAGGTCACCGCTCAGTTAGCTTCACGGCCGGCAGACGTACCCGCTGAATGAGCCCAATGAACATATTCCTGCTCCATCCGTCGCTCCCCACGAGGCGCAGCGTGTCCGTGACGCACCCGCTCTTGGCGCGCGACTGAAGCCCAAAGACCTTCACCGCCTCGTCGACGGTCTCCTCTGCCATTGCGCGATACGTCGTCCACTTGCCGCCCGCGATCGTCAACAGCCCGCTGGTGCTGACGTGAATCATGTGGTTCCGCACGAGCCCCTCGGTGCTCGCCGCGCCGGGGTTACGCACGAGCGGACGCAGGCCGCTCCAAGCGCTGAGCACGTCACCTCGGCGCACCTTGATGTCCGGGGAGAGGTAGCGGCGCACCTCCTCGAGCACCCAGCGAATCTCTTCCTCCTGCGCCCGCGGCTCGCGCTCGACAGCGGCGGGCGAGTCAGTTGTGCCCGCGATCGTGTTACCCTGCCACGGGAGGAAGAAGATGACACGCCCATCCGACGTTGCGGGGTCGAGCAGCCCCATCTTGCGCGGGGAGTAGTAGTTTGGGAGCGTGATATGGATTCCGGACGAGGGCTGGACGATAGGTTTGTGTGCGGGGTCGTCGAGCGTGAGGAGTGCGTCGGAGAAAGGGCCTGTGGCATTGATGACGCCCTTGGCACGGACGTTGAACTCGTCGCCAGTCATGTTGTCCTTGACGCGCGCACCGTTGAGTTTACCTAGAGTGTTCTTGTGGAGCTCAGTGACCTCGCAGTAGTTGGCCACGATGGCGCCGTGCTTGACGGCACTCATGATCAAAGCGATGTTCATCCGCGAGTCGTTGTGTTGGCCGTCATAGTAGACGACTGCGCCAACGAGCCCGTCGCTCTTGAGCATCGGGAAGGTCTCGAGGGCTTTGCCTTTGCTCATGAGGTACGAGGACTCCATATTCTCCTTGCCGGCCAAGATGTCGTACATCTTGCACCCGGACCAGTAGTACGGTATCTGCCAGTACCTATTCAATGTTAGCCTGCGTTCAAGGACGGCCGAGACACGAACTTGTAGATGGGAAGCATAATGGGGAGCATGGCGGATAGATAGGGTGCAGTCTGGAGGAAGATGCGGCGCTCATGGAGGGCCTCGCGGACGAGTTTGTACTGCTCGTAGTCGAGTTCAAAAACGGCCTTTTGAAGGTAGCGGACTCCTCCATGAACGAGCTTTGTTGATTTAGACGAGGTTCCTGACACATCAATCAGTTTCTGATTACTTCCACGGTAAACGCCCCGATGTAATAATCTATTCAAGGCGGTAAAAAATAAAATAAATCACGCACTCACCTGCACTGAAATCATCACGTTCGACGAGGGCAACTTTGAGTCCTCGGCTTGCAGCGTCTACAGCCACACCTGCGCCGGTAGCGCCGCCACCGACTACAAGCAGGTCAAATTCTTCGTCCGCAAGACCAGTAGTCTTGATGGCACCCGATGCTTTGAGGGTCTTGAGCATAGACTCTCGCGAGGGTGGTGTCCATGGGGGCGGCGGACGGCGGGTTTCCTTGGTGGAGAGTGGGTAAGCGGGACCAGAATTGAGATACCAGTAGCCAGCGCCTGCGGTCAAGACGGTTCCTCCTCCCACAAGGGCAAAATTCCTGCGAGAGAAAATGGTGCGCAGGAAAGCCATGGCTCGAGTTCAGGCAGAGTGACGATTTGGAATACAAGTGCCTTACGCTAGCCTCCAAGTCGGTGGGGCCAGAATCAGGCAATGGCAAATCGATGCCCCGCTGAATGGAAAGAATTACAAGCGGCCGCAGACAAAGAAAGTTCCGAGGGCTTTCAAAAGCTCACGGGAGGTAAGAGTCAAGCACAGAAAGCCAACAGTCCAGACATCCGGAGACTGTAACTTAGTAAACGGTCCGCACTCCAACCACGATTCGGCCCGTATACAATTCCCGGCCCGGGGCCAACGTGCGTCCGACAACTCCGAAAATGCAAAATATTTGGATATATTAGGAATCAGTGCCGGTGGCAGACTTGCTGGTAACCTGTCACATACGTCACATCACAGTTCGATTAGAGCTCCCACCACCGTGGAAACTGGTTCAATCGCCAACAGCCGCTCCCCAGGTTCTTTTCAGGCCCTTTGGCTTCGTCATTCAATACAGCGCACATCCAATTTGATCGATAAGTATCAGGGCATTGATGCTCAAGCACGAGATCCGCTACTGTTGCTGGTGCCCGGCTAAGGCTGAGTTCCATGTCTGCATTCACTATTTGTACACCTTCATTGGCTAAAGCCTGGCTACAGTATTCCAGGAGAAAATGTTGATGGGGAAAAAAAAACTGACGTCGGCCGCATAAAAATCAGTGGATCATTTTAAGTTTCCAGGCGCTGCCAGGTGGACTGCGGACTGTATACAGACTACACAGACTCACACCCTCGAATCTAAGTTAGAGCCGGTAACAACTCTGCACGTATTACCGCCGCAAAGCTTCTTGGGCCAGCTGGCAGCGACTCTTTCCCTCGCCGGCGTAAACATATTATCCGACATCCCACCCCTTCTCAGAAGCCACGACTATCTATCTCAATGAACCCTCGCGAGTCCCTCCTCACCACAGTATAAAGAATTGCTTTGCCACAGTATCCAAAAGACCTGAAAACTGTGAATACTCAACTTCTTACGACACAGCGGGCCCAGATTAAAGTCGATGTTCTATACTTGGCCGTCAGATGGGAAACTCGTTCCGTTTTGAGATGCTCTCGTGAGTATTCATCGCGTCCATATAAAACCTGGCTCCCTGCTTCCACGTTTAGCGCCCCTCATCCACGCTAGCCACAATGTCCACCGAGGGGAAACCATCCGTCGAAAAGCGAGACGACCACGACAGCGAGACCTCCGACGTTGACCTGTATACGGTCCACGAGCAGCAAGCGGGTCGCTTGGTCATCGACCCCGAGTGCGTCCGTCCTGCCAATCATCTAAATCAGATGTTCTCAACGCAATCAGGGAGGCAAAGATTGAGTTCGGGGAGGCTGTGGCGTCGCGGTTGAAGCTCTCTCGTGATGGAACTAAGGTGCTATGGCCCCAGGTCAGTGCAACATCATGTGTTATAGATGTACTAGCGGTTGAACACTCCACTAGCCTACGGACTCCCCGGAAGATCCCCAGAATTGGAGCGACAGGCGCAAATCGCTTTTGTTGGTCATCATCACTCTGGTATGTTCGAAAGTTGAGAAATTAAGCGGAAGATGGTGTTGATTTTCGGAAAAAAAGGCTGCAATTGTTCCCGACTTCGACTCTGGCATAGGTATGCTTGAAATGAATTTGTCTGCTTTCCTTGACCGGGATGCAAAGGTATCGCGTCGATCTTTCAACTTGCAAAGCAGTACAACACGGACCCAAATACAATCAACAACGTGACCTCAAACTGGAGCATCTTTCTTCTCGGTTCGTCGAATATGCTGCGCATTTCTGCCGAGTCTAAATTCATCCCAAGGATGGGGAGGAATATTCGCGGTGTGAGTTTTTGACTTTTCAGGGCCAAAAATACAAGCTCAACATACTCAATCGGTTAACAGGATACTCATCCGGCGTTGGGGTCGGCTTCCCATTCTGTTTTGGTCCCAGGTATGCCTTCTGCAATTCACTTGACAAAACAAGTAAAATGTTTCGTAGTTGTTGGCGGCGGCATTTCTTGTCGGCTGTACGTTCGCGCCGAACTTGAGGACTTTCACGGGTAATCAATAAACTGTGAACCGACAAACCCTTGCTCATGCAAGCCACAGTTATGCGTTGCTTGACCGCGATTTTTGGGTACAGTATCTTGGATGTGGTCTTCATAAGATCGCTGACATCGAATGACTTCAAGGACAGCACCACAAGTCACCGTAAGTGCTACAGCAATTTTGGAGCAATCTCCGCATTCAACGCGCTGTCTTCCAGGGCCTCTATGTAGTTACGGACTTGTATCCCTTCCACTTGCAAGCGCGCATGGTCTGTCTCTCTCTCTCTCCGCCTGGAATTCATTGGTTGATCAGCGTCAATGTAGCTTAATTTCTGGACCATGGGATTCATTGTATCGCCGTTCCTCTCCCCATTTGCGTTCGGGTTCCTTGTTGCTCGCACAACATGGCGCTGGGCATACGGAATTGGTTCCATATATGGAGCCATCGTCGTCGTTTTGATTGTGTTATTCATGGAAGAAACGTACGTGATGCTGTATCAATGTATTTCGGACGAGGCACTGATGGCTTCATCCAGAATGTACGACCGAACAGTTAAACCCATCCCGCCGAGACGTCTGCATATTTCATTCTATCATGAAATAAGTATTCATTGCATCCTGCAGCATCCACAGGGTTGCGATACCGGATCGAGTCACTCGTAGGCATAACCGGTTTGAAGATGGCCAAGTATCGCATGTCTTGGACGGAGGCTATATTTAGCCCTCTTCAAGTCGTTTGGCGTCCTCATCTCCTGGCTATTTTGGTGTTTGAGGTGCGTTTGGTGTACAGTGTCGGGCAAAATAATTTGTGTGAACTCACGCCTGCGTTTAGGCCATGTTATTCGGATTTAGTATCGGCATCAATGTAGGTTCAAATCACCCAAACCCGTCTTTCTTGAGTTGACTGATTATTCAGGTTACAAATGCGGTTTTCCTTGGCAGTCCTCCTCCTCTTGGGTTCGTTTTTTTCTCCTTCACCCATTTTTCCCTGATTCTCTCAGCTTTTTGTGGTCCGAATTTGCCATCGCCGGAGGATACGGGACCCCAATAGTAAAGATATAATTCGTTTATATCTTTCACCTCTTATTTTTTCGGTGCAGGTTTCTGTTATCATCGGAGAATTAGTTGGTCGTTTTGCGAATGACTGGATCATGAATACCAGCATCCGGCGCAACAAGGGAGTGTTCGAGGCAGAAAGTCGACTATGGTGAGTGTTCGAAGCAATAATAAAACTCGGAAAAACCAAGTTGACCTTAACAGGGCCTGCTATATTGCGATGCCGCTATATATCTGCGGATTTCTCGTCCTGGGGGCTTCCTTCCAGAATCACCTCAGCCCTGGAGCGATCGTCATGGGGTGCGTCTAATGGTCGACTACATTTGGACTTGTGAAGTCTCACCATCGGAAATTAGTTGGGGTCTGGCAGAAACTGCAACCATGATCAACACCGTGGCCGTCTGTAAGTCCACTTTGTCGAGTTGAAGCTCCTTTGGTGACTTTTTTGGATACATAAGATGCATATTGTAATGACTCGTTCCCAAAGCATCAGGTAAGTGATACACACTAAATCGTCTCAGCGATGTACTTAGCAAGTCTCAAGGGGGAGATCAGTGCTCTGATAAATTTGGCTCGGACTCTCGGAGGTTCGAATCACAGTCTATGGTCTATGGTTGCGCGTGCTAAACCGTTTGTAGGGTTTGCCGTCGCTTATTTCCAAGTTCCATGGGCCGAAAAGCATGGTGCTTTCCAGGTCTTTGGCGTCGAGGCCGCGTATGTTGGGTTTCGTATGCAGTCAAGGTTGCATTACTAACAACACATCAGCATCGTCACTGGCCTGTTTTTCCTCGTTGTCCCCACCATACAGCTCAAAGGCAGCATTTTGCGGGTATGTATATTCTGAGTAAATTCGAGTTCAAACTGACTGCATCTGACATATGATCTCAGAAACGTTTTTCCCTGCATTGATTTTGTTTTTTACGCGAATCTCAGACCCATCGGGTTTGTCGCTCATTTTCTTTGCGATTGTCACGTATCGATGTCTATCTGTTACGAAATGAAATCGTTTTCACGTCCCATTCGTTCTTGAACAAGTTCAAAAATTACCTGTGCTGAGTCGAACAGGAAAAGTTGCGAATGATTCGATGGCGTGAACTTCGGCGTGAATGACGATTTAATATCATTTGGATCTAGGATTTGCCACTGGGTTCCTCCAGGGAACGTCTGCTCCAGTCGACGAACGCGGTCAACCGAGAGAGTGTAGATAGCAGACCCTATTATGTGCCCAACAGAAGAAGAAAAACAAATAAGTATATTGGGCACATGCGTACATATGCAATTTTTCGTGCGCTTGGTAGACCCTCTGGTGAGTCGTAAGCCTGGGTCCGGCGTCAACGGGTCACGACGGGTTGCGAACCCTCTCCCAGGAACTATCTACGAAAGGTGTAAAGGGTTTTGAGAAATGTAATTAAACGGGCATCCCCCCGTAATAGTTCCCCGGCCAGAAAGCTAAGATCAGTTCAGTAAGAGCGAAAAGTGGAGAGGAAAATAGAACACACTCAAGAAGTGAATGCAGACTACGGCTGCCAGGTTCAGCACCGACGGTCCGACAGGCAGCCACCGCGCTAGGCGGAATACCATCAAGTCTTCCGAAGCCTGTTCCTGGCGGCGAAGACACGAAACGGGCTCCCTAACGATTTCCTCATGAAGAGCATCTCCGGTCATCGCGTATGTGCTACCGGGAGTATCTCGGACCGCCTCGCTCGTGCCCAGCCTGCTACCGTCGGGAGGTCGAATGGCGTGCGCGACGCCTGAAGAGGAGAATGTGAGCCATCGGTGAACGCCAGAGAACACTCACTTTGGTGTACGTATACAACGTCTCTTGATATAGGGGTCAAAGATTGAGCAGTAGAGAAAGAGCAGAGCTGACGGGAGATGGAGATCATGGAGGTCAAGAGCAAGAGGGACACGCGAGGTGGCTGACAATTCACACTCCGCAAAACCTAACTTCGGCTTGGCTTCGGCTCCAGGAGTTTGAAACGAGTTCGGCTGGTACTGGCATTCTGTTCTCGTCATCCATTCTCATCTCCACGAGCATGATCTCAATTCATCCTCACCTAGCTCAGCACCGTCCGAGTCACACCCTGCCACTGCGCCAGCTTGCTGCCAGCACCTGTAATATTGCCCTGACAAGATTCGCGTCAAGATTGTCACCGACACGCGGCATGTGGATATAATACGCATCGCTGTGTATGTATTCCTATCGAAATTATGCGTATGACCGAGTTCAAGTTTTCGAACCACAGTGGTCGCGTGGGGATATCAGATTTACCAAAACAAGGGACAAATGTGGCTTTGTCACGTTAATGACACAACCGATATCCATTGCCGTAATTGGGTAACTGCGGCGGCTTGCTTTACGCCCTTTGGGTGGTATTTATTGGCAGCTCCCCGTCCTCTGGGATACGACTACGATGCGTCTCACTCTCCTCAACCTCACGGATGAGTCGCTTGTTCTCTCTTATGCGAATCGTTCAGCTCTGTCTCTGCCATTTCGACCGTCGACAATAGCTTTCCCGAAGTCATGCTCTGCGACGTTGAGTCTTGGAGGCGAGAAACATGACAACCTGGCAAGCGTGGAGATCTCTCTCTCCGGAACTGGCGGCGCTTCTTGGAAATCCATCTCTGTACCTGAAGATTGCCTCTGGCGCATCTACCTCTGCAAGGTGCGACTAGTCACCAGGAATTTGATTATTTGCCTAAATGATCCAAGGTCGCCCCAAAGCATCGCAAGCTCGTTGTAATCCCGCGTCGGAATTTGGCGTCTTTCCTTTCGGTACCATACCAGCCCACAGGTTTCCCTCAGGCTAATTGTAATCCAGGTGATACCCGATAGCCTGCCTCTGTCCGCTGTTCTTCTTCCCGGTGAGTCCGCAAAATGTACAAATATCAAGTGCTTCATTAACGGCTCGAAGGTACTCATGACACGTGCGTCTTGAATATCTCTGCGGCGCGACCAATTGATTAAGTCGCCCGCAGTATGGCGTTCTACGGATGGCCATTTTCGCAGTGCCAATCCATCAACACTCCTCTTGATGTCCAGTTCCAGTCGGGAATCCGGCTGCTCGACATCAGGCTGACGGACGTCAAGGGCCGCCTCATCGCATACCACGGCGCCTATCCGCAGAAGACGCCGTTCCAGGACATCCTCGTCTCCGTGCACAACTACCTGACCTCGCCCGCCGGTTGCAGAGAGACGATCGTCATGTCCATCAAGCAGGAAGCGCCGTCAAGCGTCTTTTCGCAGCTTGTGCACGACGAGATCGCTGTCGGCCGTGGCGGCCGGGACATGTGGTTCCTCGAGTCGCGGATTCCGAAGCGTGGGTATTGTTTTGGCAGAACAACATTCAGCTAACAACTCCATAGTTGGGGAGGTGCGCGGAAAGGTCGTGATGTTCAGCCGCTTTGGCAACGGCGATGGGTGGGAAGGCGGCCTCAACGGCATGGGCATCCACCCCACCTACTGGCCCGATAGCCAGAAGAGCGGCTTCACATGGATGTGCAACGACACCACCGTGCGCACGAACGACTGGTGTGCCTGACGCATGCTTGTGAGCCGAGTTTTTAAAGTAATTTGCAGGTACCACATCCCGTCGTTCCTCTCCATCCCCGAGAAAGTCGCGCTCTCGACGAGCGTGCTCCAGCCCCTGCCTCAGGGCGGGCCTGGGCCCGTACTGCCCATAGCGTACTTCTCCGCGTCGAGCTTCCCGCTCGCGGCGCCGCAGACTGTTTCGCAGGGCTTCGGTTGGCCGAGTTGGGGGCTGGGCGTCGAGGGCGTGAACACCCGCGTGGGCAAGTGGGCGTTGGAGCAGCTCAGCACGGACGGGGACGAGGAGAAGGGTGGGCCACGCATTCGCGGGTGGACCTTCATGGACTACTATGAGGAGCCTAAGAATGCGCTCGTGCCCCTGCTCGTTGAGTTCAATTTCCGGGGCCGGCGGGCGGGCGAAGAGGGATGGTGAGGGTGGCGGACGTGTATTATTCCTCCTGCTCATACGAATGTACCCATTAGAGGATACCCAGCATTACTGAGGGTACCATACTATGCATCGTTTTGTTCATATCCGCTTCTTATCGAGCCTGGAGGTATGTCAAACCGCCTCGAGGCGTCGATTTTAAGGACCCACAACAGTGCAAGGTATAGTAGATATGGCAAACCCCGAAAACACCACAAAGGAGGTCAATCCGCGCCTGTTTGCTGAGCCATTATTTGAACCCGACCTGGAAGAAGTTCGCGTGGTGTTTCTGTAGTACGATTTTGAAGCTAATGCAGACCCATAAAGCGCATTACGTCCACATAAATTTTCCTTCCATCTTCAATGATACATCATCGCTCAGAGATATACAGCTACACCGCATACTATCACAGGAAACAAAGTGCATCCCCGTCGATCTGGACGGCGTCGAGCACTCAACCAATCCCGAAGGGCTCCCTTCCCCGCACGGTACCATCTCATTCAACGCGTACGACATCCTCGCGCCGCGTAGGAAGCCCGCCGACGGATCCTGGGACTACGACCACCACTCGATATACACGCCGAAGGACGGCGTAAACGCGGCCGCGCCGTACAATACATACCGCCACATCGCCGAGGCGCTAGTATTTTACGTGCTGCTCTGGTGCGTCTCGGGCGTGCCGAGCCAGACGATGGGCTGGATGGAGCTCATGTGGGACGCGGAGGAGCTCTTAAAAAAGGTGGAGCCCGGGTTCGAGCCACTGGTTGGAGAGTGGCTGAGGCCGACGTGGCTGCTGGTGTCGGAGGCGCAGTTTATGTGCAGACATATGCTGGAGAAGGAAAGAAGCGGAGAAGTTGAACGCCATGTTGCCCTTTGAAAGGATGGTAAACATCATCAGAAGGAAGGGCGATTTGGGCTCGCGGATCGCTGCCTTGATCCCAGTGCCTCGTGAAGATTCTGAAGGGTTATAAGCAGCTTGTTTGAAGAAACAAACGGGCTTCATGTTTAGGCTAGATGTACAGCATATTCTTATAATACAAATCCTGCTTTACTTCGCGAAGATTGTCGCAAAGGTGGTTCCTTTGAAACTGAATAGCATTGTGAGCCTACAATTCCGTAGAATTTTATAAATTGCTTACCCGAGATTAGCCCTGCCGGGGTCGTGGAAAGTTCTGAAGCAAGTTTTAGCGGTATAAAAAGAGCCTCGGAAAGAAATAACAGACATATATCCGCGGTCATTGGGGATGCCCAATCTGTCTTGAAAGAACTCTGACAGCTTGGCGCTGTACTTTTCATTCGCCTCAGGATTGAGGTTGTCGAGGCTGGTCTGTGTTCTCCTTCAGAAGTGGCCGGATGTTCATGTAACAAACGTACGATAGAGAGCGCAAAAGCTGGGTCCAGCGAACCCGCAAAAGTGAGGGTCTTGCTGTACGTTACACTGACGGTGATGTATTCCTCGGGCTTGCCCAACGTCTTGGCGCTGACCTGAGATGCGACTGGGCAAATAATCTCAATGGCTTGCGACAAGTACATACCTTGGAAAATTCGAGCGCGAACTCGGTTTCCTCGGGGATCTGAGCACCGTTAAGCAAACAAAGGCTCCAGCAGCTTGCCTCAGCTTGTGCGGAAGTACCAGACTTACTTCAACGTTGACCAAGAGCTCAAGGTAAGGCATGGAGAAGAGTGGGAAGGAAGCAGGACGCGAAGAAGGGAGCCTTTATACCCGTCAGAACCATTTAGGCTTGTGCCGGCTCGTAAAAGGTCGGGGCGAAGGCGGCCGTGAAGTCATCTGAGGAGGGCATGCGAAAACGAGCGAGACTATTTTGGAAGATGACGACATCAATCCTTCTTTTGCTTTCTCGCCCTTGTCCCCCACTGACCACATACTCTATTCATTGTGTCCTTACAGGTTTCATTGCAGAGTCGATCCCGCCCGATTTCCCTGAACTTAGAACACGAAAGGGTGTTGTCAAGAGTGCATTGTAACCCATCGTTCGAATTCGGCGCATACACCAGGTCTGGGAGACTTCAGTATAGCCTATGTGGTGGCAGCACCTCATCTTACGTCCTAGACTATGGCATGTCTCGCGATACTCGAAGCATTACCGTGACCTCATAAAGCATCCTGGCCCAGCTCGTTCTGCCTCTACATACCTCGGTTCCGAGTTTCTCACTATCTGTAGTTGGCCTAGTGGCATTTTCAAAATAATCCTCAGTGATGTCGACACGCGGTTAGTTTCGGCCTGGAGCGCGAACCCATTGGAATTTTTTCATGGACAATCCCCACCTAATCCGTGTTACATTTGAAAACCATCGTCATCACTTTTTCGTGCTTACGATGGTCGGCCCCTCGGGATGGAAGGTAAGCCATAACGTCTGAAGCCGGGAGTGACGGCGATGATGTGTTGAGAAGTGTCGTCCTCATCGTATCGCAGTTCAGGCATGAGCAATTTGCTCGAAATGGTCTGCTCCGTCATCGAGCCAACTTCGCTCTCCAATCCGAACCTACGGACATCGTACCGCCCGTTTGAGAATGAATATGCAATGCCAGGAGTTGGTGAAAAGACTGTGGTGAATATTTCTAGGCCTCTTTCACATGACGGGGTATTTTGGGACATCGGGGGATCAAAATCACGACTGTTCTCTGAATTGGTTCCCCCAGAAGTTAATTAGATATGCCAAGAAAAAGAAACATACTTACCCACAGATGAGTTCGGTCAAAGACCACTTGGTAACATGCCAGATACATAGACGTAACCTCTCTTCGCAGCCCATTAAGTTCGGGATGCTTGCAGAAAAGTAGTTTGGACGACAAAAAGTGACACGGACGTGATAGTTGGGGGAACGAAGTGAACCTCCTTATTACTATTAGAGTCAACCAAGCACCGGGTGTCGCGAAGAATACGTTCCATCAGGAGGGTGGGCTCAAAAAAAGTAACATATCCACGTTGTACTATGTTGCCCAATGGGTCTGGAAATGCACAATGGGTCTGGAAATGCACAATGGGTCTGGAAATTCGATTTCTTTCCTCTCCCTGTACCTACTTGCTCCCGGTATCCTCCGGAATTAATACGTATACCTCCTAGCTACTACTATGTAAGAACTCTAAGAGATTCGTGAATGGGAAAGAATAGAAAATCGCCTGCCGGACCATCAATGTTGGTGATCTGAAGGGACATCCAGCAGTTCTTCTCCCGCGCGGTCTCCAGAAAATCCAGAAAAATTTGGAGGCACTTTTATATGGTAAATAGATTGTTCTTCCGACTCGGAATATCTTGCCGGGCAGCGGTCGTTGAGGATTGAGGAAATACGTGACACATTCAATCTCCGCTCCAGGCGTGTGTCACCGTGACATTAGTGTGACCAAACCCTCTTTCTCCTCAACCCGCAACGATAACCCACCGGTAAAACATTATTGGCTGCCAGAATGTTTTGTGTAGCATTCAAAATGACCTCCAGCTTTTTTGACATTTTTCCGAGCCCAGGGAAGAGAGGAACTGGTGGATGTCCGTTCAGATCACCAAAATTGATGGGTCCGGCAGGCGATTTTCTATTCTTTCCCATTCACGAATCTCTTAGAGTTTTTACATAGTAGTAGCTAGGAGGTATACGTATTAATTCCGGAGGATACCGGGAGCAAGTAGGTACAGGGAGAGGAAAGAAATCGAATTTCCAGACCCATTGTGCATTTCCAGACCCATTGGGCAACATAGTATGGCAACAGGGACTGGACAGCTTGGTTTTCCAGCTTCTGCCGTGATGGATCTGTGATCCGAGGGCTGGTATCGCCGTTTGGGGAGTAGGGACCCCAGAACTGTATTGTGAAATGGCTGTGGGGAACGGTACGTGATTACATAAGCACCCATATGGGGAATGGTTCAACGATCGTCGTCCCGTTTTACTAAATTGGATCCAGTTCTCGATGAGTTATCAATGTGTATTGTAGCCTACCAATAAGGTGTATTTTCTCCTCCCTAGCACCCTGCAACGTACTGAGCCCACCAGTCGCTGCTGATTCATACGGTCCCGCCACTCCCAAACAAATGCCAAAACTTTATCACTTTGAGCGTACGGCAGCGCTGGCGCTCCAGAAATCTTGATTTGATTTTTTTGGGACTTCCCGCGACAAATATTGAGTTCAAGGTATGTTCTTAACTTTCACATCCACATATGGACTCCGCACTTGATTGTGATCCTGGCAGCGGTGCAGTGCCAACACCGTAAATTGATTCAACTTTTCCATTCTCAAGGTCGTGTGGATTGAATACCATCGGGCAGAGGCACAAAGCGCCGCCTAAGAATTTTTGTTCGATATTTGGACTTTGTTGTGATATTGACAGCTCGGCCTTCGGGCTGATGGCCGATTGGATTAGTAACCCCGAACGTTGAAGTAGATACACGTAGAATATTCTAGTTACATTTCCCAGTAGTATATAAGCTTGTAGTATTTTACTGCTTGAGCATCTGATTGCTCTAAAGCAGGTCTCTTCACCAATAGTGCTATTGCAATCCTACCTCCTCTCCATATAATCTCGCCCTCCTCGCTTATCATTTCAACACAATCAGATCTCGGTTCCGTCACCGATCACCAGACGAAATCCATGGACCCTATCCACCGAAACTACATCCAGGTCCTCCACGGCAGTGACAATTATGCTGGATGGAAAGTCCAAATGTTGGACATCCTCACCGATGTTGGCCTCGACGACCATGTTGATCCGACATTCACGGTCCCCACCGACATCACGGAATTGGCAGCGTGGAACAAGGCTGATCGCCGTGCCCTCTCCACGATCCGACTCCGCGTAGCTCCCGATGTTGTGCAACACATCCAGGGAGAGACCAAAGCTCTGAGTGCATGGGAGATGCTCTCTCACCTCTTTGAGCTCAAGGGTCAAATGGGCATTGTGCTAGCCCGCCACAAGTTCTACAGCACCCGAGCTCCCCCCGATCTCGCTCTCGAGCCGCACATCAAATTGATGTGCCAGTTCCAGGGAGAGTTGAAATCACTCGGACAGGAAGTCAGTGATGGAGACTTTGCTGTTGCCCTCCTCAGTTCACTTCCAACTAATTGGGATGCATTTGTCCGATCCACCCTATCCGGAAGCACACCTCCTGCGTCCAAAACTATCATCTCCGCCATCCTCACGGAGGAACGCCGCCGGAATGACCGCGACGGAGAAGCTGATACCGCCACCGTGCTCGTAGCCGGTCATCGCCACAAGTTCCGTACCCCCGCGACATCTTCCTTTCCCACACCCACGACTTCATCGCCGTCCTGGAAGAACACCATTTGCCATAAATGCGGCGGCAAAGGCCACATCGCGCGTGTCTGCCCATCACTCGATAGTGATCAATCAGACAAGGCGAACTTTGTCTTCGAAGATTTCGAGGATGAACCCGCCGAGGATTATGCCTTCTGAACACCTCGGCAACCACTGTAAGGGCAACCTCAAGGCCCGAGTATACTCAAGAGTCCTGACGAGGGGGATCCGAAGATAAATATCACAGAGTAGCTACAGATACAAATGGACAGACCTGACGAGGGGGATCCGAAGAGAAGAAAGACTAAGGATCACCCGCGTCAGATCCCGATATATAAGTAACTACGGACGGGGGGCATGTGATAGCAACTGGAGTGATCGGCAGAGGTCCCGGGCGGAATCACAGGCCATGTGATATCGGGAGGAGCCGGAACGGGTCGGAACGGGACCGGAAGGTCCGGATGCGGAAGCGGAAGGGCCGGAAATAGGGGTTCCCCTGACATCACCCCCCCCTTGGAATGCGGCGCCTCGACGCATAGAACGGATACGGAGGGCCGGGTCCCGGAAGGGGAGCGAGTCGAAAGCGGCGGAGGCGATGGAGCGAGGGGCAGCAGGGTATCTCCGGTAGTAGTCGGCGACGAGTTCCGGGGCGAAAAGGTCGGAATGCTTAACCCATTTATCATGTGAGTTATCATATCCTTTAAACCGACAATAATACCAGAGTCCGCCATAGCGTATCTTGGCTTCCAGGATTTCCTGTACTTCCCACTCCGGCGCGGCGTCCAGAGGGGCCTCTTCGTCGATGACCGGAGGAGGCTCATCGTAGCCGGGGCGGCCTTCAAAGGGGTCCTCTTCCGCGAGCTGAAGCTTCACGACCGGAAAGACCGGGTGGAGGCCGGAGAGACGGGGGGGGGAGCGCAAGCTTATACGCACCTCGGCCGACGCCTTGGATGACCTTGAAGGGGCCCAGTCGTCGGTGAGAGGGCTTGACCGAGGGGCGGGTCGTTTGGACGTCCGAGGCATCAACCCAGACACGATCTCCGACCTTGATGTCCGGAGCCGGAGTGCGCCAACGATCGTAGTACCGCTTGAACTCCTCCTTCGCCTTTACCAAAGCTGCGCGGGCTTCGGAGACTCCGGATGCAATCCGGTCTCGGAACTCGTTTACCGACTCAACCTTCGAACGCAAGCCGTTCGGCTCAAAACCCATCCGGGGGAGCCGTCCGGTGTCTGTCATGAACGGGACCTGTTGCGTAGAAGAGTGAATGTGGTTGTTGTAGGCGAATTCCGCGGCCGGAAGGAGCTCGTCCCAGTCATCCTGCTTGTAATTAGTGAAAAGCCGGATGAACTGCTCCATCTCCTGGTTTACCCGCTCCGTCTGCCCGTCGGTCTGCAGGTGGTACGCCGTGGAGGTCGCGGGTTTGATTCCGATGAGGCGCCAGAGCTCGGTGGTGAACTCCGCTATGAACTGAGGGCCCCGGTCGGAGATGTACTTCTCCGGAGTTCCGTGGTGGCGCCAGACGTTCCGGTAAAAGAGCCGGGCCGCACCAACAGCGTCGATCTGGGTGTGGCACTCGATGAAGTGGGCTCGCTTACCGAGGACGTCGACTACAACCATGATCGCATTGTAGCCGTGCGCTTCCGGAAGTTCGACGACGAAGTCCACCGACACGGCACTCCAGCGCTCCTCCGGAATCTCCGTCGGGTGCAACTCCCCGACCGGAAGCTTCCGGAGCGCCTTGGTCCGGAGACACAAGTCGCAGGTCGCTACATACCGGCCAACGTGACGGGACAGCTGGGGCCACCAGTAGTTCCGGGAAATGAGCTCCAACGTTTTGAAACGGCCGGCATGCCCAGCAATGCGGGTGTCGTGGTGCTGCTCCAAGATCCGGCGACGAAGGTCCTTGTTCCGGGGAACAACGATCTTGCCACGGAAATAGAGCAGACCGGACTCAACATGCCACTCGGAGGACCGGGAGGACCGGGCGCCACGAACCTTCAAAAGTTCCCGGGCCGCGAGAGCGACGGGGTCCTCAAGGTCAGGTATGCCGGCGAGGGCATCACGGATCTCGCGGAGGATCGGGACTTCCGGTCCGGAGACTATAACACCCTCTAACGCACGGATATGGAACAGCTGTGGAGTCAGGAGCGTCACATCCTGGTTGTCCGAAGCCGCTCCATGGTCAGCGCGTCGGGACAGGGCGTCCGCGCGGCCCATAAGGCGTCCGGGTTTGTGGTGAAGCGAGAAGTCAAACCGGGACAGGTACAGGGACCACTGGGCCTGCCTCCGGTTGAGGTTCTGCGCCTTCCGGAAGTACTCCAAGTTCTTGTGGTCCGTCCAGATCTCGACCGGATGCTGAGAGCCCTCGAGGAAGTGCCGCCACTCCTCGAGCGCCCGGATGATCGCCAGCATCTCCTTGTCGTGGATCTTGTAGTTGCGCTGGACCGGACTCAAGCTCTTGGAGAAGAAGGCAGCCGGATGCCACTTCCCGTCGGAACCCTCCTGAGAGAGGACAGCTCCGGACGCGAAGTCGGAACTGTCCGCCTCAACCCGGTACATCCGGGACTCGTCCGGAAGGATCAGGACCGGCTCGGTGACCACTGCGTCCTTCAAGGCTTGGAACGCAGCGGCCTCCTTGTCGGTCCAGACCCACGCCTGGCCCTTCTTGGTGAGGTCGAAGAGAGGGCGGGCGATGTCGGAAAAGTCGCGGATGAACCGCCGGTAGAAGTTCGTGAAGCCGAGGAACTGCTGCACGTCCTTCTTGTTTTCCGGTGCCGGCCAAGCGGAAACTCCGGCGACCTTGACCGGATCCATCTCCACATGATCGTGAGAGATGATCACGCCGAGGTATTCGATCGAGGACTTCTCGAACTCGCACTTCTCCGGTCGTAAGTAGAGCTTATGCTCCCGGAGACGTCGGAGGACCTCCCGGACGATCTCCCGGTGCTTCCAGAGGTCCGAGTGCGCGATGAGGATGTCGTCGAGGTACACCATGACGTCACCAGACAAGATGAGATCTTGGAAGATGTCGTTCATCATCGTCTGGAAGGTCGCCGGGGAGTTGGTAAGGCCGAAGTACATCACCAATGGCTCAAAGAGCCCCCGGTTGGTACGGAATGCGGCCTTCCACTCGTCACCCTCCCGGATGCGGACGTTGTTAAAGCCCCACCGGACGTCGAGTTTCGTGAAGAACCGGGCTCCTTTCAAACGATTGATGAGATCGTTGATCAGAGGCAGGGGGTACCGGTTCTTTACGGTCATCGCGTTGAGTGCCCGATAGTCCTGGACGAACCGGAGGCCTCCGTCCTTCTTTTTGACGAAGAAGACCGGAGAGGCCATCGGGGATTTCGACCGCCGGATCTGTCCGGTAGACAAGCCCTCCTCGATGAACGCGTCGAGTTCGCATTGCTCGAGGGGCAAGATCGGGTAGACCTTGCAGTTGGCGGGCTTCGAGTCCGGAACGAGTTCGATGGCGTGGTCCCAGGTTCGGCTCTCAGGGAGCGAGTCAAAGGACTCCCGGTTGAAGACGGCCTCAAAATCACGCACCCAGTCCGGAAGTTCCGAACCGGCCGGAGCGGAGTTTTTGGCATACGCCTCGGCGAGTCGTTGCGAAATGGTGCTGGTCGCGCGGATATCCTCCGGAGGCGAGAACCGGGTGTACAGGATCCGGTCACCGTCCTCGAGCGGATCGTCCTCGTCATCGGAATCGTCGGAATCATCCGGAGAGAGTTCCGGCAACTCCTCATCGAAGTCGAAGTCGTCGTCGTCCTCGCCACTCCGGTCATCCACGTCGATAGCGCAGATATCCACGTTTGGCTGGGACCGGATGGACCGGAGGATCTGGGCGACAGCCTTCGCATGTCGGCGTTCGGCCGGGCTTCGTCCGTGCAGGTGTTGCAACCAGACGGGCATCGGCTCATCTTGACCTCCTGAGTGTCCCAGTTGATCTCCGGGTTGTGCTTCCGGAGCCAGGAGTACCCAAGGATGAGCTTCTGCTTACCTAAGCGCGTGACGGCGAGTTGCACGCGCTCGGTGTGGCCCTTATAGCGTAATACCACGTCCGTGACGGCCCGGATGGAGCCAGCCTCGTTCGGGGTACCGTCGACATTGAAGACCGGGATTGGCTGCGAGAGCTGCCGGATCGGAAAGGAGGTGGACCGGACGTACTCGGAGTCGATGAACTCGGAGGTGGCTCCACAGTCGACAAGGCCTTTGAGCGAGAGCTTGGCGGAATTGTCGGCAGACTCAATCTCCAGAGGGAGGTGGAGGGAGTTGGCGCTCGGAGCAGCGGCAATCGTATACCGTTTCGGAAGCTTGCGTTCCCAAGACGGCCTACGAGGCGGCCGGGTTTTCGGAAGGACCGGAGCGGCCGGAGTACCGCTCGGATCAGGGGGTGCGTCTATCGTTTTGGGGGATGCAAGAGATATATTGTCAGACTCGTTACATAGAACAGCGAAACGATTAGGGGACGCGAACGAGGGCGCACCGCTCACTCGTCGCGGAGGGGAAAATCCTCTGGTTCCGAAATGACCGGACGGTCCGCGACAGCCTGCGCGGACGCTACCTTGGCAAGGAGCTCCTCCAGCATCTTGCCTCCCAGCTGCCGGATCACTTCGTCGAGCACGTCAGTCGACCGGATGTCAACCGGAACGGTGCAGTCCTTCGCGAAGTGGTTCGGATCACCGCAGCGGAAGCAGCCACGGCGAGGGGCATTGCGGGCGCGGGTGCGGTCCACGTCCATAGGGACCGGAGGTGGAAGCACCGGCACGGCAGCCCTCGGCTGGGGGGTCGAGACCACGGCGGGGGCGACGGGAATCACCCGGGCGCGACCCGTCGCGGTTGCATGGCGCATCGGAAGGGCGGCTTCCGAAGCGCGGAGCTTGGCCTCGTACTGGCGGTAGGCACAAAGCCTCCAGGCAGGGTAGTCGCGGATGTCCGGAGGGTCGGAAGATCTGGTTATCGCGGTGTTGATCGCCGGATCGAGGCCCGTCCGGTACTTCGTGACCTTGACGAGAGGGTCTTCGAAGCCGGCAAGGTCGACGAGGTCCTCAAAGTCGTCCGTGTATTGGAAGACGTCCCGGGAGCCCATGTGGTACGAGCGTCCCTCGAGCTTGTTCAGCGCATGGTCCTGTTTGTTCTCCTCGACGAACCGGAGCCGGAACTCCCGGAGGAATGCGTCCCAGCTCGTGAGGAGGAACGGGGTCTTGTTGGACTGATGCTCGGCCCAACGCCGTGCGGAACCGGTGGCCATAAAAGACATGGCGTACCGGACGACCTTCTCCTCGGAGGGTTCCCCGTTCTCCGTGAACGCCTCCGGAAGCAACCGGGCGTAGGACCGGACCTGGTGAAGGAAGGCCCGGCCGTTCTTGCGGTCACCGTCGAAGACGATCGGGGGGTTCGGCCGGAGGACCGATTTCGCTCCAGGAGCAACATTTTTAAATAACCCTGCACCCGGGTCCGGAGCCGGGTCGGCAAGGGACGGGGCAGGCGAAGCAGCAGTGGGGTGTTGGTTCTGAACAAGTTTTGCAAGCGACGCGATGCTCGCTTCGATCCGGTCCAACCGGGCGGCGGCTTCCGTGGACGCGTCGGACATGGAGGGATCTAGACGAGGGGAGGAGGGGACAAGATTCGGGTTCGGGGAGACCGGAGCACTTTCAGAGTCGTCTGAGTCTGCTAAACCGTAACCCGCAATCTTGGCCGGTTAATCCCTTAGAGTCTTTCTTCTGCTGTAAGGGCAACCTCAAGGCCCGAGTATACTCAAGAGTCCTGACGAGGGGGATCCGAAGATAAATATTACAGAGTAGCTACAGATACAAATGGACAGACCTGACGAGGGGGATCCGAAGGAAGAAAGACTAAGGATCACCCGCGTCAGATCCCGGTATATAAGTAACTACGGACGGGGGGCATGTGATAGCAACCAGAGTGATCGGCAGAGGTCCCAGGCGGAATCACAGGCCATGTGATATCGGGAGGAGCCGGAACGGGTCGGAACGGGACCAGAAGGTCCGGATGCGGAAGCGGAAGGGCCGGAAATAGGGGTTCCCCTGACAACCACATCTTGACAGATAAATGATGCAACGATTTAGTGTGTTGGGGCAGTAGGAAATTACGGTGCAGGACAGTTGGGTCAGTCCACAATTTCTGGAATTGTCAAGCATGGGTCAATCATGGGCAAAGGTATATAGTAGCCTCGCTGAGGGAGAGTGTTGTGATATTGACAGCTCGGCCTTCGGGCTGATGGCCGATTGGATTAGTAACCCCGAACGTTGAAGTAGATACACGTAGAATATTCTAGTTACATTTCCCAGTAGTATATAAGCCTGTAGTATTTTACTGCTTGAGCATCTGATTGCTCTAAAGCAGGTCTCTTCACCAATAGTGCTATTGCAATCCTACCTCCTCTCCATATAATCTCGCCCTCCTCGCTTATCATTTCAACAGACTTCTACGGAGCAGGGGGATCCGTTCCAGGGTAGTTCATGTTGAATGTTCAACTCTCATCCCATCTATCAGTTGTTCAGCCAACGCTTCCTTCCTATGTACACAATTTATTCGATTTTCGGCCCTCCGCGGAGCGAACTTATGGGTAGAAGGTAAGTTGTCCTTCCTCATGTCTGCTTATACATTGATATTCACCCAACTCACATAAACTTCCACTGTGGTCGGCAAACCCCCTGAAATCCCCAAAACGGCCCCCTGACTTCCACAAGTCAGCATGAAAGAGGCTGGAAATATTTTCAGGTACTTGGACTTATTTCGGTTGAAGTTGAACTCGGTGAAATTTCAGGACGAATTATCTTAAACATATTCAGGCAAATGTAGATTGAATTCATGGCAAATAGTGTATACTTGCACAATATCTATTCAACCGCATCCTCCGACATGCCCATAGCATCGTTTCTTTCACCGAGGGCCCAGCGACACGGGTCGTTCCCGGGGGCTGGTATACGAGCCACCAAACAACTGATATCATCAACATCAATTACCTCGATGGGCGCAAATTTGTTATCCTGGTAGTAAGGCGTTCCAAGACGTTGGCTCTGCGCAAGAATAGTCACCAGGCGGATGACAGCGAGTAGCACCATTCGAGCCTGCTCTGTCGATTTGCCATTGTCGTCTCGTGCAGGAGGTAAGTCAGCGAAGAATTCCACAATCCGCAACAGTTGCCCGTACGCCACCTGGCGCTCTAGTAACACGGGGAGGTGACAACAATTGTGGTTCTTGTCAACATCATGTGAGTACTATAAAGTGATCAATGAAGCATACATGAGATTGTGAAATGTGAATGTTCAAACCTTGATGAAAGAAGCGTCACGAGTCATGTTCTGCTCCGAATGACCAACAAGTTCAACAGCTCGAATTTTATCCCCCCCATCTTCTGACGTGGTTTAAATAACACCATTCACGTTCAATTATGCCATTTCATGATTTCAACTCCTCAAGTCAATCGAAAACACGGCAATGGTTCAATTCCAAGAAGTCTATAAGACGTCTGTACTTCAATTACAAGTCCTGGCACGCTGATAACTCAATTTCCAGTCAAAAACACTTCCTGTAAGTTCAATTTTACGTGTTGTATTTGTTTCCCTTGCTAGAACTGAAACATCAAGTTCCAGTCAGTTACATCTCTAAAACAATGTCAGTTCAACTCTACTTGCTCAATCTATTCTAGCCGATGTTTCAGTTTGTAATGGTAGTAACAAACAACACATTTTGCTCATCATGATGTCTAATAGTGAATGCTGGTAGCATGCACAGCGACTTACGCAAGAGGACGTTTCAACGTCCACATTGGGACCATTGTTCAGAAATAAGAACAATTGCTGACAAGACACATATCAAACCCTGGGAACCTTTAAGGTTTATGACCCAGAAGTGATTGTGACGATTCGAGTGTGAGCACAAGAGGAGGAAATAGATGGCGTACAGGTTTAAATCTGGTTCAAATAAATGCTCATGCCAATTGCTTAGAAATCATATTCTCACCAATGGTATAAACCCAGGGCGACCCTCCAGCAGAACCTACCACTTTTCACCACCTCACACACACCTGCCTCCTACTTGTATTTTGTCTCATATCATCATGTTCTTGTCATCGACTTTCACCTCTGCTGTGCTCAATGTTCTCCAGCGTCACTGCGCTTCCTCAGTATGTTTCATCGCTCTAACATCATTGGAACCGTGCTAATTTATCTCTCGCAGAGCGGAAGACGGTGCGCTCATGGGCCGGGCATCGTCAAATCCTTGCGCCGCAGGTTAGCACTACTCCGCCCGGAACGCTTGCGACGGCAAGTCTGGCCGCACGCAGCCCTGCAACAGTGGTCACTACCAGCCCAGTATGTTTTCTCTTATTATCCACTTTCCATTCATGACTTATGGGGTCCGTGCAGAAATGAACTTAACCGCCTGCCTCGGGACGCTTCCCGGCCAGTTCGGGCACGACGACGTTCAAACTGTGCCCCCCAGGAAGCTACCAGCCAGGTATGTCCCATCCTGCCTTGCTTTGCCGCCATACTAATAAATTCGCCGCAGACCCCACCCGAGCCTTCTGCTACGGTGCCCCCGGGGCCAGTTCCAAAGTTTGTACCTGAATTTGAACACATCGCTTTTCTTTCTTCTATGCTTATTCCTCCTAGACCCGGACAAGCGACGGTCTGCGGGACCTGCTGTGGCTGGGCGGCGCCACTCCAGAATGGTAACGTCAACCCTGTGAACTGTACCAGCCCGATGCCCAACGCCTGGCCCTCTTCCGGTGATGGATGTATGTTCGCATGGCCACCTGTGTGCAGCTCGCTGACGGGACCTGCCGTGAGTTTTATTCTCTACTTTGATATTCGATCTCGGGCCTCGGCTGAGGGGCACCCTTCAGCTGCTGAGACGATCCGGGGATAATTGGATTGTCGTCATCTATCTCGTCTCATGTATTCTGTGGGGCTCAGTTCTTTCTCAATCTTATTCGGCTCGGGTCTTTGGTTCCTTTTGCGGAGAGTAAAACGGGACGACGATAGTTGAACCATTCCCCATATGGGTGCTTATGTAATCACGTGCCGTTCCCCACAGCCATTTCACAATGCAGTTCTGGGGTCCCTACTCCCCAAACGGCGATACCAGCCCTCGGATCACAGATCCATCACGGCAGAAGCTGGAAAACCAAGCTGTCCAGTCCCTGTTGCCATAGCTTTGTACACCTTGGAGAGAGTGGGATAGTAGAAAAGACAGAAGTAACCAGGACTTATTTGAACGATAGTGGCCAGCCTGGCAAGGGAACGCAAGACCAGAATCACGATCAGAAGCGCAGTTTTTCCCACGTTCAAAGTTGGATCAAATGATAGAAATAAAGCCTTGAATGTGGGCACCAATGCCTGGATGGCCAAGGACTATGAACGCCCATACCTCCCCGTACGAAGCGGTTCTTTCACGTCGTCAAAAGGATTGTGTTTGAAGGAGGGTGGGTTGATATGAGCATGAGGTTGTGTTTTGGTTTGAACAGTTGGGCGTGTGAGATGCCCAGGCGTGTCAAATTCAGAGACACCGTTGTAGCACGTATTTTGTGCATCTTTCAAATATCCTTCTCGGATAATGAGTTGCTGGCGGCATTGAATGGCGGCCAGTGCTCCTTGGATACCCGGAGTGAATGCCAGCTTCATCACCTTCTCAGGTGCATCTTCGAGCTGGACTCGTTGTCCCTCCAGATCTGGGACCACCGGAACAAAAAAAAGGAGAACGATTTGGAGACACATTCAGACTCAGCCATTCGCAAGGGTCAACTGGAGATGCATCGAGTATTTCCTGAGGAATGTGGAGTTGTAGTCGCAAGAGCAATATAAGAACGCACCATGTTGAGGACTCGGATGAACGTGAGCAAAACGTGAGTGACAGATATGCACATGGGGGAGGCGGCAGGAGGCGGCCCGGCTATGTTTGGACTTCGCGCCATCAACGCGTGGACCAAACAATCGGTTGAAAATTACTATGGCCCCCACATCGAACGCGTTTGGCGGGTCGTGGTCGACTCTGCCAACGTCTCTCACGCCATGGATGTAACCTCCACATTTTAAAAGCCTAGAACAACGCTCACCTTCTGCTTTATTTAGCCTGGATGTCATCCAATCCATGGGACACACGCAAATGACCCCAGTGCAGGCATCGACGATCCCGCTCTTCATGCAGCACAAGGACGTCGTTGTAGAAGCGGTGACCGGCTCCGGAAAAACACTCGCCTTCGTTATTCCTATCCTGGAACGCCTTATACGCCGAGAACGTAAACTGAAGAAACATGAACTTGGAGCTTTAATTATTAGTCCCACGCGGTGCGTCCGAACAGTGGCTACGAGATTCTTCCACTGAATTATCTACAAGAGAGCTAGCAACCCAGATACACTCTATATTCTCGCTGTTTCTGTCCGCTCAGCCGAGACCTCCGCCTGTGGACGTTGATTCGGAGCCGCCAGATCCAGAATATCCCGACCCGCTGCTGCTTATATCGTCCACCAACTCGTCTCCTGCGCAAGATGTTCAGCGGTTCACATCTTGCGGTGCCGATATTGTAATTGGCACCCCGGGCCGGGTCGAAGAGTTCCTGCTTGGAAAGGGGAAAACTATCGTGAGCGTGAAGGAGCTCGAGGTTCTCGTCCTGGATGAGGCGGACCGGTACGTGATTGTTAGTCGTGATCGCCCCGACTTGTATAACGCGTTCAAGGCTGCTTGACTTGGGGTTCCAAGCAGCGGTGACGCGCATCCTCACTCACCTCCCGAAGCAACGGCGTACGGGGTTATTCAGCGCGACTATGACGGATGCCGACGCGCTTTCTGAGCTTGTTCGGGTAGGTTTGCGGAATCCTGCTCGCATTGTCGTCAAAGTCCATGCGAAAAAGTTGAAAGCTGGTGGGGCAGGCGTGCCGATTCGCGAGACAGTGGAGGAAAGACGAATACCTGCCAAGTGAGCATCGGAACTACAACATGGGATGATTTGACTAACGTCGAGCCAGCCTGAAAATCCACTACGTTGTTTGCCACGCGTCAGAAAAACTGGTCCAGTTGACACGGATTATCTCTTCCGAAGTGACTGAACACAAGTCATCCCGGTTTATTGTGTATTTTGCCACAGGCGCCTGCGTAGACTATTTCTACCGTGTAGGCGACCATCGCATTTTTTGTTTTGTTTTTCTGACGCCTTCATCCAGATTATGCAGGATCTTCTACCCCCAGAGACCGCCCTATTTTCACTACATGGCCATCTCCCTCCATCCGCACGAACTCGTACTCTGGCGGCATTTTCGGATGCCCCAGCTACATCTGCAGCTCCATCTGTCCTCCTTGCCACCGATGTAGCGGCTCGCGGACTAGATCTCCCTTCTGTGGATATAATTATTCAATTTGATCCTCCATCCGACCCCAAAGCCTTCTCTCACCGGTGTGGGCGTACTGCTAGAGCTGGTCGGAGTGGGAGGGCGTGGGTGTTACTCGTTGGGAGGGAGACTTCATACGTCGGTTGGTACTTTAGCTCTCTGTTTCGGACTGCCGACTCATTCCATTGCAGATTTTCTGGCTATCAGGAAAATTCCTATCACTGAACGGCCGTATTTCAGTGGAACGGGAGATCAAGTCATGACTGTTGCACCGTCCGCCGGAGAAGAAGTTGAGGGCGAGGAAGACCCCGTTCGTCCAGATGACGCCGAGGTTCCAGTCTTTCTAGGTCGCATACGAAAAACAATTTTGACGGATCGAGCAATCCACGATCAGGTGAGTGCTGAAACTCCAAACCTCAATTCATTGCTAAATTATCTCCACTAAGGCGGCGAAAGCATTCGTGTCTTTTGTTCGGGCCTACTCCAAACACGAAGCATCTTATATCTTCAGAGTGAAGGACCTTGATCTCATTGGGGTGGCGAAGAGTTTCGGGCTCCTTCGGCTTCCGCATATGCCTGAACTACGAGATCTACTTCGCGAGGGCTGGGAAGATTCCACGGTAGACGTAGGAGTTCACTCAATGACAACATTTTTGGCTCTAATTATTTGCGCAGTGGAATTCTTTTGCGTACCTGGACAAGGCGCAAGAGGCGAAACGTCTCGTGGAAGGGGCGGCTGCGGCGACGATCCTGGATACCGAACGCGAAAAGCGCCGGGCAGAACGGGCGGAGAAGCAGAAGGTGAATCAGGCATGGAGTGACAAAGTCGTGAAGAAGGAGGAGCGAGAAAAACGACGTGAGAAGAAGGGCAAGAAGAGAAAATGGCTGAAGACGCAGGTGGTCACGCAAGATACGGAGGAAAAGAAGGACGGGGAGCACGGGGATGAGACGGTGGACGACGGAGATGACTGGGAGGAGCTGGCGCGTGAGGAGCGAATGGCGAAGAAGATGCGCAAGGGTGATGTCAGCAAAAAGGCGTTCGACGCTGAGTTCGCCGACTTGGATCACGGCACATAATATTACCATCTGCAGAGCATATGTTTGGGTATTTTTTTGCATAGAGTCGAGAAACATGGGACACTCGGATGAACGAATCCCGACGCTTGCCGAGCATGCCCGAGCCCTTTCCTCACCGAACGCCGACAAGGCGGCTTTAGCAATCGACACGTGTGGTCGCTTAGCTCACGCGTCCGCGCTTATACAGCAAGTCGCGCCTTAGCTTATAATCTTCACGTTCATCGTGTTTCTACATTCTGGCGTTCTACACCTCCCATCTTCCAACTCGATCTGCCATCGCACGGCTTTCCTTGGTGTGTCTGCTGTCGAGCAAAATTTCGCCGACCTGAACGAGATTTCCAGATATCTCGAACTCTTTCGTCGCCCGCTATGCCGCCCATCTACGATAAACCCACGGCCGACAAGTATGACCTCGTCATGATTGGCGGTGGAAGCGGAGGCTCCGCTTGCTCGGTGCGTTTGGTGCTCGCCGATCAATTCCTCCAGCCTTGACATGAATTCAGAGAAGAGCTGCGTCGTATGGTAAGAAGGTAGCTGTGGTAGAGGTGACCGGTGTTCTTGGTGGAACTTGCGTCAATGTCGGTGAGTACATTATCCTGCGAAATCATTCACAAGTCTGAGTATTTGGCAGGATGTGTCCCGAAGAAGGTCCATTTCTATCTACCACCCACGATGCGGAGATTCACAGCACCATGTAGATTATGTGGCATGCTGCGGACTTGCAAGAGAAAATCACGCACCACACGAAGGGATACCACATCAAGGGTGATGCCGCCGTCCCAAAATTCGACTGGGCTACGTTCAAACCTCAACGCGACGCGTACATCCGCAAGCTCAACGGCATCTACGCCAACAACTTCGAGAAGGAGGGCGTCGAGCACCACCATGGCTTCGGGAAACTTACGTCTGCGAACGCGGTCGAAATCACTAGACCCGATGGCCAGAAGTACACCCTGAACACCGACCACATCTGCATAGCGACTGGTGGGCACCCGACCATCCCCTCCGACGAGGAGATCCCTGGCGCCTCTCTAGGCATCGATAGCGACGGTTTCTTCGCCCTCGAGGAGCAGCCCAAACGCGTCGCCGTCGTTGGTGCGGGCTACATTGCCGTCGAACTGGCCGGC
Organism: Mycena crocata; assembly: GCA_029281795.1. Taxonomy (NCBI): domain Eukaryota; kingdom Fungi; phylum Basidiomycota; class Agaricomycetes; order Agaricales; family Mycenaceae; genus Mycena; species Mycena crocata. Next base: position 780,052 of record JARJCP010000014.1, on the reverse strand, counting down.
GTATTTAACGCGCTGGGCTCGGAGACGCATCTCGTCATCCGTGGGGAGACCGTGCTGCGAACATTTGACCCCGCAATCCAGGAGACCCTGACTCCTTGGATGGAGCATACCGGCCTTCACCTCCACAAGTCGAGCAAGGTCACCAAGGTCACCGGGGAGAAGGGCAAGACGCTCACCATCACCACCACCAAGGGCGAGACCATCGAGGTCGACGCGCTGGTATGGGCCATTGGCCGCAAAGCCCTCACGAAGGGTATGGGTCTCGAGGCCCTTGGCGTCAAACTGGACTCCAAAGGTGATGTGGTCGTCGATGATTACCAAAACTCCAGCGTGAAGGGAATCACTGCGATTGGTGATGTGCAGGGCAAGGCACTCCTCACCCCGGTCGCCATTGCCGCAGGGCGGAGGCTGTCCAACCGACTATTCGGCCCGGCGGAGTACAAGAACGACAAGCTCAGCTACGAGGACATCCCCACCGTCGTTTTCTCGTACGTCCCTTCATCTCAGCTTTGTTAATAAAATCTCAACCTGTCCGCCCAGGCACCCTACCATCGGCACTGTCGGCCTGACTGAGCCCCAAGCGCGCGAGAAGTACGGTGATGCGGTCAAAATCTGTACGCCGCTCTCCTTGATCCCGTTTCACGTCGCTGACTCTTCCGCAGACAAGACCTCGTTCCGCTCGCTCTACTTCTCCATGATTGACGAAGAGCACAAGGAGCCGTCGATGTTCAAGCTCGTCTGTGTGGGCCCGGAGGAGCGTGTGGTAGGAATCCACATCATTGGCGCGGGCAGCGACGAGATGATGCAGGGCTTTGCCGTCGCCGTCAAAATGAAGGGTATGTTCATGCTATGTTTTTTTTGTTGAGCTGATATTGATGACTTTGCAGCTCGCAAGAAGGACCTCGACGACACCGTGGCCATTCACCCGACTTCGGCAGAGGGTGAGCTTGCGTTTTCATTTCAAAGCTTCTTTGCTTATGTTTTCTCTTAGAATTGGTCACTCTCCGTTGAGACATACACATTCCATGTATTGTAGACTTTGTGATACCCATGTGGCTAAGATGGGTGGCAGAAACCCTCGCTTGTTTTAGAAGAAAAAAAGAAATTTATTGATCTAACGAAACATCACTCAAACAGAAAAAATTCTGGTGGGATATGGGAGTCCAAGTCAAGAGCCCCTACGGGATCTGTCAAGCACGCAGTCCTTGTCATCGCCCGCCTCATAACAGCATCCCGGATCGTCTTCCAGTGCCGACTCCGAGTCCTCATTTTCGTTGTCCCCGTCACCGTCCTCTTCACCCTCGTCCGAATCTACATCTTCCCCCTGTTGAGCTTCTTCTTTTTCACGACTGGCTCTTGGCCATCCTTCAGGTTTGGTATACTCTGTTTCGCCAGATCAGATCACTTATTTACATGCGACAGAAAGACTGACCTGGAATCTGTTCCACCACCAACAGCGCTCGATCAGACAAAACGCGCAGATAACGCTTTACTGAGTCAACGGCGAGTTGAAAATCAACTCGCTATCTTGGTCCCAACATTGTCCTTCAAACCCTGGATGGACCTTTATCACCACGGCACAAAGATGCACCATTTCAGGGCGCGCCAGTAGGTTGTCCACTTCCGTCCATTGGTCCGCCGCAAAATCAGGCAGTGATAGCTCAAGCATGATCCGCTCGAGACGAGGGCTGCACTTTTGCAGTAGCTTCCCCATATTTTGTGACCAGCGAGGGGCGATGTAGAGCGAGCGCAAATGTTCGTGCTGCACGGTGGTGAAGTCGAAATCGATGGCTAGGAAGAAATAATGAATAAGTATGGAGCACACATATATTGAGGGCGGAAGCATACAGTCATCGAACAACTCCTTGATGCTGAAATGCTGCAGTGTGGCGTGTGGGCGCTGGATGAGGGATTCCAAATGGCGCGCAGCGAGATAGCCATGCAGTGACAAGGTGCGGAGACATTGCAAGTCCACAGGTGATTCCGCGCTGAGAAGCAGATCCAGGATCTCTCCGTCCGATTCTGCTGTAAACGAGTCCAGTTGTGCCCGATGAGTGCTGGACTCTATTTTCTCTTCGTCGTCGGCCTCAAATCCGGAAGTAGAATGCACCGACACAGCGAACAGGGCCAATTCCTTGAGGCCAGTGCAGCCAGTTAGAAAGAAATGGAAGTCTGCCGGCTTGAATATTATCCTCCCCAAAGTTAACGACGTTAGCGTGTCGGATTTGATGACATCGTAGAGTGTTGTCCTCAAGGTTGCTGGCAGTGCGAGTGAAAGGAGGCTACCAGGCCAACTACAGAATAGTGAAAAACGTCGGAGGGGAAGTAAAGGCAGGACGAGCTCCAGGGCACTTTCTGAGGTTACCCAAGGAAGCTTCACAGAAACACCAGAGACGGAAGGCTGATAGCCTTCGAGTATCTCGAGACTTGTACTATAGGACGCAAGATGGGGTGTTTCCAAAAGGATCTCATGAAGCTTCTGGCACTGGGTAGGCCTTCTAGCGCTTCGTGGCGGCAGGAGTGTGATATGAGAGAACAGATGCCTCTGGCTGCTCTTTTTGAAAGGGAATGACACGTATGAACATGTCTTGAGCGAGGCTCGGTCATCTTGAATGGCATCGATTATTATATCAATGAGCTCTTGCGGTAGGGGGCATGGCGAAAGAACCATGGTTATATATCTGGTGGATGCGTCTAATTCGAATAAGTGTTGCACTCCTGACTTGAACTCACTCCTTGTATTATAAACTCAGGCGGATCGGGGCTAGATCGATCCAAGGTGACTTGAGACACGAATATATGGTCCTTGTGGTAGAGAGAGAAGAGGGATTTGATTTGAGGCACGAGTGAGTGTAGATATTACAGCGTCTGTCTCAGAAAGACTAGGATTTGATAGGATTTGATGTCATAATGCCGGCTCTCTTTGACCATCAATCCTGGCGTTAACGCCTCTCAAATCGGCGCCGTGCTCGTTATTTGCAAAAGAAGACAGTGCCTTAACCTCAGCGCTCAGATTTGTTTACAGTTATTCCCTCCGGGCTAATGCGCAAAAAAAAAACTCTTCCAGTGTAAACGTGATTAATCCAAAATTAATCATGACTTATTACCTCCAGAGTCCAGTGTCCACAGCGCTCTTCATACATCTCCGAGCGACACTGAAGAGTCAGCAACATTCAAAGAAAACGTGCCGAGGCTGGGAAAACTTGGTCGCCGCTGACTTCATGGCGCCGACTTCAGGGCTGGGCCACTGAATCCAATATTTCCTTCTGTTCAGCTCATGAATAGCCAAAATAAATCCTTCATTGCCTCCATTCTTTCCATACGCTGCTGTCCATATTGAAATCGTGCCAAAGCTTTATTGAATTACATAGGTGAGTGTTCGTAGAACAGACAGACGTACGTACCTCGGGTATAAATTCTGCTGCGAGGGCGTCCAAAAGACCGCGCTCATCGTTAGCCAGATCGGGGCTCGCATCACACAAGCCTTCGGTCTCATCTTGAACTCGAGTGAAGATGTTGTACATGTAATGTCGGGCTTGATGGCTGTTCACATTTGTCAGGGTAGGTATCATTGGTTAATGTGGGCAACTAACTAGGCAGCGGCCCGACGTGCGCATCGGGCTCCAACAACGAGCCTGAATCCAGGTGGATAAAGCACTTGATCCGCATGCGCACTGTTCTGGAAATCATCTGTCGTCTCCCTACTGTACGCCATATCCTTCTCCGATTCATCCTATGGTAGGGTTGAGGACAACACCGGTTCAACAGCACAGGAGACGTACCTGGTATGTGTCCGTGTCGTAGAAACCCTTCCGGGTTGAGAGTGTATAAGATCCGGTGGCACTACAGGATAGAGACCCGCGAGTCCAGCATGCCTGGCAAGGCTTTGGTTCGCATGTAATTGGGCCAACAAGAACGGGGCGCTCGTTTAGAGTATACGTGAATGGCCCAGACCATGTAGAAATCAGCATGGAATCAGCCACAGCCTCTGTACGAAGCCGCATAGCAGCCAACGACACGCCATAAGACAGTTCTGGATCAACCGATTAGAAGACCCCATGAGCTAACCGCAGCACATACCTTGATCCTCAGTGATGTTTTCATCCGCGAGGAAACTCGGGAACTGAGAACGTCTGACGGCATATTCAATGACGACCTTGAAATGCTCCTCTAGATTACGGCGGGAATACTGTTCTGGCCCAAGGGCATTCTCAGCCTCTCGGACGCCCTCAGCGGTCTCGTCCTCGTCGTTGATGAAGCTTGCATGTTCTGAGGGACCATCAGTCGCACCCGCATCCGACATCTCGGTATCCTCAGTCGTCGAAGAGGTTTCCGAATGAGCTACCTCTTCAGTCGCAGTGGATTTACGGGGTGATGATGGCGAGGTATTACGGGCCTTCTTGTACTGTTGCAAGGCTTGCAACATGAGCTCCTTCTTGGTTGGCTTTGAAGGCCTCGGCGGGGGAGAAACTTGAGGCGGCGTAAGGAAGGCGACCTTAAAAATGACACGGACAAAGACACACGTTCTAAATCGTTGTTATCCGCGGAATCCGCCTCTGAGTTCTCGACCTCGGTTAGTTTCTCAATGGACTTGCAGTTTCAGCCTGCTCATTGACGTTGCGGATGAAGGTGAGGTAAACACGTACCTGCGGTAAGCGACCTCTACGTATCCTCTTTGGAGATGGGGTCCTGGGGTTATGACTGACTTCATCCTCTGCGTCGGAATCAAGAGGTGCTGCACGCTTCTTCCACCGTCTGGGTGACACGTCCGATTCGCTCTCATGCTCAGAATTCTCAGGCATAACAGGATTCGGCGACTCCCCGTGTTTTACGACTGCAGAACGGTGGGCTGGTTTTCGCCCCGAGCGAGTGGTGCGCAGGGGAGTGGCCGGGAGATCGCATACATCCTCAACCTTTGGAGTTAGGGTGAGGTCGTTGGGTTCCTTCACAACGGAACGGGTAGCCCCTGTTTTCGCCGATGCCTTCCCTGTGCCCTTGGATGCTGTGGGAGTCGCCATAGGGGAGTGGGTTTTAACAACACGTCGGGACCGTGTGCGCGAAGACGGAGCATCATTCATGGGCTTGCGTTTTGGGGGCATGGAGGAGATTCGAGAGGTGGGAGGATTGATCGATGATATTTGGCTTTGCTGATTCCAGAAGACCACAGTTCGATCACTCAACGCCCGCGGCCTGATTAGGGAATTTCCCTGAAAACCTTGTCCCCGAAGCTCGTGGGGAGTGAGATAGTTCGCTGGGGTGTTTAATGATGCATTCGACTATGTCAGGACTGGTCCCCGCGTGTTTTGTATCATATTGTCTGTTTTCTTTTGATGGTTCTTGGTGGATCTGAGTGTTGCAACAGAATGTTCTAGGGATCAACAGGATGGACGTCATTTTTGGTTACGGTGGTAGGCACGTCGCGACGTGTATGTTTTCTGTAGAGTGCGAGTTGTGGCTTGCGTTGAATTGGGAGCTTATCATGTTATGCTGATCCTGCTGGTCATCGCGTCTGAGACATCGATACTGGCGGTACAGGTCCTCGTCAGTGCTCGCACGTTTTATATTGAGATGGTAGGTGCGGAACAACGTACGGGTGTTATTTGATTGAGTCGGTGTGTTCTCTTGGGGGATAGTGATCGTGTTGTGGCTCACAAAGAACATTGTATGTTAGGAGTATGCATCCCATGCATCTGCAGGATGGATTAGGGGTACAAATCATGGGCTCCTGATTCGCCTTTGCATCTTTTCATCAAGTTGGTAGGCGCGGAACGACGTACGAGTGTTTGATTTAATTGCGGTGGGTGTGATCTCTTCGGTGATGGTGATTGTACTGTTGGCCACAAACATCAGATCCCTCTTAGCTCAGTTGGTAGGCGCGGAACGACGTAGCGCGGAACGACGTACGAGTGTTTGATTCAATTGCGGTGGGTGTGATCTCTTCGGTGATGGTGATTGTACTGTTGGCCACAAACATCAATGTACACGAGTATCTACCCAAGCGTTGGCTTAGGGGTATCCTTCCCATGAATCGACAGGACGGATTAGGGGCATAAAGAACAACTTGCGTCATCAGTAACATGTCCTTCACGGAACACCCCTAATCCTTCCTGTGGATCCACAGGTCGGATACCCCTAATCCTTCCCGTGGATCCACAGGTTGCATACCCCTAAAGGTACCAACACCGGCGATCATTGTGGCGGTGTTGCTTCGGCATCAGCGGCTGTACTCAGAAAATTCTCACACTAGGACAAAGCACGGCGCAGACAATAAATTACTACTTAATGTACAGCAAACCCGAGCCACTCTGCTGCACCATCACTAACGACGCCCTTTCTTTGATGCCCGTGGCGGCGAGAACTGGACCTCGCCCATAATGCGATACCAGAGGTGTCGCGAATGGTGGGAAGGGAGGTCGAAGATGGTCTTGAGCTTATGAAAAGAGGCGGCGTCGCCCTTGGCGTTCCCGCAAACGGTGCACTTGACATTCACAGCCGTCTTGCCATTCTGTTTGACGACAGCGTTGGCCACGAATGCCCACCAGCGGGGTGGAGGAGGCTGCTTCCGGGACTCCTCGGCGGTGAGGGGTGGCTTCGGTGGTCCGTTACACACCGCCATACAAAAATTATTAGTCCCTGTTAAAAAAGATGTAAGCAGATGCAAGTTTTTAACTTGGGGACACATACGCCTATGGTACCACTCCAACAGCTTGTCTGAGGTCGCCTCCTTCCATGCCACTCTGTTAGTCCCATGTATGGGCTGTTCTTCCTCCCCCAAGACTGTCGACGTTGTGTGTTTGAGCATGCAGTCGACGGCGAGGAGAGCAAGCAACTGTCCATCATCCTGCCTCTCCTCAGGGACAAATACGTCCCTCTCACTCGGAGGTAAAGCATACAGTGCATCAAAGTCGAGCGAGTGCATCTTGGCATGCAGAAGTGGCCGTTGGTGGAGTAGTATGGATGAGACGGAGACGGCAACGAGATGTGTCTGTGCAAGCACATCGGAGATCTTTCCCAGGTACTGGAGCATGGTTGGGTCATGCAATATGTCGTGCGGATGTAGTGATCGCTCCGCATTGCTAAAGTTCTCGAGGGTAATGGCCAGTATGTCGCCAACCTTGAAGCAGCGATGTTCGCCCTTGTTGTGGTTGGTGGCATCGCCCTCTCCACATTCTTCGCATATCATCTGCCTGCAAGTCTGCAGAAAATCGCTGACAACATATATGGGCGCACCGGCAGTCTTCATGATGACACGGATAAGATTTTGCCTCTTGACCGCATACCAGTCGACAAAGATTCTTTTGCCATCCTTCATCTGTAAAGACCGCTTCGCCCGCTTCTGCACTGCCTGGACTGCTTCGGCAGAACGTCCTCGGGCGTTGGCAGCATACACCAAATCCTTCCCCTCGGGCATCTTGAGGAAAAGGATGTCGAAGGAGGGGGAAAGGAGTGGGTGTTGTAAACATCCAAGACCATCGGGGTCTGGTGGAAGATCCAGCGCCAGCAGCTCCTGCGCATCCTCGACAATCTGTTGCAACTGCTCTTGCCGCTGGGTGGATTGTGGAGCTCCCAACGTGCGGATCCCATCCCGCCGCTGGTAAGCATGATCCGGGCTCCTCCTATAGCGCTGTCTTCCGGACCGCCGAACCTCATACCGCCTTTTTGACGAAATGATCCCGCGGAGGAAGTTTAATGCAAGCTCTCCGCGGCGCAAGTCATTCTTGGCAATGTTGAGAGCCGGAGTTACCCCCGCCTTGCCAAGTAGCGTCTCCGTCTCCTCCTTGATGATTCCCAGAAATTTCAGGACCACCTCGCGGTCCATCCAGTCGATATTCTCGGTCTCACGGAGTCTTCTTGCCGCGATTTGGGTGACGGTTTCGATAACAATCTCCACCAGGAACGCGACATTGAACCTGCGGCGGGCTAGGCTTGGGTCGTACTTGAGGGCGCCATAGTGGGTTCGCGGGACATGGAGGCTGAAATCAGCGACACCGCGACCTATCCTAATGATCTCGACAGTCCCGACAATGTTGAGGAAGTCTCCGCCGCGGTATGAGCGGTACCGGTCGTTGGGCAACTTCGAGGTGATCCCCTCCGGAGTCCTGCCTTCAAAGACGGAGGCGAGATCAGCTGCTTCAAGAAATCTGGAGACGCGCCCAAGGTCTCCTGATCGCAGCATCCGGGCGATGGGGTTCGACTGGGACACCACAAGTAACGGGCGAATGAGTTCGAGCATGCGTAGCATGAACAACACATGCAACCAAAACAAGAGGTGCCAAAGCAGCAACCTCCAGAAGTCGAGCATGGGGCCGATATGGAGAGCAAGGAGATCCTGCGTCAGATCCCCTGCCAGAGTGATCGCAGGATTGAATCCATGAAGCATCCAGCGATGCTCGCGTGGGCCCTCTCCTGTATTTGCATCCCAATATGAGCCGACTCTGCCCTTAAAACCCTCCATCGTGATGTCTTTTGCAAGCTCGAACTTGACAACCTTCTTGTTGAGCGTTCGGACTGCTGTTGCCATGTGCAGCAACCCATCCATAGCCTTTTCTGATATCCGCGGGCCGTCAACAAGACCAGAGATGGTCGCGAGCTCATCTTCAATGAGCTTGGTGATGTTGGCTTCGAGGACAGGTGCGTGCTCCTCACCAAGTGGGTGCGGGTCGTAGTCGTAATGGGCACGGGCGGCAGTACGCAGGGATAGGAGGGTGGCTGGGGGCGTATGGATGGGCAGGAAGCCACCATGTGCTGAATTGAGAGCCGTGCCTCCAAGAACTGCCCGGATAATCCGCTCCTTCTCGCTGATTTCCGCACAACTGCGGACGTCCAACTGATCGTCGATGGGGGTGTCGAGGTCAGGGATATGGTAAGTGGCGTACTTGACCTTGTCACCGCCATTAGCTTTGAGGTAGTTGACGAAGCGCACTTTTGCGTCATTCCTGAGGTCGTTAGAGCCGCGGTCGCCCACACCTGTCTCGGATGCAATGCCACCATACGATGCAGAGTTCCCGTGCGCATGTAGGCCATTCAGCGTACTCATTTTGACGGCATCCAGGAGCGGTTGAGCCACACCACCCAGGCCGTATGGCTCCATCGCCGTCTGGAAGGGCTCGTATAGCTTGTCTACATTCCCGCCGAGGAGAACATAATGGAGGAGCGCTGTCGGCGCATCAGCCAAGTACTTGAGCAGATACGTCGACACCCAGTCAGTGACGTCCTCATTGTCAGGTACATTGACACGGCGCACATACACTGCACAAAAAGATGTCGGTGGGACTTCGTTGCGATCACATAGACGGAGGGTCCCGTCTTTGACAAAGGGTGTTGGGTCCCAGGATGCGGGGTTCAAAAATAGATGCACTAGGAAACGGACCGTTTTGTCGGTGAAGGATACCCAAGTCGGAGAATTGGCGGGGATCGGATGATGTCCCTCGGCGGTGCAAAATGCTCCCACAACAGTTTGGAGGTATTCCAAAGCAGATACTGATGTGGGTTCAGGACGCGCTTGCTGTACGGCAAGCTCTCGGGAAGCTATGTGCTTGTATGTTGCCAATAGTTCCTCCAGGACGATTGGAGTGTACCGCAAGCCAGCCTGCTTTCTTTGAGTGGCAGCGGCACATTGCAGGCCAGTCTCGAGAGCTGCTGCTCGGGATAGCTCCGAGGCGAGTTCCGTGTCTTCTTCATCTGAATCTGCTTTCAGAGCTGCAACCTGCGCCTCTTTGGCCTCTTCGGCCGCTTCACGTGATAGAAATTGATCTTCATTGAGCTCATCCATCGGCTGGTGCTCCAGTAAGCGGTCATCATCGTCGCTGTCCTCATCGTAACTCTCGTCGAGAAGGATTTCTTCGTCGTTGAGCTGTGGCACGTCAGAAAATCAATCAAAACATGAACACATGCACGTACCTCGTCCGTGCCGTCGTCAATTTCCAGAGTCCCATGGTGGTAAAACCCTGAGCGGTCGCGCTACAAAATGTAAGAAGATGCAATAAAAACCTGGAGGTTTGCACATACGACCTGCTGCATTTCATCTTCCTCCTTGCCCTTGAGCGACGTTCAGGAAATCACAGATAATGTCTTGACAAGTACTGACCGGTACATCGTTCTCGTCATTGTCCTGAAGTGCGTTGAGAAAAAAGGGAGGAAAAACACCAATAACAGGAATTTTACCGACGAGACCAGGTCAATGACTTGGTTATCGTTGTCGTCCTTGCAGAAAATAAGTAAAGCCCGTTGAAACGCGACTATAAAGATGCTTACCGAGGAAACAAGATTGATGACCTGCCGGGGCTCAACCGCCTCGTCGTCATCACCATCGTCCTTGTAAAAGTAAGGAAATATTGCTAAAACGCGAATATGGAAATGCTTACCGAGAGCTCGATGACCTCTACAACCCCACCCCGTGCCGAAGTCGCGTCGGCCTGGAGGAAAATGAGAAGAAAGGCCAACCACAGCATGAATATGCTTACGGCCCTCTCCACGTCCATTGAATCGGCGCCATCCTCCCCATTCTTGTCCTTCAGCCAGATCAGAAAAATGCGCTGCGTGATGTGCACAGGACACCTACATCGTGCGCCCGCTTCAGAACGCGTCGCTGAGCAGAGCGCTCATCGTCGTCTTCATGCTCGAGGCTCAACTGGGAAAACACGGTGAGTGCCGTAGCACACGCTTGACGAAAGTACTTACTTTGCGCTTCAAGGAAGTCATGCAGAAGGAGAGAGGGAGGAAATGTCGGAAAGCGCGCGCCGACTCCCCGACTTTCCGCTGTCACAATTCCGATGATCTCATGGGGTGACCGATGCGCGACCGTATTCGCTTTACAGGGCTTCTTATTTTCCCGATATGGCTATATTTATTCATCGTCCACGGCGGCATTTTCCTCAGTAAACGAGACCAAACCAGTAGACGACGGGAAAATCCAAGTAAACGAATGGGAAGTCCAGATAAGACCAAGTAAACAAATGTTATGCAGGTAAACAACACGCAAGATCGAGCAAGAGAGAAAGCCACGCAGAGGAACCAAAGGGAAGCCACGAAGAGAAACCATCACGAGAGACGAGCTGAAGACGTCTTGCATGAGCCAAAATTGTTTGCAAAAAAAGTACTTGCAAACTGACCGTTTCAGCGACCAAGTTATTGACGGTGTCAGAGGGTGTTCGGGCCGTGGATGAGCGTTCCGTGCTGCAAGTGGGCATTTTGAAGTCACAAAGGGTATGTTGATGGTGTTGGCGACGATGAACAACGTGCCACCGATACAAAATCGGCCAACACGGGATCCGATGCAAGATCGAATCCAAACCAAACCCGACCCAAGTCGAGGTGATCAATGCTAGTCGCCACCGTGTCTATGTGCATATATTAGCTGTGAGATGAGGGTAGACACATACGTCGCAGGCTACTCGGCTTTGTGTGCGCATTTGGTCGTTCGGGGTGGTTTACATCACCAGGTGGGTCTACAACCGTAGGAGGACACGGTAACTCGACCAGCAGAGGATGTGCGCGAAAGGGGTGTGTGTGGTTGAAAGCGAGGAAAATGTTGTTTGGTTGTGTGTCATCTCAATGTCATCACCATCTCACTTTGCGCTGGTCAAAATTTACAATTAATTAGCGACTCAACAAATAAGTAGTACAAGGTAATCAAAAACAGGATAAATGTGCTCCATCCAGTGTATTTTTACTCTACAATCTCGTGCTCCAGTCTCAGCGGTACGGTAGCCGCACGTCCAAAAAACTCGTAATAGCATTGTGTATAGTATTCGGTAACTTTTTCCTCCAGCACGGTCATATCGTGTTGCGACCACTCCTTGTGCTCGTGGGCCTCGGTAATAACATTGGGACAGGGGTTGATCTTCCAATTGCGCATGAGGAATGCCAAACGCAAGAGATGCGGGAGGCGTTCTTGCGGTGTGTCGGCAGCAAATCCCAGCTTGCTCTCGCTTAGTTGAGCGATAAGGGTAGCGACTGGAAAGCAGTCCAAGCATTGCTCGAGTCGCTTGATACCACAGGCGTGGTGGTCGAGGGACACCATCTCAAAACGGAAGTTGATCTCAGCGGCCTCCCATGTTATTTCCCTCGCCTGATGTGGTGGTGTGAAAGGAATGTCCTGGGCAGGAAACCCATCCAGCGCGTCGATGTTACATGCACGCAGAGCTGGCCCCAACAGCTGCTCAATAGAGGTAGTCCGAGTTTCGACCTTGGATCCAGACTTGCCCTGCGCGGTAAGCAGGCCGCGTAAAACATCGCGCCATTCTTGCACAGTGAGAGACTTGTAGGGGTGGTCCATGTCGCTGAAACGGTACAAAAGTGCGTCGTGCAGGAGTTGATAGTGGTGTAGAAACATTTGAGAGCGTGCGGGGTCCGGGGAATATACAAGTAGCGCAGGCTCCGGCATCACGTACAGCTGCTGCGGCAGAGATCCAGCGTGGAGTGCAACGTGCGTGGGTGGTCGCGATCTGTCGACTCTGGCCAGCGCTTGTGCCCAGGAAGCGATCGCAGGGGCCATCTGTGGGCTGATGACCACTTTGTATTTGTCACGCTCTTGGGTCCCGTTCGTTTCGACTTTGCCTGCTTCTTGGAATCTGCGAGCAGTCAGTAAATCCGAAATACCGCGACAAAGAAAAATCTCACATGGCGAGGGATGGCTGTTTTGGCGCTTTGGCGCACGGCTGGGACCGGCTATAGCCGGGGTGTTGGAGCGGGGTGCGACCACGGTCTGTGCCTGGACGGGATCTCGGTACCATGGTGCGTTTCGGGTACACAGATGCAACGCATACATTCTGTCCTCGAATTTTGGACCTACGTCAACTGGCGGGTAACCGGGAGCAGCCTCTAGTTCAAACGAACGGGTAGATTCGGTGGGTACGACGATTCGAAGAATGTTGGTGCCTTCGGTGAACAAGGCCAACGGCCGTATGAACCAATAAGGTAGTTTGGCAAGGTAAAGCTTCTGGGCGATCTCTCCGTCGGAGGTGAAAACACCCAGACGTTCATCTGGCGGGCCTTCGATAGCGGTATTGGGGTTTTCCATGCGCGGTTTGTAAACCGTCATGTAGTCAAGAAAAGCGGTCAGCTCGAGATAGCTGCGCTGCAGGGTCGTTACACCGAGAACCATGCGGCTATAGGTCGACGGCAGGCTCTGGAGACGATCCAGTCCCAGACGCAGACTCTGGACATATCCGTTCAGCCAGGGCATAATTTTAGCAGGAGGGCTGATGCTCTCGGTGTACGACTTGTATCTCCCCAGAGCCTTGTGCACGAGCGATGCAAGTGCAGAGAAACGTTCCTGGCTTAGCTTGCCCAGACCTCGCGTTAGGGTCTTGCCAGATTGGGGACACACAAAGTCGGAGTGTTGGGGATTCCACCACATGAGCGCATCAGCATGGGACTTGCGGGGAATAGCCCCGAAATGGCAGAATTCATGGCTGAATATGTGCGGCCACAACGTGGGATCGTCTGGCCCGAAGCGCATATCTGTGCGAATGGATAGTTTGCCGGAGGAGGTTGGAAGTGTAGGGATGTAGTGAGCATGCGATGTAACGAAGCAATCGGCTCCCTCGACGTTGATGACAGCTCCTACGCGTCCGTCCCATGGGCCTAATGCAACTGCGCAATGTTAAACAACGAATATGCAGACGAACAGACTTGCCATGCTCATTGCGGTATCTCAGTAAATCAACCATCCTCTGTCAATTAGTGCAAGACCAATTTGACATTCAACTGGTGCAAGACCAGCTGACTCCGTAGTAGCGCAAAGCCACCAACGAAAGAGGGGAGAAGACAATGTGGTGAAAAACTAGATGGGAAGCAGTGTCAAATGGGCGAGAGGCGGAAGGTTGTATACGCGCCTGAGCGATAGACTTGTAGTGGTTCAAGAAGGGTCGTGGTTGTGGTTGAAGAAAGAACTCCCCAACACTGGGGAGTTCGGCATTTGTTCGGCACCTCGTGACGCGTGGCAGTGCTGGCTCTCTTTCGACGCGACGATGCAGGCTGCCTTTGCGCTCTTGCAGCAGCTCGAGGAAAGCGTCGAAAGTGTCGCGTCCAACAGTCCAACCACTCAAATCGACAAAGTCAACCTACGAAGAAGGCTTTTGCGTGTGGCCGGCACGCTTCCTGCTGAACCACCGTCTTCCCGAGCTGAACGCGCGTCCTCGGAACCCCCACCAGCAGCGCAGCCACCCCGACCCCCTGCAAGTTACTCTTTGGCCCTCGCTATGCTTTTATCCTCACACCTTCTCTCAGCCACCCCTGAAGCCGAGCTCTAAACATGGCGTGAACAAGGAAGTCAAGACGGAGCGATGTCTTCAACGCGTGGCTGTTATCGTGGGCAAAGCAAAATCCATCAAAACACTCAACTCCAAAGACTTTTACACCACTCTCACCCCTCCCAAAGGGAAGCCACTACTGATAGACGAGGAAACGCTGGCGTTGGCAAAACTTTTAGTCCCCTACGCAGATGGCTCCATTCAAAGCTGGGTTCGTTGTTAATTTCGGCAGCTCTTGACATTGCCTAACCTATCCTCAGCGCGACTCTCTTGGAAAAGTCGACCTGCGCTCTATTTCTGTAAACAAATTCTTGCAAGGTGAACAGCGCTACGAAGATGTTGCAGATCTGCCGCAGCGCCTGCTGCTTCGACACAAGGTGAGTTTCGTGAGCAATTATGCCCGTATACTCACCTCTGCTAGAATCTCGTTAACCAAGAAACAATGTCGGACATTTCGACCTACCTGAGAAACCTACTACAATGTATCAACGCGATTCAGTATAGTCTCGAGGTGAAGAAGCTCGGAGATGGCAAGGGCGGGACGGGGCGTAAGACGGCGCTCTACAACGAGATGTACAAGGCAGAGGGGTCGCCGGGGACCTATGCTGGTTGGAAGAAAGAAAATGAGGCCAAAGTCACGGCACGCAACCGGTTGTGTATGGTCTATCATACGGTACGTGGTTCTTTTCCTTTCCACTTTTTCCGTTCACGCCTTGCAGTTTGGTCTCAATCTTCTGTTGGATCCGTTTTGGAGCCCAAGAAACCTCGAACCAAACCACCGCGACAACGATTTGGAGAGACGCTGCTGAAACTTCAATCGGCCGTTGCAGACGACGGACAGATGCTGACGGACAACTTTAATACCTCAAAGGGTGCGCTGTATAACATGCTCATGACTGTTTTCCCCGCTGCTGCGAACTTTGTCATAGATTTTTGCGACAGTCATCCCCCAGACTTTGCAGAGATTGATACAGACACTGTAGATTAGTGTAGTAGTAGCCAAGTTGTACTATTGTTGTATTACTTTCTGCGCATGCAATACCAGCGTGCCGAGTATTTTGCTGGACGAGGGACTGTAATGGACGTGTTTGTATAATTGTAACAGTATTGTAGGATGAACAGGTGTATTCGAGTTAGCGACGCGTAAAGTGAGGATGCGAAATAAGGCCGCGTAGACCGTCTCTAATGCCTTGGCACTCCACGCAAGCGGAATCACATGTCCCCGGAATTCTTATAAAGCGGCACCGCATCTTTTTCCCTTCATCCCTTCCTGCCCCTGCATGCACGACCTCCCACCAGGGTTCTTCATACCAGCAATGCGTCTCCTTCCCTGTGCCCGTTAGGGTGCGCCGGTGGCGCGGGAGCTCATGTGCCCTTGAGGTGGCGCCACAGGCGCCTGAGCTGGAGGACAACAAGAGTTACGTGCACAAGCAACGGCGAGTCTTTGTTTCTTCCGCGCGCGGACCTTGGCTGGGACTTGTAGCGACGGGACATGCTCCTCCGCAAGCCGCGCATGCACAACGAACGGCGAAATGCGCCGTCGTCTCTGCGTGTGCGGCATGCGGAGTGGGGCGGCCACAAAGTCATCATTTGCGCACGCACAACGAACAGCAAAATGACCGTCTCTGCGTGTGCAGCATGAGGATCAATGCGCGTGCGAGACTGGCACAACCGCAAAGTTGTCATGGTGATGTGATATCGGACACCAGAGTTGGCGGACGTGGACCGAGGCGGACTTGTACATGGGCACGACGACAACATGGATTCTGACGTGGTTGGAGTAGGGTAGGTATTGCCGCCGTGCTGCATGTAAGATTTCAGAAAAAGAGTTGAGGGACGTACACTGCACTCGATGGCAGTGCTTGAACATCGCCTCTCATGTGTTTCACATGATTAGTACTGGATCGTCGCGGTTTGGGTTGAACAGTATGGATCGAAACCAGTACCCGCAAAGATGCAGGTATTGAACTAGGTAGATATGATGGAGAAGTTGAAGAGGAAAAAAGGAAGACGTACTTGTGAAGCCGCATTGGCTTGGTTCGATGGGTCCTACGCAGAATTGGTGGTAAGGGATAGGAAAGCGGTCCTGGGCAGAGGCGATTCGGGTGCGCGTGCGGTTGGCGCCGGCAGTGTCAAAAAATTCTCAACTTGAGTTTCGCGGACCTGGCCGCATTGCTGAATCCACAAAGGTGGGAACAGCCGATATTGCGTGATTGAGATTCACCCTGGCAAAGCTGGGGTGAAATGAGCGTGGGTTGTGCACGAATCGTGTGCAAGTTGTGCTACCTGTGATAAACCGTAGAGGGATGCGCCAGAGTGGTTGAACGGACGAACGGAGGTGGGCGTGCGCTTGAACAGAGGATTGACGTGCTGACAAAGCGACTGCCGTATTGGGACAGACTCCTTCTGTCGGCACGGAGACTTGCATTAGGGGCATTCCTTCCTGTGGATCCATGGGAAGGAATGCCCCTGATCCTTCCCGTGGTTCCTAATCCATCCCGTGGATCCACAGGAAGGATGCTGCTCAGTTATCCTTCCTGTGGATGCACAGGATGGATTGTTGATCAGGACTCGGAATGAGCGTTGTGTTCAAGGTCCCTCTTAGCTCAGTTGGTAGAGCGCGTCACTAGTACAGAGCCTGCACATGACGCGGTCAGCCGTTCGAATCGGCTAGCGGGAATATTTTTGTTGGCACCGCAATCATTCTAATTCCAACCCGAAAAAAAACAAATGGAAGTTCCGTGATCCACCCTTCGAAAGCTAGTAATCATCCTCGCTTTCCAAAAGATCCACAAACTTGTGATTATTTGTGGGCATTTTTGTCGATTTATGTTTTTTTATTCACTCTGTTGTTCGGCAAAAGTTGTTATGAAATTTGAACCAGGTAAAAGTGACACTACAACACAGGGCAGCAAATAAGTGATTCTAGTGTAAACGAGGTAGAGGTTTATATATTATTTTCCGTGGTTTAATGGAAGGAAAGGAAAGTTGGGCGCCTGAGTGGGGCTGCCGCCTGAGGCAAGTTATACGCCGGAATGGAAGTAGTGGTGGCCGGTTTCGTTTGATGTAAAAGTTGGACTCCCCTGGTGTACTGAATTTGGGCACAGCAGCATACTGGGCTGCAGGTCGCGGGATATGCTCTAATTTCGGCACAGCAACATGCTTGTCTGCATGTCGCTGCATATGGGCGTATTTGGGACCCACCCAGCCACATAAAGAACACTGGCTAGATCGGCTGGTGAGTACTTGCTTGTACCTGAGTGGATGTCAGGTTACGATAGATTAAAGTAAAGGTGAGCCTACACCGTGGGTACTTCTCGTGTCCGAAGGACACCTGGATTGCCCTCACCGTCAACTTTCTGGCGCATGCTCTCGGCCTTTTCTAGCCAGCCGGTAAGCTCGTCCTCGCAATTCATACTCTTGGCTTTGAGAGCGAGATCTTCGTCGGATGTAATCTTGACCCAGTGATAGGCCGAGTGGCGATGACGATCGAGCTGCGAGAGACTGGGCCAGGTTGGCAGGGACTTGTACTCCTGATCGATGCAAAGGTCCAAACACAGGTCGCATCGCAAATCCCCGTGGCCGATTGCCAGTGCTGTTCTAGATAAGAGATGTCAGCATAGAGAGCTTCAGTTTCCATGGCATACATACTGGATGTAATCGCCTTGGGCATTAAAGGTCGATTCCTGGGCCTCCAGGTCGTCCTTTGTGATCCCACCCTCCTCCACCTCTGTCAAACAAGGTGGCGGAAAAAGAATTTCGGGTACAACTTCGTCGCCATGGGGTACAACTTCATCGCCATCGTCTTCATCTTGCTCTTCGGCACCAGCACCTTCGTTCCCATCCAGCACATTCTTCAATGTCTCCGGGTTCAGATATAGTTCTTTGCGACGCTGTAGTTCGGCGCGTGAAAGCTCGAGTGCCGTGGACTGTTGGGCGACACAATGCTTGCGGTAATTTTGCCGTACGATGCGTAACAAGCTGTTGTATCTGTTATATGCCAGTTTGTATTGCTTTTTGACCGCCAGCGCGAATTGTAGTTTTTTGGCCGTGGCGCGAGCAATGCCCGGCTGAGCAGGATCAAAAGGCTCCTCATTCTCGTCCTCGTCTTCCTCATCCTCTTCGATCCCATGCATCTCGAGCGACACCTAAAAAGAGAAATGAGTGATGCACTGGCATGGAGGTAAGGGACTGACGTCGGGCAAAATCCCTGTTGCGAGAGCGCTAGTCCATGCTAGCATGTTATTGTAGCGTCTGACCAACTCCTCGCAGGACTCGTGCGCCTCGGCGATCGTTAGCGTATACAGGTCAAGGTCGTCGGAGTGGATGCTGAACGCGTGTTAGTAGAGTGGCATAGAGAGGGTGTATGTGCCAAATACCGAAATATTGCTGGTGTGGTTGTGCGAGATTCGCCTGCACCGTCTGACGCCTTGCCGTATAGTTTTGCGCCGACAAGATCTATCTTATCGGTGGAGGCTGCGTACGTGTCCATTGCGACATCCGAGGTGGCGTTATGTCCGACCAGGGTTCGCGTAAATACTGTACCCTCTGCTGAAAGAGTGCGAAGTATAACGCCCCGGCGATACGGATACAACCCACTGTTTTTTTCGGCTACAAGGCAGTTAGTGTTGAGGAAGCTAGCTACTAGTAGACAAAACACGCACCGGCTATCCCCGCCAGGATCTCTGCGCGATGCAAATATATCCGGGCCAGACTGTCCTGCATAGCGGCGTTGTTGTTCATTCTACCACCACGTGCTCCGGAAACGCAGAAGATGGGACGTTTTTTCCATTCTGGCTTGATCGCGAGGATGACGTCCGAGCCTTGGCAGATGGAGTCCCATGTAGGGTGATCCACAAAGACTTGTCGGATAAGACCGAGGAGGATGAAGTTTGTGACCCCGTCGAAACGGGCCATAGTCGGGTCGGTCGTAGCAAGAAAGGTAAAGGGTATACTGGTTATTCATGATTTGAGATAGCTTGCAGGATTTAACAATGTTTCTTACATTAGTTCGTCACCAATCAAGTGATGGCATTTGAAGGCCCTGAACTTGATACGAAGACCCAGGCGACCGCTCTCGTGGCGGAACACCTCGCAGTCCTAGGTGGCCAGTCATTTTAGGAAGAGACAATAAGCAGTAAGCATACATCGTAGACCAGGTATAGGCCTTTATACCAACGTGTGGCTAACATCGTCGACGGCCGTGCACCAGTCATCCAGCCGAGAACCCAAAGTAGCGTGTGCTGCACTACCTGACAACAACAGTCATTAGTCGAAGGGAGTTGACAATAGATGGGACAAACTTGTTCTACAGACGAGGCGCGTCGGTGGATCCATATGGCGTCTACCAGCGCGATCAGCTCGCCCAAGCCGTAGACGGGACGCTGGCCGGGTGATTTGCTTAGACCTAGCTCATCACATAAAAAACGAGAATGCTGGGGATGTTTCAGCTTGCCGTATGATAATCTTCCGAATCACGAATACCTTTTTTATCGTAAGATCCCAATCTGCATGATGGGCTTCATGCATGGGGGTTTTTTCCCGAAGCTGCAAGAGGTTGTTGAGCGGGTTATGCTCTCAAAGAAATGAAGAAACTCACAATCGCGGAATATTGACGCCCAAGTGTGATGCAACTTGGAGCTAACATCCGCTCCCCGACGTTGGTTACAGACTTTGAGGTGTCGACGTGCCATGTGAACAGCTCCATAATTCTCGCTGGGAGCAAGGTCAGCACGGGCGCGACAAAGACGAGGCTGGGACACTTACTAGCTACACCTTCACTTGACCACGCTGTTTCTTCCGAGACAGCCGACCACACTCCAAGGCGGACCAGTGCTATATATTTAGCACAGAGAATATCTCTCGGACCACGCGTTGAAGGTGCGACGGTGGAATGATCCAGTGAGTCGATGAGAGTTTGTTTTGCTCTGGCAATCGTCTGAGGATCTGCGATTGCCAGATCAAACGCATTGTAGTTGAAACGTTTTTTCTTGCTGTTCCATTTGGGCGGGACCGCGGCCATAGAAAGAACAGGTCGACACGGAAGGAGGGTTTTCGGATTCTGGTGTGGTTGTGCTTGGCAATGAAGTTAGACAAATTAAAAAGGGATATATACAGTGTAGCGTCAAGATATTATTTTAACTGCCAAGAAAAAATTAACTACACTGCAAGACACTATGTTTATTGCCAATATTCGTCGTCAGAGAGCGGGGTTTGCTGGACGGACTGCTGCTGGGCGGGCTGGTAGTGTACGGGTTGTTCCTCGTCTTCCTCCTCCTCATATCCCAATTCATCTTCCTTGTGCGTCATATCGTCGTCCGCTGGCTCCTCCGGGGTCCTGCTGTGCTGCTGCTGCTGATCCTCATCATCATTGCCGCCGCGCTCCTGCTGCTGGTGGTGGACGGCGCCGCGGTGCTGCTGGCGGATGTCAGGCTGCTGCACCTCGCGCCGGTACGCTGGGTTCTGGCCGCGGTACTGCTGCTGCTGTTGGGCGTTGGGCTGCTGCTGCTGCTGCACCTCGCGCCGCTGCGCTGAGTTTTGGCCGCGGTGCTGATGGTGCTGCTGGTGGGCGTCGGACTGCTGGACCTCGCGCTGCTGATGATGCGCTGGGTTCTGGCCGCCGTGCTGCGCCTGCGCCGGGATCTGGCCGCCATCGACGTCATGCTGCTGGTGTATGGCGCCGCGGTGATGCTGTTGGGGGCCTTGAGCGCCTTCGATGTCGTGCTGCTGGCGTACGGCGCCGCGGTGCTGCGCCTCACGCTGCAGCGGTGGCGGGATCTGGCCGCCGTGCTGCTGGTGTATGGCGCCGCGGTGATGCTGTTGGGGGCCTTGAGCGCCTTCGATGTCGTGCTGCTGGCGTACGGCGCCGCGGTGCTGTGCCTCACGCTGCAGCGGTGGCGGGATCTGGCCGCCGTGCTGCTGGTGGACGGTGCCACGGTGGTGCTGTTGGGGGCCTTGAGCACCTTCGATGTCGTGATGCTGGTGGACGGCGCCGTCACGAGGGTGCTGCTGCCCACTGCTTGGTGCTACCGCGCCGCTGACACTTGCTATAAGGGAGGTGAGAAGCAGATTTAAGGAGAGACAACAAACTCACGTATGTGAAAGGCTTCCCATATTCGAACAGGCTCGGAATTTTCATCGTTGTCATTTGTTGATATGATTTCTTGGACACTGTTTTCGATGAAGGCTAAAAATGCTTCACTGGGCCCATTGACAGCAGGGGGAGGAGGTGGAGTTATACCGGTGTTGTACGCGGCGGTGGCCAGGTTGTGGTACTCTAGCCGCAATCGTTCCATATTGCATTGGGCGTTGATCATGAGAGGTACAAATTGAAGGATGGCGAATTCCCCAGCGCGAGCCGTATGTGCGGCCGTCATTGCGAACATGTAGTTAGAGGCATGGTTGGCTTCCGTGCCGAGGATGAGATCCCCCTGGAGGGCAGCGGCAAGCTGCTGCTGCATGTCGGGCGAGATTTCGCGTTCGGCGAGTTTTGTTGTTGTGGCCTTCGTGGAAGTGCCTTTTGCCTTGCCTTTTTTGGCGCCCTCGACCTCAGCCGCCTCGACCACAAGCTGCGCGGCAGCTGTGTCCACGTCGATAGCCGGGGGGAGGATGGACGCCAGAGATGGGGTGGGAGACGGGGGAGGAGGGAGGTTGGTGGAGAGAGCGGAAGGGGGGCGAGACGCCGACTCATTCGTACCAGCAATGGTGAAACCCGTGGAGGATGTAGTGGAGAGTGGTGCGGGTGCGGAACTCCTTGCCTGCATCCCAATATTAACTCGTTTAGCGCCGATTAGTGGCGCGGATGTGGCAGAGGGCGACACTGATCTCATTGAGATGTTAGAAGAGGGTCGGGGAGCCTGCGGAACCGACAGTCCTGCCGCCTTGGTGCTCGACTTGGAGGTGGACTGCAACTCGGATTAGTAGGAACGAGTATGTGCACAATGTATACGCTTACAGGTTTAGGCGCCTTTGGGGCCTTGACATAAAGTTAGCACAGATTCTTTGCCTGCATAATAACGCTTACAGGAACTGCACCAACATTCTTGCGCGACGCGGGCTGGAAGATTTTTTTTTTTGGTACCAAGAAGAATGTGCTGCATAACACATACAATGGATCTCCGCGTCGTAGTCGGTGTTTTGCCATTGTCGGGTGCAATCTAAACTAATTTTAGTGCGAAGAATTGTGATTTACGGCGTGCGCTTACGGCGGTGGCAATTTTTTTACGGCCGTTCTTCTGTGGAAGAAATTCAGCATTGGATACTTGACGCAAGAGAAAAAAGACCCACTATGGGACTGCCGGACGAAGGTGACTGGGCGCTGGCAGGACGCTTTTTCGGGGGCATTGACATGGCGGTTATAAGCAGTAAGAAAGAACAGAGTCACGAGGGCTTTTCCCGCGCAGAAGCACAGAGTTTCACACGAAGAACAGGGAGTGGTCAAATACTACAATAATAAATAGGGATAATGTTAATATTGGATACAAGACCGCGGTCTGGGAATGGTCGACATTTTTAGCAGTCGGGGGTGGGACAGGTGCAAGAGGGGGGAGAACCGGGCTGTCGCATACTTAGGTGGTGGTGGTAGGCGGCGTGGACGAAACAATAAGATGGGCAAAGTGTCTAATTCATCGCAGGTCGGAGACGCATGAATGATATCATCCATGGTGGCAAGATGGCTGTCGGAAGATTAGCGAGGTAGGTTCAACCAGAAGATTGACGCACGCTATCAGCAGCTCCCGAGCTGATCGCTGTGCTGCGGGATGGTGTTCGGGCTCGTCTTCGTCTTCGTCATGCATTGCTGGTTGCGGCACTAAAACATCGGCACCAGGGAGAAACCTGTATCACGTCAGAATATCAAATATGGGTGAGAGGTGAAGGAAGCACTTGGCGAAGGATGGGTTAGGGAAAAGTCGTGTGACAAACGCAGAAACATTCTCCTGTTCGACACGCCGCTCCTGAACCGTATCTGTCTGAAGCTGGGCTCGCCCATTGACATCCCAAGCGATATACTGGCGATTGCGCTCAGTTCTTGCCAAGGCTTTTATGCGAGTGGACAGACGGTGTTCGAGGCGGCTGAGGAGGCTCGGGGTGTCTTGATCGTCACTGATCCACCGTTGTCGGTCAGGTTCCTTGAAAGCGCTGTTTAGAAAACGGGTGTGGGCGACGGAGAGGGATTCTACCTCGAGGAATGAGAAATCCACTAGTGGGTTTGAGCCGGCAAGGTGCATTCGCAATAAAATTATCGATGCGGCCAGTGTTGTGATTCCGGGGTTGTCAAGTGCCAGCTCTGTGGCATTGACACTTGTATCGGGCTTCCCAGCCGCTCTGGGTGGGGTTCAGCAACATATAATTACATGTAAGTGATCGACAAACCTGTAAAGCGCCGGAGCATCATCTACACCAGAAGCAACAATGCGCTGCTGCCGCTTTCCCGTCATAGCGGTGGCAGTTGCATCGTACTGGGCCGTCTCCCGCGAGTAGTTTACTGCGACAGCGTTGGATCTTTGTTTATGCTTGACAATGAGCTTCGTGAGCTCCATGCCCCATGACTGAAGCATGCCATTTATTGCTCCACGGCGTAAACTGTACAGTATCAGATTGTCAATGTCTGGAAAAATGTTAGATTAATCTCAACACGTTCGTTGGGCAGACCTGGAAGGCAGGCCTCGCGTCCAGTTGATTTCAGGATCTCTCCCGCCCGGGTGGCTGTCATCGGTTGGCCGTGCTTGAGCGTGAAGATAGGCAACAACATGTAATCCTCCTTCCAAAAGAGACGCGCCTTCGGCGTTTTGAGGACGCTCTCGTAGGTGGTATGGTCTCTGAAGGCTTGGCGTCGGAGTCCTAGTGAGACAAGGGTGACGCCAACATCCACAAGAAGATGCCGGTCTTCAGAGGTTGGGGAGAATGCATATCTCCGCCTACGTGGAAAATGAGAAAGCACATTGTCGAGGAAATTGGACCTCACCTAAATCGGAGAATCGTATGACCTCCTTTCCAGGACGTTACCGTCAGATATACTAAGAAGGCGCCGGGGACATCTGTTGTCCATATTTCCCAGTGCTGTGGATAGTAAGTATTGAAAAGGTTGGGAGGAAAGTGGAGCTGTACCTCGTAACGAGAATAGTCATCTGGGTAGAAATGTGTGCGCAGGAGGGAGCCTGGGCGAAATGCTCCGTATGTCATGACTTGGAACAGCAGAATGTACTGGAGGCACTGAAATAGTGATTAAAGGCAAGCTGAAGGATAGTGCCAGTAGATTGACGCACATCTGTAACCTTGGCGAGTACCCGACCCGAAAGCAGGGTTTCCACGAGCAAGCGTAGTTCTGGGATGCCGTAGAACTGCTTTGTTCGCCGAATGTCTTTGACGTCGTGAAGCTCCACAAGGTAGGTGAGGTGCTGCAATGCATGACATGTTGGTCAGGAAACGAGGGGATACCCGAGTAGCGAACCTGTTTCAGACGCTCACGCCAAACCTTGGGGTTGCTTTGTTGTGTGCGTTCCCCCTCGGCAAAAACAGTCATCTAAGTACACTTGACAAGTAAGAGTGTGAAATGGAGAGGCCGGTATAGGTATACGTACCAGTGATAAAAGATCATGCATGAGAGTGCGCTTTGTTCGGACTGTACCTGGGACAGTTTTGACATTGACCGAGAGAAAGAGGAGGACACGGTCTGGCTGCTAGTTGAGAGGTAAGGGCTGGAACGAGCTGGATAGCGCTCACCGAGAATGCCGGGTATGTGCCAAATCTCGGGCTCAGAGAGGTCAGGATCTAGGGCACTACAGGCATCGACGAACTTCTCGTAGAGATTTTTCCGTCGATCCTCAGTGCTCGGGGCCCATAGCAGGAACGTCGAGGAGTTCGAGATGAGCTCCTGCGTCCATTTCCGATACTCTGGCTTTTGTGTTTTTACGATGAGAGCCTGCAGTCTTACAGCCGGGGTGTCACGGAGGACAAATTTTGGGATGATGCGTGGAGCCATCGGGGAGCGAGGGATTCAGGGAGTTAGGAGCTCGAGCTGGATCGTGGTTGTCAAGCAAGTGCAAACACCTTGCATAAACAACATCACCATACAGCACATTCTCGCGCTGCGTAGCTGTGTTCTCTGAGTCGGTGTTTGTTGGTGGTAGCTACGCAGCTGGGACGCAACCAGGGAAGACATGGTCGGAAACGTGCACTCGGTCGGAAACGTGCACTCGCCCAGTCATAGTAACTGTCCAACTCAGAACTTCCTAACCATCCATTGGACGGCCAAGTAGGACCAACCCCAAGGCAATCTTGCGGAAGGGCTTTAGTTGTAGTTAAGATGTTGAGCAGGTACCCTGAGCCGCATGAGTGACGAGTCTCACCACACACATTTTATGTGAGGATGAGGCACTCGTGTCGCGGGACTGGGAAGAACGAGTGCTTGGCAGGTGTCAAAAGTCACCCCCACAAGTGGTCTCTAGGCCATTAACCCACAATTTCGAAGCAGGGAGACGCTCAACGGCGTTGTGGGAGAAGGCAGATGCGCGAAGTCACAATGTGACAAGACGCGTCGTAAACGCGTAAACAGCAAAACAACAAATGTACATAGCGAGCGTCATCATCTCGGAACACCAGCGATTTTGGATCATTCGGATCAAAATATAACGTGCCGCTTCGAAAATCCGTATCTTGGAATCCTCCTCAATCCACCTCGCTTTGACATCTCGCTGGCACCTTACTCGCACTTGCTCCTCCCGCACACGACTCAGGAGCGCCTTCCCAGCCCAATGTCGGTTCAAGTCACACATGGCCGTCTCTATGTTCCTCATACTTCTGTGTTCTTGAGATTCGACGGAAAAGCAATCAAAGGCGGAGTACGGTATACCGTGGTTGAGGAAAGGTGGAATTCGGGGATGAGTGTCAAAAAGTGGCAGGTGACTTCAGGTGGCGGTGATGGTCAAAGCAGCGGTTAGTGATGGTGGCGGTGATGGTCAAAGCGATAGTTAGTGACGGAGGACCTCAGTGATGTCGGCGACAGCAGCTGGTTGAAGAGGCGTCATGGCGTCATGGGATGACGTGAAATACAGACCGACCCCTGAAAGGTCAAATCGTGTTCTGGGAAGTGAATTTCACTAAAACCCCCTGAAAAATGCCAAGCCGGGCCCCTGAATATTACACTTAGGAAAGAGGTCAGTTGTTCAAATCAGCTAGCGGGAATGTTTTTGTTCTTTTAATGTTGCGAGATCTTTTTGGATGTTCTCCGTGATGTTTCATCGCCAAATCATCACCATCAAACTTCCTTCAACTGAACCGCCATCTGCCGCCAACAATCTTTCCAAATGTACATCCCTCTTCTTCCCGGGCGGACCAACCAAGTGCGCAATATTGCTTCCTGCCTTTGGAGGGCAGTGCAAAGGAAACTTCTCGCAGATCACATGAAAGGGTGGCAATGTGACGGCCGCCTCTGCTGCAGTAGCTAAAAGCGCGCACTCGACTGCGCATACCGGTATATCCACTACCCCGAGGTAGGTGATTCCGCTCCTGAGCGCTACGGCCCGACTATATTCTGGTCCTTACTTGCGTATCCGGCTCATCTCATTCCACCATTCAACACGACGTGAAATGGAGCCAGTTCAACGGCCGGAACTTCCTCACCGAGTCAAAGCAGCGCCAATCTCCTCAGCTGGATACTCTGCCTACCAATCTTGTTCAATCCCGGACGTTGGCATCAACCGATGGGTTAATTGAGGAACGACAGAAGTTGAACAATTCTGTCAGGAAATGGAGGCTGCCAGACTCATTCGAGATGCGTCGAACAAAGTAAGTATGGAAGCAGTAGTACTCCCAGATTGAGGCGGAAGAACCTCATTTCCATCTCGACACCTTGCTGAAATATTCCAGCTGCCTGTCTATTTCTGCACTCACGCTTTCTGAAGTATTTATCGGTTCAGTGTAGCTCCGCTCCGCAATTGCTTCCCGATATCATATCCCCGCCGTCCTTTGCACTGGTAGCCTGGACAGGATTAATGCCGACTCCCCTCAATTCGATTAAACACCGGTTGAAACCTCAAATAGTGACGATTGCCCGGTACCGGCTGTGGCGGCGGCGGATTTACACCCACTGGGGGCAAAATCCAGGGCACCTGGGCACCAGGTGCCTCCGAGGCATGTGGGTGGCAGGTGCAATGGACTTAGTTCACACAAAGGAAATAAAGGAATTCTCACCTTTGTTTCCTTTGTGCCAAAACACCCATCACAACCTGTGATGTACATGCGTCGGAGGCACCTGAAATCCAGGTGCCCTGGCTTTTGCCCCCAGTGACCTGCTTATGGCTCCGAGTGATGTAGAGCGGCCGTTTCCCTCAGGATGCGTTTAAGTGTGATTAACCGAATCGTTGTCCTCGATCTCACGGATAGAAATTTCTGGCCCGAAGATTTGCTTTCTGGTTTGTTCTTTGTTAGGGGAAATTCAAGCTTTCCACTCACGATACAACCAACCACAAACTTTCGAGGGCAGTTCTTGTACCAGGGGTCGGTATTGTGTTTCACCCGACTAATTATTCCAGGAACGACGGCGAGAATCACCGACAGGCCTCTCAGCATCCTGTCTATACCATTCAATAATGCACCCCTATCTTCTCGTTTCTGTTCGATCATGATCGCCGACTGATCGACGGCGTCTTCCCGCTGACGCGTTGTCGAGGCGTCGCGTCGCTTGTAAGATCCGTTCAAAATCGCGGGTCGGGTCTCGGCAGCTGTCATCTCAGTACAACCATCCTCGTCCTCGATGATGCAGCGATTTCACAACCTGCTCAATAGCAGTGGTGGCGTGATGGCCGGATGCGATTGAATCACCCGGAATTGGTGGGGGTGTCAGATGGCCGCACACACTAAAAACCCTCCGTCGCTGCATGCGGTATGTTGTCTGTTTGACGGTGACATGAAAACAAACTTGTTGTGGACACGCCAAGCGGTGGCGTCCGTCTTTCGAAGGTAACTTGAGGTTTCCCGACTGAGAGATTTGGGGCGGGATAGGTTTTACGCCTCGGAGACTTTACGCCCCTCGCTAAGTCCGCACCTCGCCGTCGTGCATGGCCGTGCACCTTCCACTCTTTCTTGTATCCCACCAAGGCGGTGCGGTTATGTTTATTTACCCTTCACTGCGAAAGACTTGTAGATTTAGTGGTGAATGCGATGACCAAGACTTGCGTTGGAAAGGCAGTGACTCGAATGGTGTTTAAAAAAATTCTCAACTCCAAATTTACAAGTTTTATCGCTTTCAACACCGACCGGACCCATCCTATTTCTGTTAGTTTCCCTACTCATCACCGCCCCCACAAGCACATTAAATCCACATACGCAGGTCCCGACCCTTGGCCCGGAACCTAGTACATTAAACTTGAAAGCTGTAATCACTCAACTTCCAAGTCTGCTTGGCGTGACTCAACGCGGAGCGCTGACTGATCCCACCACGTCAGTGTTGTATTTGAATCAGCGAATGAGGCGTTACGGTGTTTGTTTTATCTGAATCCAGCCAATGGGGTGTTTTATTCGAATCGATGTGCCGTAAGAACGCGGACTGATATTGGGGAGTGAGAAGTGAGGAAAAACGTGAGAAGTGAGGAAAAAAGCAGGATGAGAGGCAGCCGGCGAGAAATTTGCGCGTCGGGGACACGAGGGCTGACGGGGGTGTTCACGCGTTGACTGAGCAGCCGTCTCGAGGCGTTGACAGGCCAAATATCTGGGAACCTTTGCCTTTTCCGAACCACAGGTTCATTTCGGTGGATTTATGTACATTGATCGGGAAGGGAAATACCTTAAAAAAGAATGTGAACACGGCATTTCCTAGCCATAAAGGACACACACTCACCTGCAATACCCGAAGGTCGCCGCGGCGTACCCCACAATCCATCTGATTTTTCGTCTCGTCTTGTAATGACATAGCATGCACTCCCGACCTCCCGACGACTGACATAGCATGCACTCCCGACCTCCCGACGACTGACAGCAGCATGATGATATACTATCTCCTTGGTGCAAGATAAACAGGCGACGGATGTACCACTTACATTTATATCGCCGTTTAAAATATCTTGTCCATGTCCACGGTGATTGTTAAAATAGTCTGGATGTGGCGTTAACTCAGAAGTCGCTGAAATAGAGTCCTCGTCGCACGCCGACTCGCAGCCAAAAGTTTCACGAACATGGACGCAAGTAACCGCTTCAACGAGCAGCTAGCGGGTAAGATACCGGAACGAAGTGAGATTAAGTAACGAAATGACGGGACAACGATGACTGCCACTTGGATGACAGTGCTCGAGACACCTCGGATTGCCTAGTAACGGCTCCCGGGCCACGTTCGTTCAGCTTCAGCTCCCGAGGTGCAAGAAGTAAAAGGAGGGGCGCGGGTCCAGTCATGCGAGTTGAACGTAAACTAGAATGAGTTGAAAAGCTGTTGAACCTACATGGAAGCGATGATGTAACGGCAATGGAGTACAAGAACACGTTCGCCACAAAGTTATCGCTGGATATCGGGGTCCTTGGGGTAGCGCCATAGAAAAGCTATGGATAGAGTAGTTGAAACGGTTAACAAGTGTTGATTGGACCAGGTGCATATCGGGAGGCAAGTATGGGCCCATCAGATTACCGTGCGTGTGCGCGACGCAGCGTGTCCTTTGCTGTGAGTCCGGAGTCCATAGACGAGATTTAGTGGTTGAAACCGAGGGAAAACTTGGAATCCG
The DNA here is from genome assembly GCA_029281795.1 of Mycena crocata. Classification (NCBI taxonomy): domain Eukaryota; kingdom Fungi; phylum Basidiomycota; class Agaricomycetes; order Agaricales; family Mycenaceae; genus Mycena; species Mycena crocata. The sequence continues at coordinate 750,090 of JARJCP010000014.1, read as the reverse complement.
GATTGGATGAATTTGGACGGGGTCGTTAGGTGACAGCTACTAGAACTCGGTGGGGAAAAAAACTTGTTGGTGAAAGACTTGAACAAGTGATGTTTACCGCTGTTGATTCCGGAAGCTGACTCAACGCCGGCGGCCCTATTAGGCAATTCCGGTAGAAACCTTGGCGACAAACATAGGTGAAGTGAGGTTAGGAGAAATGATATGCCCGCTTGTCCCAGTGGTAAGGAGTGTCACTCGTATATTCAATGTGCAATGACAAGATCAGTTGTTCGAATCAGCTAGTGGGCATGTTTTTGCCTTCTGAAACGATTCGCGCACTTTTTGTTTCCCATTCGGCTGACAAATCATGTTTCGTGAACGGAGTGCAGTGTCCCTCGGTATTACATACTGTCATGTAAGAGCCCGACCTTCGAACCGACACTACAGACCGGTATTTAATTTTCGGGGTTTCCAGTTTGATTTGACCAGATTGTACGAGTACAAATTCGCTCTTCTTGAACACCATTCAGTGCGTCCAGGCCCGTTGAGAACTGACTTCAAGTTGTCTGTTCTCTGCGGCACGCATCTGCTACTCATCCATACCTCACACTCCCCGTCCAGGATTCACATGCACAATGTGTATCTGCATATGCATGTATGTCTGTAATATATACACGGAAAGAAAGCGCTAGTATGTCTGCGTCGTATGTATGTACACCTCAAGTAAGAGAGGGAAAAGGAGATTGCAGTATGCCCAAGTAAAAGGAGATTTGTATGCTAGAATGGATGCGGGGGTGCAGTGAGTCCGAGTCCTGAGTGAAAAGTACGGTGTAACCAAGATACCAGATAATAAACAAGAAAAAAGGTAGTGGGAGGCCAAAAAACGTAGTGTACATACAAAGGAGACCGGCGGCGGCGTAAGACCCATAATGTAATAAAACGATGCGTAGTGTTGGGGGTGCTGTGGAGAGAAGAGCGGGGTTAGTATCGGTGCCATGTATGGGAGTTGGAAGGAATGAAACGCACACTAAAACGAATATACACTACTTCTTCTTGTTCTGGATTGTGGTGGGCGCAGCCTGCAGCGCCGAGGCTTTCCGCGTCTTTGGGTGTACGTCGGCTCAAGTCGACGTTGCGCAAGCCGTACGCGACGCTGAGCCAATGCGCTGACAGGCCGTACACGAGACGAAGCGCAGACAGGCTGTACGCGAGCCAAGGCGCCCATAGGCCGTACGCAAGACTCCGAGCCGACGCGCTGGTAGGCTGTACGCGAGACAAATGTGCTGGTATGGTATGGTATGGTATGCATGGTGGGTGGTATCATATCGGACAGGCGGAGCGGTATCTTCGGCGCGGCGCGGGGGGTTTATATAATATATTTTGTTTTGGGGTGGCGGGGGCTTGGGATTGAGTAGGGTGTTGGGTGGGGGTATTTGGACCTTGCGATGGGACGGCGGCGCACAGAGCGCTCCGAGCTCGATACTCGTTCCTTTACTCCACCCCGCCTCCCTCCAACCGTCCGCGAATTTTTTGATGATGATGATGAGATGAGATGGGGTGGGGTGGGTTGAGGGTTCGTTATTCACAGCAAGAGCGGGTATCGACAGCAGGAGGACGGAGGACGAAAGCGAGGCGAGGGGGGTGGGATAAATACGACGACGATGGCATGAGGGGGGAAGGTCGTTTTGGGTCATGCAAGGCGTCGAGGGAGTAGTACAGGTAGGCGGGTGGTGGGCGGAGGTCGCAGCAAGAAGACGGACGAGTCGAGTCGGCCCGATGGCATCGCCGCCCTCCGAACAACCTCGGCCTCGAGTTTCAGTGCCAGCGCCGCGAGCAAGCGCGTCGCCCGCCGCCATCTCACCTCCCCCCTATTCCTTATGCCGACTAATCTTCTCCACCCCCGCCCCAAGCGCCGTAACACGCCTCTTCTCCTCCTCCTCATCCTCATCTTCGTCCTCGTCATCCTCGTCGTCGTCCTCTTCATCCTCCTCATCCTCCCCATCTCCACCACTCTGCTTCCCAACCCCCGCCTGGCCCTTACCCTTCCCTTTCTTCTCGCCCTCCTCTTCATCATCCTCATCCTCACTCTCCGAATCGGACTCGCTATCCGAGTCACTGCTGTTACTGCTCCCGCTGCTCCCCACAATGGGCACCCCATTACCATTAACCCCCGCTGGTTCTTTAGCAGCAGCACCACCCACACCACCGGCGACGGCAGCAAGCGCATTCGAGCTGCTCCTCTGGTGCCCGTGCCCATGTCCATGTGAATGGCTATGGCTATGATGATGTCCCCTGAAATGCGCCGGCAGCGTCACCGCGCGCAGCACATGCTCCTCATCGGTATTCGCGGACGTGGGCGGCGACGCACCCGGGAGCGCAGGCGTTCCAAGTGGGGACGCAAAGGGAGAAGCAGAAGGGGAGGCAAACCCAGACGCGAGGCCGGAGGGTACACCCGACAGCAGCGCGGGCGTGCCGAGCGGGCTCGCAGCAGGGGACGCAGCCGCCGATGCCGACGGTGAGAGGGACCCAAGGGGGAGCGCGGGCGGCGGAGGGGCGGGGAGCGTTGACGATGCGGGCGTTGACGTCGCAGGCGGCGTGATCGTCGAAGCGGAGGTATCCCCCGTAGGCGTGCTCGCGTCGCTGCCTGCTTCTTCCGCTGCTGCTGCTGCTGCTGCTGCTGTTATGCCGTCCTTCTCTTTCTCTGCTCCCGTTGCTGCTGCTCCCGTCTCCCCACCCCCAACCTCCTCGCCCCCCTTCTTCCCAGCCTCTTTCTCAGCCCTCTCCTTCTCCACCCTCTCCCTCTCCTTCTCAGCCTTCTCCCTCTCCCTCGCCTCCCGCCTCCTCCTCACCCACCCCATCCCGCTCCCGTCGTCCTCGTCCTCGTCGCCGCCCGTCGAGGACACGACCCCCATGCCCACCGCGCCGTTCGCTGCGGCGGCGGCTGGGTTCGTTCGTCCGGTCGAGGAAGAGGATGGTGTTGTGGAGGAGGTGGGTGTGGAGGTGGCTTTGCCAATAGGGGTGCCTAGAGAAATAAAATTTGTTGAGCTGGGTGTTCGGATAAAGCTGGTTGTTCGTAAAAAGAAGAAATGAAAAAGAGCGCGCCCTCGCCGATCGTTTCGTAGAAGACGATAACGATATAAAAAAGACGAGAGAAGAGAAGACAAAAACACTCACCCCCCTGCACCCTCCCCCACGCGGCATTCCCGTTCTTCACCGAGCCCATCCCGCCGTACCCCCACTCGACAAACTCGGGCTCGTCGTCGCGCGCGTTGCCGAACGGGTTGTGTGTGCCTGGGAAAGTAATGGGTCAGCGAGCGTTCGATAAAAGTGTTGGCGAGCGTTAGATGGAAGTTGATGGGCATTCCAATGTTTTAGTCAACGGGATGAGGATAGAAGAGTAAGAGTGCTTCAACGAATAACCGTAATGGTGAAGACGGCGAAGCGAATAGAGGAGAAAGACGAGGGAGGGCAGATGCCTATCAGCCCGAGCGGGTTCTTTGGAAGAACGAGAGAAAAAATGCCCCTCGCACGGAAAATGACACAAAAACATGGGGAAAAAAAAGACAAGCAAGAAGAAAAACAAGAAGTGAAACAAAAAACAAAACAGAAATCGAATAACGCGAGGCTCGAAATTGTCGCACATTCCCCCAAAACGACGGGCCGCGCATCCACCACCAGCAGCATATCACAACACCCACCTAGAACCGCCGCGGCGAACAGCGCAGAACACACCGTATCAAGCGCCCACCACCCGCGGATTCCCTCACCCCACCGGTCCGACTCCGAGGACCCATCTCAGCTGAACGAGCGCTCCCCGGTCCGAATCCGAGGAAGCACCGCACCGTGCCCGTCGAGTCCAAGAAAAGTATCATCAAGGACGAGGCGCGATAGAGCGAGGCAATGACCACGGATATACCGCTCCTGAGCCAATAGCCAATAACCCGCTGAGCCAAACAAACAAAACCCGACTCGACGCTCGACGCCAGCCAATATCAATATCCCGGGAAATGAGTGGCTTGACCCATCCGCGGAGTCAACTGAGCGCCAAATGACCCAACTGAGAGCCAAATGACCCAACTGAGCGCCAAATGCCCAGACTCGAGCCCAATCCCAATCCGAAACCACGGGCGAGGAATCGAATCGAATGGCGAGATGAATAAGAGCAAAGGTGAAGATGGACGCGAAGGCAGAAGGGGAAGGCGAATCAAATGAAAGGCGCGAGGGGGAAGGAAATGAAAGAAAGGCGTGAACGGGCATTAAAAAAAGTCGTCAACGGTGGGGACTGGATGCGAAGATACATTCTAGGCTGGCTGCAGCGTCCTCGGGCGATGGAGGCCAGACCATCCCGAAGGCAGCCAGCACGCCAAAGAAGTACGCGGGCTGCAAAGGAAGAAGACTCGCATATGACGCCACACGCCGCCGGATCGAAGCAACTGGAGCGAAGAGGCAGCCACAAGGCAGGCCGCTTGAGGGAAGCGAGACGCGCGCGCGTCAACCTCCTCGGAAAAGAGGGCCGATGCAAGGCTCGAGGGAAAAAAATGACGAGAAAAAGAATGCAAGCAAAAAAGGAAGAAAGAGAGAAGAAACAAAGAAGGGAGAATGAGGGCAGAAAGGCAGAGGTAGAGGCAAAGTGAGCGAAAGTGCCAGGGACGTAAAGGAAGAGACGGGTGCGAGGCGGACGCGAGGAGGGGTGTGCCGAGATGGATGGATGGAATAAGGGAATGCAGAGAGTCGCAGAAACACGAAAAAAAATAAAGAAAGAGAAAATAAAGCGTCGTAGAAAGAAAGACAAACTCACCATTCGCATTCCTGCTCCCATAGACCCTCCCATTGAGCATGCGCGTCCCGCGCTTCCCACCGAGCGAGTTTGCAAAGGGGTTCAACGCCGGGGGCGTCTTGGCACTCGCACTACTGCTGCTCCGTTTCGTCTTCCCGCTGCTGCCTTCCCCCGAGTCCTTATCCTTCCCTCCCAGACCAAACGCCGGCAGCAAACTGCGTCCCCGGCGCTTACTAGTGGTGCTCCCCCCGCTCTGGCTCCGTGCAAGCGGGGAGCCGGTGGCGGTTGACGCGGAGGCGGAGGAGCCCCAGCGCTGGAGGGAGACGCCCCATGCGGGCTCGTCGAGGGAGGGGGTGGGTGTGAGGCTGTCGGTGCTGGAGGCGGGGGTGGAGCCTTTGCGGAAGGGGCGCAGGAGGCGTGCGCCGAGCGGTTTTGGCCAGGTGGAGGACTTTGTTGGGGGGTGGAAGGACGAGGGGGGCGGTGCGGCGGGGAGGGACACGTTGGGTGTTGCGGGAGAGGTGTAGGGCGAGACGGCGGGGGACGGGGCGGGCGTTTGCTCGAGTGGGGGCAGCGGGACATAGACTGCGGGCAGCTCTGCGCCGTCTTTGTCGCCTGGCAAAGGCAACTCGTCGCCGTCGTCTGTGAGCAGCACAGAACGGCGGGGGTCTGGGAGGGGTGCAAAGCGTATTCTGCGAGCACTTTGTTGTTTGTCCATTGTCGGAGTAGTGTTGCTGTTCGCGCTTGTGTGGGACGAGGCGCTGGTGTTACTGCTGCTGCTGCTGCTGCTTGCACTTGCACTCGAGCTGAGGCTGTTTGTGGATGGCTGGGATGGCAGAAGCAGAATTGACTGCGGCCTCGGGGACAGCAGCGACATGGCGGTCAAGGGCGCAGAAACGGAAAATTGGGTTGCAACATATGAATCACATCAATTTACACGCGGTGTCGGGTGTCCCTCTTGGCATTTTCTAACCTCTCGTCACCCGGTGTTCATTCTCCTCAACACCTTATCGCACACGTAACAACAGCAGATGCTATGAACTATCCTTGTCGTCTCTCCGCGGTTGTGTGCATCCACTACACTTGGCTATGACTCCCCTACACAGTGATTTCATTTACGACAACAATGCAACCCCTCTCCAGTCTGGACTAGATAGGGTTGCTGCCTCTCAATCCAGGCCTGCTTCATATCCTCTCGTTATGCGTTCCCGTCCCGCTTCCTCGTTCTCCTTCCTCTCGTTATTACTCTCCGGCGAGACCATCGCTTACCCCGGCCCCGGCGCGTTCCGCTTGGTTGCTATGCTTAACGACATCCCTCTTGCTTTTCACTTCCCTGCACGCACGTTGAGCGGCCTTTCCCTTGTGTCCTGCAATCTTCCAAACCCTATCCTCCGAATTCTACATTCGTGGATCCATTGTGCCCTTGTGCCCGCGCCTCCGGCAACTCCCGGCCCAGACCGCGTCCATGTCAACCCTTCGATCTGCAAAATCTGTGCTGGATCTCTCCGGTCTCCCGTTCTCTGTTCTGTCAATCCGCATCCGGCTCAACTCCCTCGACCTTCCCATATGCGGCATCCCCGCCCGGGGCGCCCCTCGGGTTCGGGTTGCTCGCCGTCTCGTCTTGCGTTGAACACTCGTACATGCACAACTCCTTTTGTTCCGCTGGTCCTCAAAGTGGACGCGCGTCCACCTCCGAACACTGTTACACCGTACACATCCCGAAGCGATCTACTACATCTAGGCACACAACCCATTTTTCTATTACTTACGCGCCACCTTCCCTTGGCCGCTTGGCTGGTTACCGTCGCGTCCCCGGCTAGCAGACGGAGCTCGCGTGCGTTAAGCGAGCAAGTTTCGGAGTGCGTCTTACTATTAGCCGATACGCGAGGGTATGTAGGCGGGCGGTCCGCGGGTAACGCTGACCGCGAACGACGAACGTTCCTCGCTCGCGCACTCGCGCACTCGGGCGGTGGGTAAGCAGTAAGCTCTACATATACACACATAGCTACATAAAACGGTGGCGGGAACGACCCGGGCCCGCAGCGCAGCACTTTGCGGGCCACCTACTACTACTACTAATAAAACTCGGTGAGTAATCGGGCGGAAGAGCAACCGGCGACTCTGACGGGCGGGAGGCCGAAACATTTCACTGAGGTGACGCGTCTCTCTGCCGGGACGCGATGTAGTAAAAGCGCGAATATCGAGCGAATATTCCAAGTTGAAGTAATGCATGGGGTACCGGTACGAGCTCGAGCTTGAGTGTCGAGAGTCGAGACGCGTTGAACAATTCAAGTTCGTCCCATTTCTCAAATATCTAAGAAAGAGATGAGACGTTAACTGAGACGCCGCGTCTCCTCTCAAGATCTAAGCTTCCTGCTGTGAACACTTCATTCTTGTTGTCATTCCTTTTGGTGGCTGAACTTTGAAGACGGAGGAATCATAGAGACGCGATGGAGGAATCAAAGCCCAAACGTGGCGGCGCGGCGATGCCCGTTTGTCCAATGTCGCGAAATCACAACCGACGCGATGGCCGTCGCGGGACTTGGTAGGCGGCGCACGCGAGCGGATCACGAGCTGTTCCGCTCCACGTTTTTTGAATTTCTCTTCGCTCTTCCCCGACATCAGTCCTCATCAGCAGTTGAAAAACCGAGAGAGATCAGGAGAGATCACCAGTTGAACCCTAGAGATCATAAGGTTGAAAACGGATTGAACCCAAGGGCCGAGAGGTCACACGGCCGCGGCGGGGAGCGGGAGGGACCACGGTTGGATCACAGGTTGAAAAACCCAAGGCTTGAAGCAGTTCAACAAGCGCGCTCCACGCACGCGACCTCTCATCCCATACATCGCCATGCGCCATCGTTGTTCGGGTTCAAGTGGAGTACTTATCACGATTCACTAGTGTGCTCTGATGTGCAGTTCGTTCGTTACGATCCACATATCATGGCCTCAACTCCTGCCGTTCAATCGATATCGTCGACTGGGAGTCCGGGATGTCGTTGGTGCGAGTCTGGCATGTCGTTGGTGCTATGTATCTGGCCATCTTGGCCCGAACGTCATCTGGCGGCCTCATCTCCGAGTCTTCAAAGGAAAACTGAAAACTGATTTCCGGAAAGGAAATCAAAACTCACTGCAGGCGGATTCGAATTCGAAGCCAAGAACGTGCGTCTTCTAATATCACCGTCTCCGACGTCGATGTCAATGTCAACTGCGATAACCCCGCTATAAAAAACCACAAGATAACAACGACAGCGCCTCGCTATAAAAAAACCTCTCTTGGCAGTTTATTTTCTTCGCAATGGCACCCACTCACCCTTGCGGATAGATAACTGCAGCTGATAAGTGGTGGCGCATCTTCGCGACACCCTGCCAGTGCGCCTCCGAACAAATTCGAACACAAACGTGTCTGAGTCGACTGTCGTCCGTCTGGCACTGACGACAACCGGACGAACACGATACGATGCGATGCGCGTCCGCTAAGTATTATTGAACGCCTAACGACGCCGGCACCCTGGTCCCTTACGACAGAAGATTCACACCTTACGACAGAAGATGGGGACACGCCTCTCGGAGCCAGGCTTCGAACCCGGGAATTAAATGTCATTGCACGACGGAAGACGGACGACGGACGAAGGACAGGCGCCGATCCTTGCTGGCTTCGTGATCGTGGTTGAACTTTTTTTTTCGAGGTCGAGTTCATTGTTCAAAACGAAATTCCACTCCAACACTGGGGGCAAAATCCAGGGCACCTGGACACCAGGTGCCTCCGAGGCATGTGGTCTGCAGGTGCAATGGATCCGGTTTGCACAAAGAAAATAAAGGAATTTTCACCTTCATTTCCTTTGTGCCAAAACAGCCATCATAACCTTTGATGGACATGCGTCGGAGGCACCTGAATTCCAGGTGCCCCGGCCTTTGCCCCCAGTGCAACTGGAGCCATCAGTGCACGGTCGGAAACCCGCGGGTGAAGAGTCTCGCTGAGTCTCAGAGCGCCACAGCACGAACCGACGAACGTTCCTCTGATATTTTCTCGCAATAGATCGTGGCAACGAATCTGATTCCGCCTCCCCACTCAAGTTTCCACCGATTTGATTCCGCCTCTGAATCCGTCTCCATCCCCACTCGATTCGAATTTGATTCCGCACCATCGCGCACACGAGCAGCAGCAATTTTCCACGCACGCGGCACCTTACCACCTTCACACAACGTCGACGCATTATCTCGTTTCCGGGCAGCACTAACGAACGTGCATCGCTATAAAAAAACTCCACTTCCCATCTTCTCGTATTCCATCTTCGCGACACGCCGGAAATTAACAGGCACAGCCAGCGAGCCCGACGGACGAACGGGCGAACAGACGACGATCCCTGCCTGCCGCTTTCGTGCGGGTTCGTGATATGATCACCTTCAGCTTCAGCTTCCAGTGTCCAAAGTTCAAATTCAACTTCAACCTGCCCGCCACAGACTACAGGTATCCGAAGTGCGCACCCCACGCTGAATGAAGTTTAGCCACATACCACACTTTGATTGTCACCCACAGACCACAGACCCCGACGAACGTTCTCCCTGCCTGCCCCTACCTGCTGGTTGATATGTTTCTCCCTATATCCCTATATCCATCAAATCCCTCCAACACGGTGGAACCCAACTCCCATCCACGCATCGCGACGTCGGCAACAAAGTCTATCGAAAGCTCCCGTTTCTCCGCGGATTCGACGTTATCTACTACGCTATCTACTTATCCGACTCGCCTATCCGAGCAAGAGGAAGGAGGCGGGATTTGCCGCTCGCTGGCCGCGGCGGTCACTGGGTTCGATTTTTCGATGTTCATGTTCGATGTTGTTGAGCAATGAACATTTTCCGCGTCGCATCAACGCCTCACAACATTTTTCCGAACCGAAGGCGTCAAGGCACACACACGCAATTCTCCGGCGCTGCATCAATAGTAGCTACCAATCGATTTATTTCCGCTGAAGTGAACATGAGTTGTATCCTCCGAACACGGGTCAGAAAATCATCCAGCCACATCAAAGCTCCGCGAACGTGGCTTACTCTATATCGCTGGCCTGTTTATCTATCCTCAGCCCAGCGGTGTGGAACTCTGTTTGTGATCAAACATCGAAGGCCTTCTCCAACGAAATGGCGCTGATAATCGTGAGTCACCTCAATATCAACAGATAAACATTTCTGATTCGTTCACCTAAGCCTGCGAACGTGTACGGGCGCGGGAACGCTCCCTCCTGCGGTCGGACTCATCCGGTGTGCGGGAAGTTTTTTGACGTTCGTCTCCTTTTTTTTTTTTGCGTCGGGCGGAAATCCTTCCTTGTCCGGTGTGGGGGAAACCTCCGTCATTAGGATCAAACAATTCAGTCTGACGCCTTCCATAGTCAAGCCGTTATCTTTCTTCTTTCTGGGATTGCAACTTCCACCCGATCAGGTCGACTTCAACATTCATTCCAGCTTGATCGCGAGAAGACAGATGATAGATCGCAAGAAAATAACAACGAACAAAAAAATGTTGAACATCAATCATCCTGCCAATTTGACACGGAGATTAAATCCCGAAAGCCTGTGTCCGTGGTTGGAAAATATTTTTGTCAGGCGTCAGTCGTAAGAGGAAAATTCTTCTACGGGGGCGTTCAAAAAAAGAAAATTGCATCAATCTATGCAATTGATCGCCGCATCCGAGCCCTGGACCTACACACCCGCACGCGACGAACGTTCAACGCCGTCTACCCTCATGACGTTCCGACTCCGAACGCTGAACGCCGAATCCTAATCAGGCGTGAACGTTCGCCAAGTACTTCTTTGGATTGGTCTCGTCGGTTCTCCCATAACACTCTCTTTTCCCCCCGGACACTTCGCTGTGGACCCACACACGCGGCGAACGTGTCTCGGGCTTAACGGAGGCGCGTTGGTTGAAAATTTACAAGCCTACAGTATCAGATCCCATGTTGAATCTTCGATTTCTATTGGCAATGTGGACCCACATTGACCCACCCAATCGCTTCTACGAGAAAGTTATACCCAGCGAACGTTTCTTCGGATTACAGAAGGAACGAGGTTGGTGAAAAAACCAACGGGGCTGTTAAAAAACTCTCATGGATCTCAACATTCTGTTCAACACACGGTGCATGTTTACTTCAGCTTCGACCGAGGAGCTTCATCCCTGGACTCACCCATCCACGCAAGCATCATTTACGGGATACTGGATACTTTCATCCGACATATCCGGCGAACGTGCATCGAATCCGGCCAGTGAGAGCGTGGAACAAGAGAATTTCTCGACACTTCAACTTTGTTTGACCGGCATATGTTTAACAATCAGCTTCTGCGCCATGTCAGATTAACATCTCTTCCCGGATGCCTGCAGGCAGTATAACCGGCCAACGTGTCTCTGGGGAGCCTATCGATTTACTTTATTCGACGTGGTTCAAAGCGAGGCTATGTTTAATCTTCTGTTCAACTTCTGACTCGGGGATTCTCTTCTGCTGGGGTATGGCGCTTCCCCATGGATCCACAGTGGTGCTTCTATTCGTGTAGTTTGGTTGCATGCGGCGAACGTGCCTCGGATGGGTCCGTTGATTTCACTCCGGTTTTCTGATTATTCAACCATGCTTGGTTCAACTTAAATAATTCAACCACATTGACTTTAGGAACTTAATTCGGCTCTTGTGAAGCACAAAGTGCCATTTACTGCACGCCCTTGCGTGAAGCTACTACTTGAACAGGTTGAACGTGGCTCGGGTGGGGGCGTTGATTGGTTTCGTTACTCCTCCCAGTTACGGTATGTCGTTATTTTATTACTCACTTACACGTACTCGTTTTGTCAATCTGTCTGTCATCCATGAAGCAGTGCAAACTGTACGCGTTCCTTGATTCGCGGCATCCGTGCAAGTGTCAATGTGTATCATACGCGTTATTTCAGCAGCTGCGTCGTTTCGGCAACTCTATTTCGGTAAGTTTCTGGGCTGTTTTTGTTATCCTGCTTACCGAATTTAAATTGTTCAAATCCCGGAATTTTACGGGTGTATCCCGCTCGCATTCTTCGCCGAGTGATTGATTGGTGCATCCCACTTTTTAGCTCGTAGGACGCGGGATTTCCAAATATTCTTGTCAGTTAGTCAACATACACCAGCGTAAAAGGGGACACCAATTCAGCGCCGTCGCCCCATTTTCCGAACTTCCCGTCGTGTCGGGAACTTTTCGAGCGAAGGCGATATCCCTATCCCGAGCTATTTACAGTCTTCCATGGCTAAGCACGGTGAGGATATTTTAAACAGAAATTGTACAGCAGCCATCTGCTGCTTAACTTGGACCAAGGAGATATATCATTACTGCGGGTGTCAGTCGTGGCGGGCGGGAGTGAATGCGAGATCACCGAACTGAACTTCGGTTTCATAATTGGAAGTATTTACGGAACGAGATCACGGAAGTAAATACGGATTCGGGATGGAAGAAGATGGAAGATCGCATATAAAAGTACGGAATGTGAGTTCGCCGGGGCGACCGGTACCACTATACAGTAAAAGATACCGATAATTCCGGGAATACTGCTGTCGGAAATGCGAGAGAACATGTTTCTTCCGTGGCCGGGAAATGGGATGCCCATTTGCGCTGATAAATTCTTTGAACCATTGAACCTGGTTGAAATTTAACATTTCAGTCACAAAAATGAACTGCGCATATCACAAGGTTGGATGAGGAGGTTGATCGATCCGCTCGTACACTAGCAGGCGATGGGAACTAGAACGACACGCGTAACCCCGTCAGCCTAATTTCTGGTCTCGTGTCCTCGGTGCCCGACGCGCAAATTACGCGTCGCCGGCTTCGTCCTGCTTACCTCCCACTCCCGAGGGTTGAACTCCGCGTCCTTACGGCACACACCAAATCCTTGATTCGAATAAAATGCGGTTCAACTACCCGCAGAGCCGCAACATTGGTTGAGCAAGATTCGATTGATACTTTAGGTCCGTCCGTCCATCAGGCGACTGCAGGTGTTTTATTTGAATCACTTATGCAGCGAATGAGGTGGATTGGTAGGATCAGTCGGCGCCAACGCGCACTGCAGTGAGTCACGCCAAGAAGGCTTGGACTTGGTAGCTTACCGAAATGCGGTGATTTAATCTACCTGTCCTGGGTCGGTAGAGGGGTGGGGTTGCGCAGATGTACTGTGCCTGCAGGACAGGGCAGTGGGGCAGAGAAGACGACCGACGGACAGGCGGTTGAAGGACGGGTCCGAGGGCGTTGACTGGGTGGAGTAGTTCTTTCTAAGCTTGGCGTGATGATGTTTAACTTGTTGAGGTCGAAAAAAATCTTTGAGTTGCATTGTCAACGCGCCAGCCTCATGAAATTCCAAGCCTCCCAGATCTCATCGTTCCAGGGAAGTAAAACATACATACCGCGCTGAAACCCGGCTCCGCAAAGCCTATCTCTCCCCTTCTAAGCTTCAAGCTCCCAGTCGGGCAACTCAGATTACCTTCCGCCAACACTTGGCGTGTCTATAGCGAGTCTATTTGTTCGTCGCCGTCAGATAGACAACATACCAAATTAAGCCACGTAGTCTAGATTGGTTGACCGTGGGCGGCCACCTGACACCCTCACCGGTTTTGGACGATTGAACTTGCAGATGTGACAGTGTCAATCACCGACCGTCGCCGGCCGTTCACTGAACCTTTTGTTGATGTGCGAATCTTCATCCAGTATGCAGACGGCGTTCATCGTGTTGAGACGAGATTCAGATCAGTCAGAACAGAACTCGCGATCCGTCCACAGGTGTTCGGTTTAGGGGAACACCGTCGATCCTGTGGTCATGATCGGCGCTGTCATGCGAGGAAAAGATAGGGGCCCACGTTGAGTTGAAAGTCAGTGCGATGAGTGGATGAATTGGGAATACCGCTGGGTGAGACACAACATCGAATTGGCTATTTCTGAAGCGAAAAGGCCGAATTTCACCGCACCAAACAAAAGATAAACCGGAAAAGAAATCCTCGGGTCAGACATTCCCATCCGTTCAGGGCAACGATTTGGTCAATCAAACCTTTCTGCTTGAGTGGGCGAAAACGCATCTTGTGGGAAGTGGCCGCTCTACATCACTCGGAGCCGGTGTAAATCCGCCGCCGCCGCAGCCGGTACCGGGCAATCGTCACATTTGAGGTTTCAACCGGCGTTTAATTGAATTGAGGGCAGTCGGTGTTAATCCTGTCCAGGCTACCAGTGAAAAAGGCGGGCGGGGATATAATATCGGGAAGCAACCGCGGAGCGGAGCTACGCTGAACCGATGAATACTTCAGAAAGCGTGAGTGCGGAAATAGACAGGCAGCTGGAATATTTCAGCAAGGTGTCGAAATGGAAATGGGGTTCTTCCGCCTCCACTTGGGAGTACTACTGCTTCCATACTTACTTTGTTCGACGCATCTCGAATGAGTCTGGCAGCCTCCATTTCCTGACAGAATTGTTCAACTTTTGTCGTTCCATCGGTTGATGCCAACGTCCGGGATTGAACAAGATTGGCAGGCAGAGAGTCCAGCTGAGGAGATTGGCGCCGCTGTTGACTCGGTGAGGAAGTTCCGGCCGTTGAACTGGCTCCATTTCACGTCGTGTTGAATGGCGGAATGAGATGAGCAGAATAGGACCAGGATATAATCGGGCCGTACCCCAACGCTCAGGAGCCGATTCACCTACCTCAGGGTAGTAGATATAACGGTATGCGCAGTCGAGTGCGCGCTTTTAGCTACTGCAGCAGAGGGCGGCAGACCCACTGCCACCCTTTCATGTGAGCTGCGAGAAGGTTCCTTTGCACTGCCCTCCGGATGCAGGAGCAATAATGGCGCACTACCCGTAAGGAAGAGAGCCAGGGAGCAGTTGAAATTGGGGGATGGTGGCAGCTTGAAGGAAGGAACAAAGATTGATGATGGTGATGAGAAATCACGGAAATCATCCGAAAAAGATGTTTCAACGAAAAAGAAACAAAAGGATTCCCGCTAGCTGATTTGAACAACTGACCTCGTCATGCGCATTGAAGCATACTAGTGACGCGCTCTACCAACTGAGCTAAGAGGGACTTATTGTTTGTAGCCAACAGTACAATCACCATCACCGAAGAGATCACACCCACCGCAATTAAATCAAACACTCGTACATCGTTCCGCGCCTACCAACTGAGCTAAGAGGGACTTATTGTTTGTGGTCAACAGTACAATCACCATCACCGAAGAGATCACACCCACTCTCAACCACACCGCAATTGAACGTCCTGTGGATTCATGGGAAGGATACCCCTAAGCCAACGCTTGGGTAGATACTCGTGTACATTGATGTTTGTGGCCAACAGTACAATCACCATCACCGAAGAGATCACACCCACCGCAATTAAATCAAACACTCGTACGTCGTTCCGCGCCTACCAACTTGATGAAAAGATGCAAAGGCTAATCAGGAGCCCATTGTTCGTACCCCTAATCCATCCTGCAGATGCATGGGATGCATACTCCTAACATACAATGTTCTTTGTGAGCCACAACACGATCACCATCACCCAAGGGAACCCACTGAAATCAAACACTCGCACATCGATCCACGCCTACCAACTCGATAAAAAGGCCAAGTACGGATTAAGAGCTGTACCCGCAGCGTCGATGTCTCTGACTCAAGGACCAGCATAAGGTAATGAGAATCCAAATCAACATAACCCCATAACTAGGAAGCACCACCTCCTTGGAGAACATGTAACGTTTCAACGTGCCTGAAAAATCATCCCAAAGCGACCTCCACCCTGTGGATCCCGAGAAGTTAGTTGAAAGTTAGAACACTGTGTTACATAAGACAGATCCACCAAGAACCATTAGAAAAACAGACTGTTACAAGCAACAGGTAACCAGAATACAAGCAGAAATCCAGGTGGATGTTATCAAACATGCACACCCCCCTCCCCCACGAGCCTCAGAGACAAGGTTTTTAAGGAAATTCCCTAATCAGGACGCGGGCGTTGAGCGATCTTCTCGAATCAGCAAGCACAAGTAATGATCGATCACCCAGTTTGCCAAACAACAACAAATCACCCCTCTCAACTCAGCAACCCGATCAACGATGTGATCGACTTCGGATCGAGTCAGGATGTTTCCTTGGCTCTCCTGCCCCCTTTTCTCGTCTATGGCAACACGGACAGGACAGCTTCGGTTTTTGGAGCCGGCCGTGATCCCATCGTGATCGGTGAGTTTATTTGAATGCTGGGACCCCAGACACACATGTCTAGATATAGCCACGCCATATTGCCGGTACTACATACGAGTTGAATGTAACCTAACAGCAACGGATGTGCGCCAAATTCATATGCCATGTGCGATGGGACAAATATATTTAGCAGGATACCAGTGCTCATTGCGTACTGGGGCCGCCGGGCGCAAAGTTCTCTCGGGCGTTTCCGCAAAACTTTCTCACGGTTGCATATGTGGTTCTTGTGTATTGTTTTACACAAGAGCCCGGATGAGCACACCATTTATGATTTGGACGCCATTAAAAACAAACCCACCCTTTGGCAGAATTCCAACCACCCCGGCGTTGAAACTGATCGTAGAGGATCCTGTCACCACATCCTCTGCACAAGCATTGTTGGATGTATTATTTCACCCCGGACACCGGCGTGTACATGATGAACGCCTCTGGTGGGTTGCACACATTTCCATGGGAATACTATCACATCAAGAGCACAAACTGGAAGCAAAACACGCCACATGTATCTGTGGTGCCCCCATGGCGGAGCAACCTCACTATTACAGTATGTGGTGTTCCTGACCATGCCTCAGGATCCGTGCACGTCTGTGACTGCGAACAGAAAATCTCCGCCAAGGCTTGACTGATGAGAATCGAGCTTGTATGTTGCAGAGTATTTGCAGACAAGGTGACTGAACTCTTCTGCATGAGAGAAAAATCCGGGTTGGTCATGGAAAGGTTTCTCAGGAAAAACGATCCACATCCCTGCAATTTTTGTGAGGGTCTTGCAAGACTGGGGTAAGTAAATAGCCTATATCTGCGACCAGGCAACCAGTTAGTTATCCACAGCAATGAATAATAGATTTTAGCCCCTATATTTCGGATGTGTATGCATCACATGGTTTAAAATTCCGCAAAGGATCAAATCGAACTTGCCCGAGATGCCCGAGACAGGTGGTATATCCTGCTGCAAAGTACTAGTGTTGATCCACAGGTGCAGTGGTGAGCCAACTTGGAGATCTGTTTTCAGTACTGGCGAATTCCATGAAGTAAGTGTCCCTTGCAATACCATTTCAGGTTCAATCTATGGAATTATTTAAATTCTGGCTCGGTACATGATTTCAGTTTGCAGGACGCGTCTGCGGCTGGCTCTACGTTATTATCCAGTACTCTCCTATGCAATAGAGTGCATTAAGTGGGGTTGAATGAAGTTGGGGCCAACAACACAACTATCAATTTTTTGGTTCACCTACCACGGTTCCATCGGGCATCGAGATTGAAAAAATTTGAGGCGGGTGTCATCTATTTGAGCAAGGACTTATGAATGTGTATGCGGTGAAGGAAATAGCGAAAGAAGGTTTTCGGCAGGGCCATCATCTTTGAATCGATTACGAATCCACGATGGGTTTGACTCCGGGCCGCAATGCGGCCTCCCTTGGGCCTTTATATCCAGGATTTTTCCGCGGTGCAGTGGGGTATCATGGTTAGCAGC
Source organism: Mycena crocata (assembly GCA_029281795.1). Lineage (NCBI taxonomy): Eukaryota > Fungi > Basidiomycota > Agaricomycetes > Agaricales > Mycenaceae > Mycena > Mycena crocata. Next base: position 732,637 of record JARJCP010000014.1, on the reverse strand, counting down.
AGCGGTCGGTGAGACGGAAATTACAACATTGAATGGATGCCACGAGGCTATAGCCCAGTATCACAGCTCTTTCCTGCTGCTTCCAGATACCACCTGTTCTGCTGCTGTTGCTAGTGTCTCCAGCAGTAACACATCATTTTGTTCCAGTGCCTTTCCGATTATCGAGACAAAATCCACGATGCCGATCACTAATAGCTGAGGTGGAGCTGAGTTGAGGTGGAGTTTGGTTGAAGAGAAAAAAAACTTCACCGGTGCTAAGAACTGTAAAGCTTCGAATGTATGCCAATTTCTGTTGATAGACCGTAATGAGGAGCACACCAACATAGCCGGAACGGCTTGAACTCGCCAGCAATACTAGGCTTCTGAGCCGGGCTAATCATCAGTTTCTGAGACTCTTATTTTGTTTCTGGTGCCGTGATCCAACTTATTGCCTCTGTTGATCTCGACATGAATGATGATGTTAAATTTGGTGTTTCGTTGAAATCAACTTCCGAATTCCAAAGCTACATACTTGCAAGTCAGGTTTTGTATGATCTATAGAACTAGGGCTGTCCTAAATTTCCCGGCGGAGACCTCGTATACAACATGTAATTTATTCAATAGATGTTTACAACCTTGTGTAATATCGGGTACATATGACCATGAGCTGGCTAGCATCGGAACCAGTGCGCCAATGAAACACCACACACCCACCGACAGTTTATTTTCAAGCGTAGTCTGGTCAGTCTCAACAACAACCAAGGTACTTGAGCAAAGGACAGACCTAACAAAACTTTAAACTGACAATCATATGTCAGTAAACCCGGACCACGAGTTGCTGATTACTGTAACAGTGAAAGAGATTGGAGTGAAGCTGTATCATGCTCCGCACTTGTTATATCCATGCACATTGACCTTCCGTCCGTACCGGAAGCTCCGGCCTTCGGAGCGTCCGGTCTTTCGGAAACTGTCGGTCCGCCTTCGGACCGACTTGGCTGATCGGGTTTTCACGCAATGAAGGATTACTGAGCGTTTCCCGTTTATCCGTTATCTATCTCATCCATCTGTCTTCTCCGTCTCCGTATGTACTTCGCTTTGTTATATTCAAGTCCCGCTTTTGGTAGTCGCTTTGTCTTACCATATTAGGATATTGATCTTCAACTACTATATAAACCTTATGTACTATGCCTGTATTCTTCAGTTTGATTATTAACGTGCTTTGCTCCTCGCTCTGCTCTGAGTCGTTCCGGCTTCACCGGAACTTCCGACTTCCTACTTCGTCCCCTTCAGCACGGGTAGTACGCACACCCTTATCTTCCTGTGGTGCTTGCGCTATATCTACTGACTTCCGCTCTTCCGTCCTTCCGGTCTTCTCGGAACTTCGGATCACTTCCCCACGTCGGCTCGGTATATAACAGCACTCCGAATACATCACAGGCAAAGCAGGCAGAAAAGAGGGAAACAATTGAGATATTCAATTGGCAGGTTGAATCTGACTGAAGAAGAAAGCAGTTGCACATGCCCCCGAAAGCAACACAAGATGAATCTGAATCTCTGCGGGTGCAGGCTAGAATCAAAAGCTGCATCGGGCGCTTATATTCATCTCGAATTCAACCGACGCTATGCCTGGAGCTTTGTTATTGTTAGTGAACTGCATCAGTTTGTGAGTCGGTGATTCAATACACCTGGGAAAAGTCACCTACTGGGTGGAATAATATCCATATCTTGTTTCAAGTTGAACGATTGACAATTGAACTTCGAGAAACCATTTCCTCGGCTCAGGGGAATCTTATTTTCCCCCGACATATTAATGCCCTGGCCCTTGCCTGGCCCGAGAGACTCGTGAATAATGGGGTAAAATTGGGGAGGCAGGAAACAAACACATCGACTCGCAGAGGAACAACGGATCAGGGTATTCCTGAAATGCCCTGAGTTTAATCTTCCGCTAGGGTTATTGGTGTTAGGTCGCAACAAAGAAGAGATGTATAGCACACACCATCATGTTCGGATTCAAAGTGGCAAAGCCTGACTCAGTAGTTCAGAAAGAGGACAAGTCAGTGGGACTGCGGAAGAAATTTCTGGTCACCTGATGGGAGTTGTTGCAATAGGGGAAGTCAAAGCCCTCCACAAGGGCTGATTCTGCCACCGATTCTGAACCCGATTCTTGCCAGATTCTACAGAATGAATCGGTTGAGAATCGGGACAACTTTGACCGGTGTTGATTCTGAGGTCTCGGAAACGGATGCCATGAGAATCGAAATTCAGAATCGCCGATTCTGATGTAGTTCCTCCTCCGGAGTAGGAACACTGATTCACGCCGATTCTGGATAATCACCGATTCTTGATCGATTCTGGAGTCAAGAATCGGCCTCAGAATCGGTCTCAGAATCGACTCAGAATCGGCCCCTCCCGAGGGCTTTGACTTCCCCTATTTGAAGCTTGGTAAAACTGCACAAAGCATGGTTGTGAAGGGTAATAGACCAGCAGCCCAACGATCCATCAAGAGCTATCTGAAGGATTGTCAAATTTCTGTTGCAGCCGTGACTCAATCCGGAATAAATTAGCCACCAATGGAGAAGATGAAAGAAAAGGAAGTACCCTCGCCAAAATACTAGTCAGGCAGATCAAAGTTGAATCACACCGATACAATATGACCACCATGGTGAATAAACTTGTTTCTGTGCCAGTCATTAGGTGAGCGGAAACAGGCTCCTGACCAACTTGGACACCTTTTCTTTGGCCATGACCAGGGCGGAATGAGGCAGGTGACGCTGAATCACCGGAATTTCGTGACCTACTCATTGCAGCATATTTTCGAAAGCAGCCGGGAGATGGGCATTGTCTTTGCCGTTCTTGTTGTGGACGGAGTAGACATTTGCAGCACCCCTGCAAAATTTCTTCTCGTTTACAGTCAATCTCGACATCTTGATTGTTGGATGTGTCGGAAAAATCCCAAATCGGTTTCAACGGATTGGCTCGGCTTAGTGGCTGAGATGGGATTGAAACCGGTTCGAACCCACTGGAACAGTGGTCTTATAACCAGTATCGAGGCGGTCTCAAGTTCTTTATTGGCTTGAGACAGGTTCGCAGTTTGCCTGAAGCTGGGCTGTCAATAGATTCATTTTATAAGTCAGTTTGATAATTGATTAATTGATGTCATTTACACGCAAAAACATGTCCCCGTCGACACAGTCAACCACGTAAAATACCTCCGGTGATGCACCGAAGATGGGACACATCAGCACACCGCGCGTAACATGTTCAAGCGAAATAAACACTATGTCTCTTAAGAGTCTTAACTAGAACACACGTTTCTTCTCGTCATCTTGCTGTACATTGCCAAGGCCTGAGCAGCAATCATCTGTAGACGCTGCCGTAAGAAACAAGTGCGGAGCAGTATCTTGCAACCGCTGCTGCTCAAATTGAAGAAAAACCCAAGGGGGTTCAATTCTGTCAAAAAATCCACCTGGGCCGTTTTTCTTCAAAACCGAGTTCTTGTTGACCCTCCCTACCACGTGATGTGAATTTCGGCCGATTCCGGGCGTGCCGAGTGATGCCGAGCACCCGGAACTCATCGGCACACTAAGCGGAGCTTGAGGCAACCGGGCAACATCAGTTGCACAATTATCTTGTGTGTTTTCCGGAGATACATACTGTTAATCCATCCATATTGAAACTGGCTTGAAACTGAAGTTTCATTGGATGCCATAGCACAACTTGGATGATGGCAGTTTTTATTCCTTCCAGACTTGCAGTACTGCCATGTAAGTAACTTGACTTGTGTAGGGCCCAGCGGCGGTGCACGGCAGGGTGCACTAGTTATACTCATACGTAAATTTCTTCGAATGATTTGCCAAGCTTCTTCGAAAAACTTGACATCTCCGCCAAAAATGAAAATCAAACTCTTCTTTCATCTCCCTGACTCGATAAACCCTCTAAATCATTGTTCCCCACAAAAATAATGCACATGCATGGTGTCGGAGAGCTGAACAATCAACTGCAAACTGGTCCGGACCAATATTTGGCTCACTCGGGGGTGTACCCAATTAATTTTTTTCGGCCTGACGGCCGACCCTACCTACCTGCCCTAGGTCCCGGCATGACCGGCCCGAACCCCCTTGGAAAAACCATGTGTCTGGGGTCCCAACATTCAAATAAACTCGCGGATCGCGATGGGATCACGGCCGGCTCCAAAAACCGAAGCTGTCCTGTCCGTGTTGCCATACTCGTCGCCTCATCCTGATTGTCGTCCGAGCGAGCATGACCACGCCTGCGCCTGAGCCTGGGGAATCTGAAGAAGCACGCGCCCTCCGTGAGCGCCAGCGCTTGGAGGTTGAGGCATTATTCGATTCCGACAGAGATGAAAAACCCGCCGGCGAAAATGACGAGGATACGCATTCGGACGGCCGGGATGAAAGCCTCACCGATGAAGACGAGTCAGACGGTAACGCCGACGAGAGTATGTGCTATTCCATTGCGTCATGGAGTGGATATCGAGCCTGACAATTCAGACGATGATCCACTGACCTTCGTACGCCGTATGAGATATGCACGCCGCACGACTGTGGAACATCTCGCAGTGTTTGTCGAGTACGCCATCAGACTTCACTCGGAACCCGATTTTCTATCAACGGTCGACGACAGTGGGTTTTTTCTGATTCTGTTATAGCTACCCACTTTTATTTTCGATTTAGAGGAGTATTATGAAGTAACCATAAAAGCCGTACAAAAAATGATTTCCGATGTCACCCATTCTCTGCGCCTGCAAAACTGGAGCGCTCCATTCACCACTACTTTGGACTCGCGCCCTGTTCTAATCTTTGAATTTGTTTCACTCTCCCCATTTCCTCGTAAACCTTTTCAAGAGCCGAATACTTTGGCTACCAAGTTAAAATACCCTGGCTGTGCAGCATGCTGGACGCGTGGAGATTTCTCATGCGACGTCGAAGGTATATATGAGTTGTGGACGGAAGGTGAATCCTACGATCCCAAGACCTTCAAGGTAGTCGGTTTGCCTTCTCTAAATGTTCCCAATAACACTCGTCTTCATGCAGGACATCCTTGAAGAAGCAGAGAGCGACAACGAAATAGAGGACATTACCGATAAGGATTCCTCGGATGGGGACATGTCGGCAGGATACATATCGGAAGAGGAGAGTTGCTACGAAACGAGCATTGTTTTCAAGAACAGAGCCTTGGCTCTGAAAAGGCCTTATCCTCCCGGATTCAAGCTGAGGATTGGTGCACGGTGTCTTCGCCGAGTTGTTGCCTAGTTCGTCTTTCTCTGGCATTGGTCAAAGGACCTGTACTAATTGGGATACAGCCATACTGCCCTTCACTACATGCGCAATGTCTACGCTCGTATCGGTGACGAGCCCCTCGATGATCCTCAAGCTCTTGTGAGGTTCAACGCTCAGGCAGGTTTCCCAGTGTTGAATCATATGCCTGAAACTCATCGGCGTCAAGGTTCTGCAGGATTTTCTGTCTGACAAGCTGCGTTGGGAGCGATTCCAATACAGATCCGATGACCAGTAGAGGTACCCTGTTTTGTGGAAACGTTAAGCCTGCGCCAACTCACACCGCTATTATCTGGTTTGAAAACAGGTCGCAAAAAACCCATTCTTCGAGTAACTCTGAAAGCAATTCGCTTTTACTTTTTGAACCTGAAGGCTTCTTTCGTTTCCAGCCCAAGCAGGAGTGGGGTCCCAAATCGATATACATACCAGCGCTCTCTTCTATAATTCTATAACTTCCGTCGTGCTTGTCATATCACATCACTTTATTCGGCCGGTTGTGCCATATCCAGTAGTTAATTATTCACCAGTCAAGTTGATTTCTTTGCCAGCTTCAATTTGGACACTCTATCGACTCACGACAACGGCAAAGTGTTGGTCCAGCTCACTTTCCGAATCAACTCATTCCACGCCAACAGGTTTGAACTTCGAGTTTCAACTTGAGCTTGCTGTGAATTAAAAAAAAGTTGATTCTTCCTTTCCGCAAAGAACTCTGTTTCGAGACATGCAACTTTGTTCGGTTTGAGAAGACTTAAAGAATGGCAGGTTCGTACGGTATAACTTAGTTTTAATGTCCGATGCCACATAGAGCCACCAAGATGTGTCACACTGCAGGCGCCATCGTGATAACATTAAATCAGTCGAGCCTGTGGCTCGGAAGTCGAGTCAAAGACCAAGTTGGTCTGGTGATCGTTAGCGGGTAAAGTTGGTGGATTCCTCAATGGTGTGAGAGGGCGTCAACTTGCGACCTGAATGACTGGGATTCCTTACTGATATTCATCAGATTTAAAGAACCGCTACGGTGATGAGTCAATTTGTAAACCGTACTTTTGAGTGTACTTACTATGTACGCCCACGAAATTTTTGTTGGATTTGGATATCATGCAACACCGTTTTCGTTTGAAGCAAGCCATGAGTGAAAATCGATCAATCTCAAAGCAATAGTATTGATCGCTTCAAAGTTTCCGGGCGAGGGGATGGTCATTGTTGCCCTGGAGGGTGATGCTACTGGCGATGGGCAGGATAGCACTGCGGATCAGAGCAAGCTCGCGGTCATGTTCGGCGAGTTTTTTTTCGTAATTTCACTGTTATTCTTTTCGACCAGCGCATAGAGATCGGTGACTTGCATGATGAGGTTTTTGTGCGAGTTGAACGGGGTTGGAATGGGAGGTGGCAAAAAAGCTACCTCTGCGGCTTGGAGAAAGGTGCGCAGAAGGCGAGCGGTATGCTCATATGAGGGCTTGTAGCTGTCTGAACCGAAAACTTCAGTAAGACAAAAAGGAGATTTACTAGAGCGGCGGCATACCGAGCATTATCCACAAAGGTTTTCAAAGATTCGAGATGCTCGGGCACATTGGTGTGGTAAGGCGGTCCCGACCCCATGTCCGAGCCGTTTTGCGGAGTGGACGGGAGAGAACACCGCATCATCGAAGGCGAGGTCAAATTGTTGAAGTTATCGAGGCGTGACAGCCTCACAGGTAACGCGTCATACTGTGACTCATAGTATCAACTCCTCTCGTCTCTTTCTCAGTCCGCCAATGACACCCTTCCTTCCAGTTTCCTTCCCGAGCCCGCAGTAGACACCGCCAGCTTGCCGTTAACCAGCTCGCCCTTACTGGAGAGCGTGATAGCCAGCGATGAGTATGCGGACTCCCGAGTGGCAGGCAGCGAGCGCCGAGCGACCACCTCGCCGCGCTTCGAACTCGACCACGCCGGAAAGCATCCAAACACCTGTCTGTTAACCCCGAACCTCTGGGGCCACCACCCGGTGGCACCCGCGTCGACAATGCACTCACCACACTCCTCCCTCCTGTCCCCGATAATGTGCGAGCGGCCCTCACAAAGCTCACGGTGCTAGCTTGCAGCACCGCTGACGCTCGGTCGCCCCCGCCCTTCTCCGCCATGGTTGTGTTCCTTTGGTGGAGCGGGTTCGCAAGAGGAACGCAGATCCGTCAACTTTGTGGCGGGGTGTGCACTGTTGTGGGGGGTCGCAAGCCGGGATTGGGTGAGTGGAACACGATCCCTCCCATTCTTCATGTTTCCTGCAATTTCTATCCACGTCTTTCATGTTTTTTATGTAATACAAACCCCTTTCTTTCTTTCTTTCTTTCTTTTATTCCTTCAGTCGCAATCCGGCAGCGACCTATACGGTATTTTTCCTGCAGTACACTCCATCAATTCCTCACGCCGTCAACTTGCAACAGGCGCCCAACCAGCTCGTCCTGGCACGGAAAACAGACCGTCAGTGCGGAGCACCCGGAGAACAGGGATGCAAGTTCGAATGAGAGAGAGCAAGAAGAAGGTGGTGACATTCGGCAACAACATTTTAACCGAGCTTAAGCTCAGTTGGTTTCTGCTCCCATTTTCGAAATAATTTATCACCTCCGTGAGCTCATCTCTGGTTAGCGCATCATGTGTATATTTTCGTTGACGTTTCGGGGACGTTTCAAGTCCGACAAGAAGGAAGAGGGCAAAGGCCAAATTGATGGCCCTTGGGGGCAAACTTGCACACTGTTTACGCTGTTTCGGGGTAATGTTTTCAATGAGCAGACAAGAAAAGTTTAATGCTTCACTCAAACAGGTTCTTACTTAACTTCTTATGTATCCTTTGTATTCTTATATGAGAAATTCAATAGACATGGAGAAACATCCACACAATCCTCCGCAAGTGACACCAATCACGGAGCCAGCAAATTTAGCTTGCTACGTGGTTCATCGACAGTAATCGCCCAAACGATGACTGTCTTCCAAACCGAAGAGGGCTCCAACGCTTCCTCGGGGTGTATCCACGCAACCGCCTGGATGAACACGTACAGCTGAAAGACTAATTTTCAGTCAGCTTGCGCTGCGGCTGTGTTTTGAAGTTAATAAAGGTGGATATGCCCGTTGATTCTCTCGAAGCATTTCTACGCGATGGGCAAGGACTTGATTCGCGATTCCACCATCGGCCAGTTCGTCAATTATGTTTCCGGCGGGCGACTGCTCCCTTACGCAGACCAACGCCCTGGCTATGTCATTCCTTCACATTTTCTGCCTCCCGTCTCGTCAAGACCGGTCTCTGTCGCTCTCTCCGTAAACCCCAAAGCTCTCGACGGTCTGAAAAAGGAGGAGGTGCTGCCTGTAGATGTACCAGCGTCGAACAAGCGCGCGTCCACTTTCACTGTTGTTGCCTTGGATGCCCGACCCCCTAGTCGACTTTCCACTGGCGGCCGTCTCTCGCCGTACGTAGACCAACGATCTTCTGTGTATGCCATCCCCTCGCAGTTCATCGTTCCGGCCTCGGAGAGCAACATCGCGCTCACGCCCATTGTTGAGCCGTCCGCAGTCGAGGACGGTGTCACGAAGGAATCACTTGAGATCGAAGTGAAGAGGGAGTCAGTCCATGTGACAGAGGTGGAAGATGTTGGTCGGAACTCACCCAGTCAAATCATGGGTTTCGCCGACAGTAACCTTGTTGGATGGGACGGTGAGGACGACCCAGACAATCCGAGGTTGTTGATTCATCTTTCTGTCTAAATGATCGCTCACAACCCGCTCCAGAAATTGGTCATTCACTAAGCGTGTCTTCGTCTCGTCGAGCATCAGCTTTCTGACCTTCAGCGTGTATATCGGATCTGCGATATACACTGCGTCGATTCCTGGTATCGTGGAAGAGTTCAATGTATCATTAGTGTATGCGACGTTAGGACTGACGCTCTATATCATCGGCAAGCATTCCTGTTTTACTGCTTTCGGCAAGCTGACAGTCGCTGTTCAGGGTACGGCATTGGTCCGATTTTCTAGCACCGCTCCAAGAAATTCCATCCATTGGCAGAACTCCAGTTTACATTTACACACTCCTTCTCTTCGTCGTGCTTCAAGTTCCGATCATTGTGGCTAACAACATTGAAGTCATACTCGCTTTGAGATTCCTGACGGGGTTCTTTGGTGGATTAGCGCCTGCGACTGGCGGCGCTTCCATGGCAGACATGTTTCCCTTGCAGCAGCTCCCGTATGTCATGGGCATATGGTCTTTATTCGCGATTGCTGGCCCCATCGCGGGACCGATCGTCGGTAGCTTTGCAGCCCAAGCCAATGGTTGGCGCTGGCCCATGTACGAGCTCCTCTGGATCTCGGGATTTGCCCTCCTGTTTCTCGCGCTTCTGCTTCCCGAGACATACGAGCTGACTATTCTTCTCAAACGCGCTCGACGGCTGCGCAAACTGGCTGGGAACGATAATCTGCATACGGTCGCCGAACGAGCGCAGGAGTCCCAAACCGCTGGCGAGATCATGTACGAGGCTTTTGTGCGGCCTTTCGTCTTGATGACCGAGCCTGTTCTGGCGTTCACGAACGTCTACCTGGGTTTCGTTTGTCAGTGATCCCTTTTCTTGTATTCGTCATAGCTAAATTGGGGCTTTCAGATGCCTTATTCTATTTGTGGTTCGAGTCGTTCCCGCTCGTTTTTACAGACATCTACCACTTCAATTTCGGTGTCAGCAGCCTGCCTTTCTTGGGGTATATGGTCACGGGCGTTCTAACTGTGAGGATTACCTTCTGCTGTACAACATTTTACCCATATCAGTCTGCAGTATATTGGGTACTGCATCTACCAAAAGTATCACATCACACCTCGGTACATTCGAGCGGCGATGGCGAACAGAGTGGTTCATCCTGAGATCAGGCTCGAGATTGGGCTCATAGCCAGTCTCTTCATTCCAGCTAGCGTGCTCATTTTCGGTCTCACTTCGCGAGCTAGCATTCACTGGTTAGTTGCATAAATATTCCCATGCATAGAGACAATGTTAACCGATGTTATTCGGACTAGGATTGTCCCCATTATTGGGGCCTCTCTTTATCTGCCTGGCCTATTTCTCAACTTCCAAAGCATCCTCATATATATTACTTCTGCGTACCCGGCGTACGCCGCCTCAGCCCTGGCGGGCAACGATCTTTTCCGGTCCGTCATCGCGAGCGTGTTCCCGTGAGTTTTTTTGTTCTGTTATCGGTCATTATTTCTGCATCCCTGAGTAATGTGCCTGCAGTTTGTTCGGGCGAGCTTTTTTCCAAAATCTCGGACTCGGTCCTGGTTCAGCGTTGTTAGCAGGCGTCTCCCTTGTGTTGATGGCCGTCTTCTGGGTAAGACTTGGGTTCTTGTATCTTGCGCCTTTCTGACGCATATGCATGCCAGCTGCTTTTCAAATACGGGCCGGTCCTTCGAGCCAGATCTAAATATGCTAGCCGTATAGAATCATAGGTTCTATCTGCATACGCACCGAAACTATGCTGTCTGTACCCATATTTACGATGCTCAGATCCTGGTGACTGGGTTGGACTTTTGTATCAGATATTCACTATGTAATAGTTGCTCCCGACTAGAGCAAGTCATACTTATAATGTCTTCAATCCGTAGTTATGGAGCTGACGTTTGGCTGAAGTTCCTGGGTCAACATCGGTGGTCACACCACGCGCTGCGGTATACTCCCGCATGCTGTTCCCAGGTCAAGGATAAGACCGAGGCACCTCAGTATGACATCACGATTTTCAAGGTCACTGGCACGCACCTCATAGCACCAGATAGCATCTCGTTGTATACAATGTATTGCCAGGGTTGGTCTCGTTCGCGAGAATCTTTCCAAGCATGAGGATCTGCGTTGATTCTGCATTATGCCGAAAGCCGCAAAATCCAGTCCAATGAAACAGTAAAGGAGGCAGCGGCATCAGGTCGAATTGAGGTCGAATAGGATTCGGACTGGAAAAGCATCGGCCCTTGCATCGGCCGGGCCGATTCGGAACAATTCGGTCGATCCCACATCCTAACCTTGTCATGGCAACGTCACGGTCTTTCAATGTTCTTCATGATTTGCTCTAGCACCGATTTTGTAGATTTTGTGCGTGGAAACGAAGATCTGAAGGATGATTACGAAATGCTTTCTCAAACGAGCGCCAACGGAACTCAAATCGAACCAGCTCGGGGCATACCGAAAAGAGTCCGTGAACGGTAGGTCCGGTTGGTTCTTAGTCTGTTAGTTACCGCGCCATCGTTGGTGTTACCTCCCCTTATTATGTAACGATCACTCACGTGCACCAGTTGACGACGCGACTTGGACGCGTTTTCTGCAACCCTGGGTTACTGGAGAGAAAACTTGGAGGCCAAGTATCTGAAATTTTTGATAAGAGCTAGTTGGGGTAAATTTTACTTTGATTTAAGGTATGAAAGGCCAACATCGCACATCTGGAGGTGCCTTGGCGTTGGCTTGGCGAATATGGACGATGTACAGTCATGAAGGGTTGAAAAAGGTCAGATTGAGCTCAGACTTCTTGTCTAAACGTGCTGAAATAAAAGTAGGGATATTGGAGCCCAGAAACGACTCAAGTCGCGTCAGAACGCGTCCCAAGCTGCATTGCTTGCTCATGTTATTCTGATGGTTACATAATAACGGGAGGTAACGGTAATCAGACCGCGGTAACTAACAGACTGAGAAACGAGGACACGAGTGGTCAGTCTGTCAAGAGAGACTAGTTGGTTCTATCGTTGTCTTAAAAGTGGAAATTGTGCAATCTATGGTTTCAGCCCTCAACTCTCATACCCAATGGTCCAATTTTTCTCTCCCGACAAGGCGGGACTCCTTTCAGCTGTCCTTGAGGCAATTCTCTATGCTCAGTCTTTCCTGGAATGTGTTGAAATATTTTACACCAGGTTTCTCGGTGCTGATGTTCATGGCCACTTTGTGGATTCTTCTCCGGGGCCGTTCTTGGACGCAAGTTAACCGTCCCATGGTCCTCGTCGCATTTCTCGTCTTCCTGTTGAGCACCATCGTATGACCGCCTTTCTGATCGATGACTTGAATAACCCATTTTTTAGCACCTCGGAGTGGATCATCCGGATGACGATCGTCTAAACAGCGGTTTTATTCTCTTTTGCGACTCTTATTCGGGCGGTCCTGTGGCGTGGTTCGCGAATCCCAGTGACCCATCATTTGTGTTCAAAAACGCTGGCTACACCTTTCAAACCGCACTCGGAGATAGTGTCCTGGTGGGCGGTCCCCACAGAATCGAAGGAAATATGATGACCCAAACTGAGCGCCAAACTTTGTAGCAACGATATATCTGGCAGATGTTAACATTCTCTGGTTGGCTGTTGCTGGTTAGCGGATCCATTTATGGGCACAAACGATTCCATCTAATATAAGCAGCTACTGGCGCCGGGAGCGTTTACACCTGTACCACCCCATCTGCAGATTCAGCGGATATTTATGCCCGCGAACTAGGAAAATGGATCACTTCCTTCTATTCCACGACTTGGGCCTGCAATCTATCTGGAACTGGTACGGTGGTTCAAAATTTATCTAAAGTTACTTTTTGATAGCATTCATTTCAGCTCTTCTTGCCTATCGACTATGGTCAGTTGACCGAGGTGTTCAGCGTAGCCGGTACTTGCCAGCTCAACTCTTCTCCATTGACAGACGTTTTAAGTTCCATCTAAAGTCTAGGAACTGGGCTGACAATCCCTGTCTTGATGGTGGTCATAGATGCCGGTGCGTTATACGGGCTGCAGTGCAGCAGTCCTCACTTCAAATCTGATGAGTTTTTGGTTAGGCGCCTTGTACTCGATGACTCTCCTCGCGGCTCTCATCTGTTTCGTCCTCAAGTCTAACGGACAATATGTTATGTCGTCCTCGACATGGTCACCCCGACCATCTCCATTGCATTCTGCATGGTCATTATGCGCGTCGGCATCGCACAGAATGATCGCTCTAGGGTAACACTGCAGCCGGAACCCTTCCTCGAATTCCCCTTTCACGTTCCGCAGTTGCTGACCGACTCAAACCGATACATGTACACATTCACGTTGAACAAACGTCGAAAGATGATCGCCATTCCCAGTCGAATGGCAAACTGCAGGAGGCGGAAAGCCATCAACTTAAACGGGACACCACACCGTTCGGGTCGTCAATTTTTTTCGGTCTGTGCGTGCGTCGCACACATGTAAAATTTGCCCTTGCGACATAAACTCTATGGGACACGCTGTCTTGCAATCGTTATATGTCCATATGTTCACCTTTTTCCTTGCCCATATTCTCGGCACTTCAATTCGAGCGGTTCGCGTGTTGGTTAAACGGTGCAGTCAAGGTGAAAAGGTACGAACTCATTAAGCTAAAGAGGCAATCCCAAAAAATCTCGATCTTAATGGGGTCATGCTGCCGCCGAATGAATCCCACTCGGAGTAACGAGATGCCTTATTGATGAAGCCGGTCAGATCCCTTATTATTGAAGCCGGTCACATCGGACTGAGCGGTCTTGATTACATAGGACCTGACCTGGGAGTAGGTACTTACCACTGTTTTCTATTCGCTGTGGCGTTTACCGTCGGTTCAACGCCTTGCCGCTAGGGCCGCTGGCTTTCACATTGATCACCGACGGCTCCATCGCGAACCCATGAGAGACGTAGATTGGATGTGGAAGATGAGCTCGTCCAGTACCACTGGTTGAACCATGACGACACTCGGACTCGGTCTGCCGACTCGGAAGAAGGATCCTGATAAAGTCTCTGCGGTTGGTTCGGCGTGAACAATCTGTGGTTGACCTGTAGGGTCTTCACGTCCTGCGCAGCAGTAACAAAGGTGTGAGACAACTAACACAACACTAGAACACTAGATGTTCCAGGGTAGACGGATATAGATCTAGAGAAGTTACGGCACATGTCAGGTACCTGATTGATGCTCACTTCTCACCAGACTTCTCTTTAGCTCCAAATTGCCTCCAATGGACACACAAAGCGTGGCGGTTTCCAGCACCAGGCGAGGCTATTAAAGCCTAAGCCTCTTGGTAGATGATCACCTGAGTTATTCCTCTCTGGACTCTTGAATCCGTCCATGTCTGTCTATGTTTATGCTGCTGGATGTGGAAGCCTTATCATCGCGGTGTTCTCCTACCTCTTAGGATGGAATCGGAGCAGGCTGCCTTTGCCCCCTGGACCAAGAAAATTGCCCCTTGTGGGCAATCTTTTGGACATGCCCCCGACTTTCGAATGGCTCACATATATGGAATGGAGCAAGAAGTACAGTGCGTTGTATTTCGCTATAAATTCACGAAGAAGGTAACAGATACCCCTCTAGATTCCGATGTACTCCATTTGGATGTCGCAGGGACATCCATAATTATTCTCTCGTCCGCTGAAGCAGCGAACGAACTTCTCGAGAAACGAGCATCTGTATATTCAGACAGGTGAGGCTCATCATCCTCTACTATGACCATGATTGTAAACGACTCTCAGAGCGCCATTGACAATGGTGAACGATTTAATGGGTGGGTAATCTCTCTTTCCCTCAAGAACTTCCAACAATTGATGGCCGTTCACAGGTTGGGATTTCGCCTTGGGTAAGCCATCCTTGATTGTTTTTTAAAATCAATAATGATGTTCATCTTCAAAGCGTTCATGAGATATGGTATGATGCTATATATCCCGTCTGCGAAATATTTCCTCTGACTGATTAGGTGATCATTGGTTCGTCTCTCATTCCAGGCTTCAAGTATATGCTCAATAAATTGACAGGCGCGCACACCGAAAATTATTCCATGAGGTTTTCAACTCTGTGGCAGCACAGAGTTTTCGTCCTAAAGAAAGGGAGGTCTGCCATGAACTCCTGTACGATTTCCTCTACAATCCCGATCCTGACGTGCTGGATCATTTGAGACAGTGCGTAACGCAAATGCGATTATTCTACCTGCTGCATTAACATGAATGTATCTAGTATGGCTGCAAAAACTGTGATGTCTGTAGCATATGGCATCGACGTTCTTCCTGCAAATGACCCCTACGTTGCCTTGGCCGATAAAGCCGTTGAAGGATTGGTGACAGCTATGGTTCCCGGAAGATTTCTTGTCGTATGTGCTTTCATCTAGATGTAAATTGTGTCTAAGTCGCCTCAGGATTCTTTGCCATTCTTGAAATATGTTCCTGCATGGTTCCCTGGGGCAGGCTTTCAGCGTAAGGCTAACGAATGGAGAGGATTGGCGCGTGGTATGCTTGAAAAACCCTTTGCAGAGGCAAAGCAAAAAATTGTGGGCTGAATTCATTCGCCATGCTCAACGCTGACCACATTTCAACAGGCTTCGGGCAAGGCCTCACATTCGTTCACCCTCGACGGCTTGCGCCTGGTGGAAGGCGCCGAGAACAAGGCCTACCAGGAGCAAGTCGTACAAGGCACCGCTGGCACGATGTACACCGCAGGCACTGGTACGACCGTTTCCGCGTTGGCTACTTTTATTCTCTCGATGCTCGCAAATCCGGGGGCGCAGAAGAAGGCGCAAGCGGAAATCGATTCGGTAGTCGGCCAGGATCGCCTTCCCGACTTTTCCGACGAAGAGTCTTTGCCTTATGTCGCCGCAGTAATGAAAGAAAGCCTGCGATGGAGAAATGTGACCCCAATCGGTTCGTTCTCCTTTGGTTGAAATCACAATTGCTCAGCTTTCGTCAAGCTATTCCTCACTTCCTGCCGGTCGAAGACGAGTACAAGGGATATCGATTGCCAGCAGGATCGGTCGTGATTCCTAATACCTGGTGCGTACATAAGTTCTCCCTTCCTGATCAAATATTAATTGAGCCGTAGGGCAATTCTGCACGATGAGGTTAAATCCTTTCATAATATACCTTGTTCGTGCTCACATCGTTGCAGACTGTATATCCCGACCCATATTCGTTTAAACCCGAACGGTACCTCCTGAATGGAAAGCTCAATCCCGCTGTACCCGATCCGGACATTGTGTTTGGCTTTGGTCGAAGAATTTGCCCAGGCAGACACATGGCCACCTCTTCCGTCTGGATCACCCTCGTTTCTATCCTGGCTACCTTCGATATCACCAAGGCAGTCGACGAAGATAGTAAAATTGTCGAGCCGACCTACGATTATTTTGCGGGAATGGTTGTGTGCGTGCGGCCTTTGGCACTTTCGAAGCAATCTGATCGCAGCTCACAGAATGCCCCTTCCCTACAAGTGTTCCGTCAAACCCCGTTCTGAGAAGGCTATAGCACTCATAAAGGCTAGTGGTAAGAAGTGACAACACGTCCGGTAGCACACATACATATACACGGTCTCGTAGTCCATGGTTGAAATCCAGTATGCCACGTGATCTATGGTTCAATTTCATTCTCGATTGGATTTTCTGGTTTTTGGAGAGCCAAATGCCACTCCAAGTACCTCAGATCCTTTCAAGTGACGATAATTACTCTTCAAAGTATTTGGGCCGGATTAGTCGGCTCGACCTTCGGTCGGGCATCCCGGCCCGAATTTTCAACCATGTTCAGCTTCAAAAGCCTAAAGGTGCGTTGAAAGAACGAATCTGGTAGAGTCAGCTTCTCAAATTTGGAACGCTATGCAGCACTCGGAAATGGCATTAATGATTCGGTGAAGTCATTTAATCTCATCCAAATTGCACCCAACTGACAAGAGCATGGCGAGTAGCTCATATCTGGTCCAGATGAACACACCCATATTCACCAACGAACGCTCGCATCAAAGGTCTTTATGTAAGAGTGTGTAGGCTACTGTATTGTGACTTCTTCTAACAGATTTTCGGTGAAAATAGTCTTATACACTTCTCTCTTGCTCTCCAGGCTGGCTACACTGTCTTTCAATGCGCTCGAAATCTCCTGCGGTAACCTTTGACTTTCTGGGAAGGATCTCCCGCGAATATCCTCCTGCATACAGTACCCCCAATCATCAAAAACATACTTTAAATAACGAGTTTTGCGTACCTTGAATCCACCGGCACTGTCGACCATTTTGTGTAGCTGATTCCGAGCAGAAACCAGATTGTCCTTTATTTCTTGAATTCGAACTTTGGAAGTTAACAATACATTAGAGTCTTGGAGATGGCGACGACCTTCAATGGACAATGGCTGCAAAACAAACTTGTGGAACTGGCTCATGGCGTCGATTTTTTGTCGATGCCTGGTGGCGCTTGCACTAATGTGTAGAATTGCAGCACCGGTCGATGACATTACATCGGTCGCAATACATAACTGTACGCATCTTCCACTAGAACGATATATTCGCTGATCCGCTCAATGGATCGCTCCACGAACTCTTCTGCGTGATTTGCAAGTACCGCGTATTTCTCATGGGTGGGTGAAGAGAATGTCTTCTGGACGTCGGATTCCAGCAATGCGTACTAAACGATAGGCAATCAGCGTTATTGCATCATTTCATAGGCATTGACAGAAACCTCTCTGATGAAGAAGTTCAAAGCCGTTGAACCGAAGGAATTGACGGCGACCATCTTATCTCTGAGGACAAGGACGTCACTGGCAACGGCGTTGACCTCGTCGTAAAGCTGCGAATTATTTGGAAGATCTGTTTCCAGCAATTCCAAAGCGATGTGTTCTATATCTCGTTGTCTACGCTGTATGAGATTGATTGCGGTGCCGTTGGCGAATGCCAATATGAGAGCCGTAAGGCTGTTGGCATTTGCCGCTTCTTCATCTAATCTCGCAGCCAGATTGACTGTGCTTCGCGAGAAATCAGTAGGGGATGTTGGAGTAGAGGTGATTGTGGTTTCGGCCGAGTGTGGTAGGGCAGTAGATGCCCCGCATCCAAGCCTGAGAAAGGGGGTCTTCAATGAAGTAAATCATCTCGTAACCATGATAACGACACCATTCAGGTTCATTGGAAACGCTGCGCCGATTTTTAGTGGACCGGGGTGCACAAGCCAGCGACAAGCAGCGATACTCTCCAGTCAATCGAGAAGTGTGCAGCTGGTACTGATGAACCAGTTCCAGGTTTAAAGTCGGAGGTCGGTTTATTTTCCACGACAACTGGGCGAGGTTCAACAGCATTGGCGGAACGGCCCTCAGGGTTCGGAGTTGTCTCTTTCATGGTGAATGCCAGTGACGTGATAGCAGCAGCTTTGTTAGTCGCATTTCGTTGATCTGGCAGCAGAACGGGGCTGAGATCGTATGCGGCAGGAGCATTGGTTTCAAACTGCAGCTCGGGGTCATGGCGTGGATATGACGGTTATTATCGTTGCTTATTAAGTCGGTACTTTTGTCCAAATTTGGTCTGAACGAAAGTCGAAAGTCCGAACTTTTCACCGGGCCGGACTGTTCCGATGTCCCAAACAGGACGTGATCATCAAAGCCCCTATCTTCGGCATACTCAACCATTCGCAAATTGCACTGCTACTGTCCTGTTCTTTGGGCCTAGATAAAATACAGGTGGCTTTCATGGTTCTTGAGCATGTTTTCAAGGTAGGAATTCTGTAGCGTGATGCCCTAGGTTGACAGCAGCTCACCCTAATCAAGTTGCTGTGGACCAGAGAGGCAGCCAGAATGATACATGTTATAAAAGAAGGGGTGGATCTTTTTGTGCGTGTTTGTAATTTGGCCAGACTTGAGTGCTTGAGCCATGGGTAGGAGGCCAGTGACACCTGAATTTGATTGCAATAAAGCATCTCAATCAGAGAAAAAAGTGTTCAAGTCAGTGCCAATCAACAGGTTGCATTTTCTGGCTTGAATTTTGGATTTTCCCCTGAAAGCAGCAGGAGGAATGAAAAGAGGCCACTCGGACGACGGGCAAAAGGCGCATCAAGAAGTATGAAGCGTGAGAAACATCTGTCTAAATCCAGTACACCATCAAATGTGAGTTCAGAGTTTGAACTTATGACTAACGACTAAACTCTTCTGAACACCGCATTTTTGCGAAAAAAGTACAGACTAACAGCCTAGGATCATAATAAACACCAAAAAAAACGCTCATACGTGGAGCGTCCGACGGAGAAAAAACGGATATTGGTGAAGTTTGGTGGCGGTTGATTAGACGATGTTTTTGAGGAACAGAGGCTGTTACAGAGCTATACATCGCGCTATATATGTAGTCGTGTAGCGCGGATTATGGAGGTGAACAGTGGCCAGACAGTGGCCACAGTTGGGAATCAGTGGCGTTTCGTGGGAAGTCACCGCCACCTACTGTACTTAGTTGATTCGTAGATCATCAATCACCAACCTTCCGTCATCCGATCTCTAACTCATGAGCTCTCTCATTCCGTCCTCTTTGCGCCGACACTGGGGCTACATTACAGCAGGTTTTGTTGCATTCTTGATACTGATTCTGCGGCCACATGCTTTACCATCTGTCTTGGTGCCTGGACCCTACTCTCCATCGCAATGCAATGATCATCCATGTCTCACCTTGACGACTGGTTTAGACGTGGTACACGCTCACCTAAGACATTTAATCGGTATTTGGGACCTTGTGGATGGTCTGGGGCACCCAGGCATGATCTTATACAAGTGCCTCGATGAAGAAGCTCAACTCTCTGTTGACAGGCATGACCACTTTCGTTCCAACTGCTCAGCGGTCTGTGTTTATTTTATTTTATTTCGCGTGTATCGATGAACGGAGCTAAATAATTGACAGATCATGGTCTCCAGATGCATATCCAATAGGTGTTTACCGTGATACCACGTCTCGCGACCTTTTGAAAAGGCGAGTATAACTGTATACTTCGTCGCTTCAGTCTTATGTTATCATCCAGCATGGTTGTCTTTGCTCATAGCACGGACCATATGGACACCGTCTTGTCAATGAAGATAATCTCTCCACTTGTCCGCGTGTTCAATCCTAGATGGGCCATTTTGCGATCAGTATGTGGCTTCCAGTCCTCCTTGATTTTACTTGATGGCTTTTTCTTTCCAAGTTACCCCAGATGGGTCAAACTTTGACTAACCTTGAACAAGGAGGTACCAACGATCGTGAATTGAAGATGAATATAGATGTCGCTTTGAACTCGACTATTGCCATGTTGTCAGAACAAGCCGTTGCCGCGTGCAATGTTGTCCGCGACAAGGTCGTTCCATTTTTACCTCTGGCAGCAAATACAACGTTACTGGGCTCTGGACTGATCTCGGGAATACATGCTGATTCCCCGCGCGTAATCGAGGCCCTGCGCCATCTTCCTTGGTGGGACGCCTGGACTTTCTCGCATCTGGCAGGTGCATCGGACACTGCGCGATTCAAAGCCTACTTGAAATTTCTCAAGCAGGAGGAACAGACCTTCCGGTATCTCGCTGAGGCTGCGTCTGCGGTTCATGATAATCTCGTGGACCTCAGAGACTATTGTATATGGTATTCCGATAACACTGTACGTCTTTTAACAGCGATCCGTAACTCTTTTTTTCACCTCTCACAGACCATACGCATGATAAACGAAGACGGCCTTGTGGCCCGAAAATCTCTGTCTGTCAAACGTGTCTTCCAGGATGTCGAGTATCTTCTCACTCGAATCAAAATCACGCTCTCCACTGAACACAATCCCGAGAATGGTTGGCCTGCACGGCGGGTCCGTTCTCGAGCTACGCCTTGGCTGGGATGATTCTCGATTTATTCGCTTCAACCTTTTGTGGCTGCTATTTATTATTAACGTTCTACATAAAGTCGTCTACGCATCTATAACATGCGCAGTTGAAAGCTTGGCGGCGTCATGAGGCAAAATCTCGAGAAAATTCCTGCCCTGCCTTTGAATGAACCAGATGAGAGGAATAATTGGATGGCAAACACCCCGAAAAATGGGATCAGTCTGACTAGTGTTCAAACTATGGTGTTCAAAAAAGTTGTGCTCGGCCGGTGACGGCGCCGCCGCCGAGCCGGTGCGACTGGAGCGTTTCTAACGAAAAAAGAGTTATTCCACGTCAGACGTCGATCTATATATTTATTGTACAGGGTTGGATACAAGTGCGTTCTGATAGCATACAATTAGGATGAGATGAAATTAAATACCCCCACCGTGTTGCCGAATCCTGCGAGACTATGTGACCTGGCCATTAAGAACGGGGATACACGAGTAAACGGCAGTCGAGGAATCGACTCCCTCGATGACCTTGACGACCCGGAAGAAGACGTGGAAGATGTCGAGGCTCGGGGCAGCGCCGAAGTTTCGACGTTGCCCACGAGAGCAGCCAATGGAGCGCTCTGTACACGGGTACCAGAGGGGTCAAACGACCATAGCTCCCACCTGTCTAACGTCGCCAACGTCAAACCCGCTGTGGGAGCAAGGTTGATACTCCCACTTTTCGTCGTCGACCGCGGCTTCCTCCGGACCCCTACAACCCGCCGATCTGAAATGTCCCAACCCCCTCTGTCGCAAACGGTGTCGGCCACACGCACGACAAAAACGTGTTGCCAGAACGGTGGAGTATGGCTCGGAGATGGTCTTGCGACATCTTGGGGACCCAAAAGAAGATCGTGATCGTCCCCGAAAAGTGGAACGGGTAATGTGTCCAACGACCGACGACTACCATCCTTCTCGGACGCGCGCCGGGAGTGCACGCCATGTCCTGAGATCGGAAAAGATGGCGGCTCAAAGACAGCAGGTAATTTTGCCCGAGGAATAGACGGCGACGAACCCGGTGATGGAGCGATGCTGGTAGTCCGCGAATGGCGCCCGAGACTGTCCCATGATGGGACCCTTCGCGGTGGCTTCACATTGCACGAGCAGCGTCGTGCCTGATCGGTCATGTATACCCTAAAAAAATGTACGATGTTGTCGACCGAGAAGGCGAGGAAGAACCCGTCCAGTGGCAGCTTCCCGCAGGACTGGCAGGCCTTGGGGGGCGCGGGCGATACGCGTAAGTGGTTTATTCGACCATGCGCCTCGTCCAAAAGATGAATGAGTTCGCCGGTACCCCCATCCCATAGAGATACTGTCCCCGACTCTGTCGCCGCTACAACCACAAGTCTTGTGCTGCCACCCACATCCACCAAGCACGCATGTACCTTGGTAACCACGTCTGTGGGGTTCCCCGCCACGACGGAGTGGTCGGGAAGGACCAGCGCCTGTGTGCCCTGCACCTCCGCCAACTCGACGGTCCCATCGTCCATGCAGAACGCCGCAAGAACATTATCTGCCTGCGGAACACGAAGGAGGAGCGATTTGACCAGCACTGCACGCTGCGACGGCATGAAGTATGCAACACCGGGATCGATACCAAGGCCCCATTTCGCTACCAAACCACTCTCGTAGGTTGCTACCAGCGAGAGCGGCGATTCCGTCGGCGACCCTGGTTCTGATTGTGGAGGTGTGCAATATGAATCGCGGGGACGTGTGGACAGAAATTGTAGGTCCACGACGCCTGCGGAGGAATTACCGATGGAGATGAGTGGCAGCGGTTGTATGCTGTCCGTCTCGATTCTCCAAACAGCAATGTTGCCCGCGCCAGTGCCCACCGCACAAAATCCGCCATCTGCATTCACAGCAACGCACGTGACCGTCGATGACGCGGTGGAGGTGCTGGCTGAGCGCAACAACACGTCCGTGGCGTCGATTGCAATGTGCATACGGCTCGGCATACGCCAGATTATCACCTCATTCTGCATCCCGACCGACACCACGACCTCCCCATCACTACTAGTGGCTATGAGCTCCACATCACTCGCAAAAGCGCGAGGTAGGGTAGAAAATGAAATCCGGTCCTTGAAGGCACTGACATCCTCCTCTGGGATGTCAGGTGAATCCATATCTGGGCGATTGCGTTGCGCCTCGAGAAGTTCGGCGTCCTTCAGCAGGTACAGTAGCAAACCCCACAACACACTGGTCGTGAGCGCAATTGGCAGCACGACGATCTTGACGGCCCAAAAGACAAGGCGGAGGGAGCGCATGGAGAATTTCGATCGGTGGGAACCGTGCGGATCCGGGTTGTCAGAAGTCTGGCCAGCACGGAAAGTGAGAACAGTGGGCGCTTCGATACGAAGGTGGAGTGTTGTCTCGTTGGGGTTTAACGTTTTCCAGATATTCCAAGCGGTGGGGTGGTGACGGGGAAGGGTAGAAGTGGTGTTTGTCTTATGGCGGGCGAGGGCGGGCTGCATGACCTCTTCGATGGGAATACGTGTGTCCGTGGGGTATGTGGTGTAGTATAACGTTCCGGTGATTGCCAAGAGCTACGAAAGTTTAAGCAAAACAGAAAGCCACACACATGTAAGAACGAACCATCAATAAACTGATGTTCTTCATTGCACGGCCGCGGAGAAGACTTTGAATCATAAATACAAGTTTTTCCCACGGAGAATGCGATTTCTTCGAGATCGTCTCTCGCGTGACCGAAGGAACAGCCGGCGTTAAACTCGGGTTCTGCCTCAACAAATCATCGAGCTAGATATCGGATGTTACTTGACGGTGGCCTAAGAAAAAGTTAAACACCTGCCTCGAGACGCTGGAGATCAATGGATAACACCGCCATAAAGAACGTATGTGCAAGGAACCAATGCGCTACAAGGACGACAATCGCAAAAACACAGAACTGGCGGATGGCGCCGGCTGCGAAGACGGCTATAACACCCAAAATAGAGTTGTAGGATACTACTTTCAGGGTGTTAGAAGTGCCTGCATGACTAAGGCCCTGCGCGATACGCTGTTTAACGGACAGCGTGACGGAAGTTTTACCAACCGCATCGACCTTGACAAAAGGAATGAGAGAATATCAAGCTGGACAAAATGTTGACAGACTAGATTGAACATGTTTTCAGCGCCGACAAATACAATCACGATCGGGAGAAGTTCCCTGAGGACATTAAATGAGCATATGCTATCCGTGATGGCAAGAAACAAGTACCAGGGGACCATTGTGACTTTGAAGCCGACTAATGCACAGACACTGACACTGGTGATTGTACTTACAGCAATCTCGACCAGAGCAGTGAACGTGATACCAATGCGGGAATGAACTGCGTCCATGCGCCGCATCGACCATGTCACATAGACGAAGAAGCCCGTATACGCAAGATATAGAAGGGCGGTTATAGCAGTCCATCCCTTGGGATTCGGCCGGCTTTCGTCGTCATACTATGGGCCATTTTAATGATTGGACGTAGGCAGCGTAAAGATAGGAGCACAGACCTCGAGCGCGATCAAGGTCGGTTCCTGCGGCTGCACAATCCGCGGAGCACGCTGGCTTGCCACATCAACGGATTGCAGCCATGCGAGGTGCTCGGCGTTTCCGAGACACTCTGAGTTGGGGAAGAAGTATGTGAGGGCGAGGAACATTGCAAAGTCAAAATTGGACCCGGAAACGTGGGGTTCGTCGGATCCGCGGCCAGCCAGCACCATTTGCGGTGTAATCGGTATGCCAGCAATGGACACGCTCCGGTTGCTCAATGTGTCGAGAATATTGGTGTCGGCAAGCATTGCAGCCTGGTTATAGCGCCAAAACGCCAGCGGTGACAAGACGAAGCATTTCCCGTCTGCACGCTTCAGACACGGTAGATCCAGTTCGTCTATGCGACGTTCGAAATCCAAGGTCGATTGCAGAATCTGGTGATTGACGCCGCCGTGGAACGGACTCTGGATGAGAATGCGCTCCACGCGAAGAGTGCGATCCGAAGGACAACTTGCATGGGTTTTGGCCAGAGAAACAGCATCCTCGAGGACGCGTAGCGAATCGTGTCCGGCCCATAAATTTACGAGGTCCTGCGGAAATTGCGAACGGGTGACGTCGGGAATTGATAAGAACTCTGGGTGCGACGAGGAGTATAGTGCGAGGGCAGGGTAGAAAAGGGAGGTGATAACGACGCAGGACACCAATAGAATGCGGATTTGATGCGTAGCACAGTGCCTAGCGGTGAAGTGTTAGCCAATTTGTCAGACCAATCAGCGTCGAGACATACAGGCCGAACTGGTGAAAGAATCGGGTCCCGTACAGCCTAGCATACTGGAGGGAGAGGCTAGGACCATAGTCCACCATGCTGTGGGTACGGGTTGAAGCCACAACGTTGTCCCGACTTTACGTCGCCGTGGGATTCGAGAAGCAAAGCGAGAGTCAAGGGCCAAACGCGATCACAGAAGCATGAAGATAAGGGAGGCCGCTGGCACTGTCGATGGGATTGCAAAGGCGACCTTGCCACGCTCGGGGAGCTTACAAGTACTTAAAATGGGTCTGTGACGGTCGGGGCGACAGGCATCACGTCACATCGTCAGCGCCGAAATATATCGCGGGCGGTGCCCAAGCGGTGCCTGATTTTTCTCCGCCATCATCTCATCATATAGACATATCAGTTAAGTACTGTATCGGTACTGTAGATATGCTCCCTAGGCATTTAACCGAAATGCAGGATTACGATCGTCCAAGAATCTCCAGACAGCCCTGTCCTTCACGGCATTCCTTCTCCACGCATTCAGCGACGCGGGAAAATATGGCATGACGTCGAGCAGGCTTATATCATGCGCTACAATGACAAAAAAGTCGGCGTTCGCGTCGAAACTGGAGAGTTTATCCAGGGAGACACGAGCGATGACTGGGTCTGTGTCGATTGAATCGGGCTTGTCGGGCACGGACAAGAGGGGCTGCGAGCGCGATCGGATATCGAAATCACCTACGCGGCTGTCGGGGGACCAGAAATAGTCCGTCGACACCGCGGTCTTCGATTGTGGGAGGAGTTGTGCCGGGCAGGGGTACGTGCGCTGAAATTTGGGACGGGGCGCATCTGACCAGCGTGGTGACAGGTGTCTCCACCGAGCACGACAAACGAGGAGGGCGTCACCCGTGCAAGGGCCGTAATGTGACCTGTTAAATGCTTCTACGGGTTTGAACAGTGTCTACTTGCGAGGGGAAAAACTCACACCGGGTGTATTCAGCAGATAGAAGCTGCCATCCCCAAAATAATCCAAAACCGGAAGCCCGCTGAACGATAGATTCGTGTCATTAAAATTTAGTTCGATTACTTTGCGGCCACTAAAAAAGTGAATACAAAACGGTGCACGGACAGGCACGGACCACGGCACGTACGAAAAATCACTAGACTGCAGCGCAGCATCCGGGTATTCAGGATAAAGGCTTCTGTTGGTTCCTGGCCCTATCACTAGGTCTGTGCTATTGGGAAAGAGAGACATATCGCCGATATGATCGAAATGAGAGTGGCTAGAAATATTTCAGCGAGGCAATATTGATTTGGCCTGCAGGCAGACTGACCTCCAGATGACGATGTGTATGCTCTCGAGAGGGATTTCTCCGTCTTCCAGAAGCTCCGTTATGTCTTTGAATGGCTCGAAAGAATACATCCCATTGGCAAACATGGTGGAGATGCTGGGAGCGAAATTCAATGGATCCTTTCGCATTCCCAAGTCAAACATGAAACGCGTCTTGCTGGCCGAGTGCTCTACGAGGAATGCGTGGAGGGGAATGTGGAGGGCTTCGTGACCCGGAAGGATGGGCTGAAGGACGATCTGTGCACTACTCGCTGTAAAGTTGGCGACATTGAATGCCTTGACTTCAACAGTTGCATTCGACGCCGGAATTCCCGGATTAGCTGCACACCGGAGGACGAAGAACGCAAGGGATAGCAAACACGACATGGTTTACAAAGCCGATTTCTGGTCCATGGTGCTGATTTATATGTTGAAGGAGGGGTAAGTTTCCGGGTTATGCGGGTAAGCAATTGGTTAGAGGCAAGTCCCATATAGCCATGCGTTGCTGCCGGTGAGTGGAAAAAATCATTCGGCTTGCAGCAAAGTGGCCGTTGACGAGTTTGTGCCAGTGCCACGATTCTTGAAGGAGAAATTCAAAGATATAACTGGTACTCTTCAGCCTAGCAAGAGGCATGGGGCTGTGGAGGTCGAGACCAAGAGTCGGTTACAGCGACAAACAAACATGCCAAACTCTCTCTGAAGTAAAAATAAATGGCCTATAAATGTCCTCTCTTCTTGTTGTCTTCTTGTCAAAGTCGCAGTGAAAAAAGCTGGCGAGCGGGAATGATGAGCTAGCGTGTGCTCGTTCCGCCGCGTGCACCGGCGTTGCCACTACCGGCCGCCATGCATGGTGCCAGAAACATGCTCTAACATCACCTTCAATTGCCAACCACCATGTCTCTCAAAACGTTGACGAGTTAGCTCCCATTCCACACATACCTGAGTCTGCGGCTGATTCTTTCACATTTCGCCAGACTACGTTCTCCCGCTCCTCCTATTTCCCGCACTTTCCTTGTTTGCTTTCCGCGCAACATTCGGTCATTTGCTGGCATCTGGACTTAGGTCCACACTCATCCAACAATGCCCTCCCATTGCAACTTCTCTTCAGGAGGCACCCTATCGTTTGGAATACACAGGCGTTCCCGCTGTCGATAAACGCCTCTGCGGACTGGTCGCACTTTTCCATTTAGCTCTTACAGATGAGGTTTCTCCATTTCTCAACTACTTCATGGGAACCGCGCTGCCACTGCTGGCTCTCATGGCTCTCGAGTCATTCCGGAAAGGCCGCCATTCATTACTTGCTTTTCCGGTTGTATTCGGGCTGGTCAGTCAGCTAATCACCGTCGGCGTCACCCTACCCATTTACTGGCTGATCTTCATCGTAACCGGCTCCGCTCAACGTCGCGCAGTGAAAGGGAGGACCGAAATATCGCAGCCCCATGTTGAGGGAGTGATATTAGGTCTCACCATCGGCGCAGCCATTCCATCTGTTTGCCTGTCTGCACTGCGCAATCCAGTCGTTTCAGCGTTCTGGCAAGGCTTTCCCCTCTGGCAGTACTTAGTTACATCCGGACACATGTTGTTCCGTCGCGTTTCTCCCAACGCCAACTCGGGATATTCATGGCTTCGAGCTTTTTACATCGGGGTCTTTGCCTTGTGCGCAGGGACCCATATCGGTTCAGTTGCTGCTAGAAACATCGAGGGTGTGAAAGCACTCTTGCTTCCTTCTCTTGTCCCTCTTACGTCCGCTGCCCCGAATTTCCAAGTCGTACGGTGCCGATTTAATCCTGTAAATACGTACCGGCTAACACGACTTTAGCGCGACTTCTTGCAATGGGACGCCGTCTTCTCCTTCGGATCCACTCTTCTTGCAACGCTGTGGTTTGCCGAGGATTTCAGACAACTCTTCAATCTTCTGCTTTGGAATACTATCGCCAGCATAGTGGTGGGACCGGGTGCCGCTATTGCGGCGGTCGCGCTGTGGAGAGAGTCCAAACTCCACGCTTTTGTGGGCGAAAAGGAGAAGTCGAAGTAACCTCAAGACCTGTTTTGCGTATTTGGCGGACATGTCTAATCTTTAGGAATGTATAGTCGTCGTTACTCGCGAAACCGAAAGAGTCCTTAGAGGAGAGATGCTCCCTCTGCTCCCGAAAATTCGACTCCTCGCACAACTTCGGTCCACTCAATTAGATGAGTTTTCAGCTTCTCGGTTTTGGCCAAGATGGCTGTTTCTGCATCACTACCAAGGACCAGGTAAGTTGGCCAGGGCTTTCCGGCTGCAACACCCTCGCTTTTGACCACGTCGACAACCGCCTCCATTGCCTTGACTGGTTCTCCAGGCCTCGGTGGAGCATTTTCGAAGAATTTCAAGGCTTTGTTGCGTACTGGGTCGTAGTCAGCGATTCTGTCCTGGCGCTTCAATCCGTCCATGAACCCTGCGGCATTGATTAACCCAGTTTTGAACGCGCTGGGTTCGACAAGCAGCACCCGAATATTGAGGTGTGCCAGTTCAGCGCTGAATGCTTCGGCCAATGTATGAACTGCCGCTTTGGCGCTGGCATACGAGCCTGCTCAATGTTTCAAGGTCCGGATATCCAGTGGAAAACTTGAAGCTACAGTACCTATGCCCTGTCGAACAGCTTTTAGATCTCGGCAGAGCATAAGGCTAAAAGTGACAATCACTTACTGGAAATTCTGGGACCCATGCCGAGCGGGATCCTATGATAACTATTGTCCCTTCTTTTTGCGCTCGCAAGTAGGGAAGAACAGCGGTGGTCACATCCATGACCTTTTTTCCGGAGTCAATTTATTACGCATTGAAAATGACGAACCTACCCCAAAGACGTAAACGTCGAACTGTTTTCGTAAGTATGTAGACCTTGCAAAAGTACCATCATTGGCGAATGAACAATGATAATCGAATGTCCATCGCTCACCCTCCCTCTTCCAAAAAACCGAGGTAGTTGGCTCCGGCATTGTTCACCACGACATCTAGTCCCCCAAAGAAATCAACGGCCTCGGCCATTTTGGCGTTGATAACTTCTGGACCATCTGTTACATCTAACTGCAATAGCCTGAGGTTCTCATTCGTTCCTTCGAGGGTTTTCAGGGCATCCAAAGACCGTGAAGTGGCAATAACGCGGTCCCCGCGACCCAGAACAGAGATTACCAGACACCGGCCAAAGCCAGACGCCGCGCCTAGGGACATAACCCTTTTCAATTATCGAGGGGCAGGAGACGATTGAACTTGCCAGTTACGAGCCAGATCTTTTGAGAACTCTTCATGAATAGAAAATAGTTGAGAGTGAGTGGAAAGGCCGAAGAAATGCGGCGGCTTCGAACGGGCTTTGTGTGCGCTGACCGGTCATCGGCCGTAAGTGCATAAGGATTAATGTATGATGTAAGTCAAGGATATCTAGTCGCTTCAACGTCCACCTCTGCCTAGGAGGTGGTCAGGAATTTGAAGTTACGATTCAATCGCGATTCGCGAATTCAAACACTGTGTTGGCGCTTTCATGATCAATAAGCACTTGCAAGATTTATTGGCTTCTTTCATAGATGTGAAAAGACGCTTTATCCATCGTCGACACAAAAGATGTAAAACATGAAAAAGTAAAAGGATTCAAGCTTGCAAGGAAGCCTCCTAATCGCGGTCATATGATTAACTGAATCAACGCGAAAATTTACTTGGCAGTGAACTGTGAAAGGTTAGATGCATCGCAAGGTCCGAGAGGCTGGCTCACATAGACGCAGTCGTCTAAGTTGCCGTGTTGGGCGACGGGCACGATAACTGGTTGGTGGTTCATTGCCGCATTTTGCGAGCAGAGCCGGTAAACTCCTGCAGGTACTCCCGCAGCAACTGGAGTCGAAACGACCCCATTGACGAGGGGCGTGTTAATTCCCTAGATAGATTGAGCAATAAAAGCATCTCTAGGCCGAGACAAGCCACCTTGAAGAATATAAAGGTATTGGGATCTGTGAAAGTATCTTGGTCTATTGCGGAGAGAGCCTCGATAACTACATGTGTATGCCCAATAATTGTTCCTTGCGCGTTGAGTTGCTGCGGCGCAGCATAGTAGTTTTCCTGCATGCAAGGTTAGTGTGAATCCGCCTGCACAGCGCGTAAAGATACCTTTGCGTTGGTAAAGTGACCAGCCTTGGTAGAAAAGATATTCAGTTCAAAAATTTAAGCGAGACTGATATGACGTCTTACGTCGACGTTGTTGAGTGCCAATGAAATGTTGAAGGCTGCATTCGCTGGAATGGTATCTAGATTTCTAGGGTTTTTGAACTTGGACGAGGGCATCTTTTCGGTAGATGGAATAAGCCCGATCGGCGCGCCGTTGCAAGAGCCTACAAGTCATATATGCGAGCATGCTAGGTAAAATACTCAAGCGACCATGTACCTGTAGTGATCTGTTGTCCGTTGGTGAGGGGTGTTCCAGGAAGTGTCAGGGAACAGTAGTTGATGAAATTGTTGGAGCTGTGTCGTTGTCAGAAACGTGGGTTGAACCGAGAGAAAATCAAACCTCGTCAAAGAAGGGAATTGGCCTGAATGAGGATTAAAAAGGCAAATGATGGGCATGTGCATAGTATATACCTTCGACGGGCGGATTTTGGCCGTTGTTGAGGAACCCTTTTTGTACGACGGAGGGGTCGAGTGCTATTCAAAATTCGCGAGTCAGCCAAAAACAATTCCCTAAAGGTAAAAAAGAACAGACTAAAGGAAGTTTGAAGATCAGTTTCCCCAGGTGCCCCATTGGTTGTGGTATTGGGTGCAGCGATCTAAACCGTCCCTGTGAACATCTGGTTGCAATTTATTAAGAAATAAACCACTTGTGCAGGAGCCGCTGTTGAGGCAGCAGAAGAAATGGCAGGGGAAGAAATTGTTGGAGTCGCAGCAGCGACGGAAGAAGTATCCAAAGTAGCAGGACTGGCATCGTTATTTTGCGGACGACCGAATCGCGAAGAACCATCATGCTTAGGGCGGCCAAACCGGTGGCGCGCAGGGAAAGCAGCGGTGGATAAAACAAGGGCAAGAATGAGAATTGCAAAGGAATGCATCGTAAAGTGAAATGAGCGGAGTGGGTTGTTGGAAGGGACACCAGGTCAAGGCGATTCTGATCTAGCAGAACAGGGGGACGGGAGGGGAGTATGGGGGGGGAAATCACGCATGCAGCGAATTTAAGCAACTTTTACGGATCTCGATTCGCCTTGGTATTCGGATGCCCGTCTACCTGTGGATAAGCAGACGTGATAGCGAGTATAACTGAGGGGGGAAATGATGGGATCTTGACTGTGTACTCAAAACCACAGTAATTTCGCTGCTAACCGTCGGTGCTCACCACGCAAAATAGGTATGAATCCATCATCGAAGTATTCCAAAGATCGAGTTCAGGAAATACAGATGGACGGCTCTTGAGATAAGAAAAAAGTCATGGCCGCGCTGTAACTTCTGAACCTAGTCTGTGGCCATCGCAACGACGAGGCGCCACAGCCCATCAGAACTGGTCGATGATGTGTACAGAATTTCTGAAACTGCGCGCGCGTCCACGCGCACGCTTAGCACAGCTGTGGTGGACCAGATGCTGATGGGCTGGAAACAGCGAAGTATGAACAACGATGAACGGCCTGCTGTTGGTAGGGAGCGTACTGTTGTCAACCGAATTGGGCAGTCGAGCTCACTGAAATGTGACTAGTGCGGGCACGATTCTTCATAAACCCAGGGTAGCGCCACTAGCACTCGATCACCACTGTATTTCCGCGGTTGTGGGGTTTACTGGATTATAATGAAAGTGTTGGATTTCTTCGTCTGAACGATTTATCTTGCTGACTTCTTTCACATATTTTATCGTCTCCTCAGCGCTCAATGTTGATAAACATAGCGGGTTGATAATCAAGGAAAGGAAGGGGAAAAAAAGACGCGCATTGCAAAATCTGTTTGCGGAACAACTTGAAAGGAATTGGAGCCTGTGATTAGCAACGCCATAAAGACGATTGTAGATTTCCCGCGACCGCTTTGGGTTTGGGCGAGACCCCTCATGGTATATCCGTCGCTATTGTAAGGGCATCTGTAGAGTCATGATACATTGACACGCACACATGCCCATTCCCTCCATCCATCCATGTCCGCCTTCGGCCTCCTCCGACACTAGTCCTTGTGCTGCATACAGGATTGGTGAGGTTGTGCAAGGAGAGACTGGGCAAATTCTTGATAGTTTCCGGGGTGCTTATATTGGGGATCAGGAGTTTTCACTGGACGTCGGGGGAAGGGAAGACGCTGGTAGCATATTCGCTCCGTTTCCCCTTGAAAGTAGCTTGAAAGGAAACGTTGGAATACTGAGGGTTGACATGCTGACACATGAAAATAACGTCATCCTGACGATAGGCACAGAATGAAATACGGACAAGCATTCACTTGAACAAAATTTCCATGGTTCGCGTGCGCAAGGGAAAAGGCGCGGCGTCTGCCCCAGTACCTCCTGCAGCTTCGGTAAAGAGCAAATCGTCCAAGAAGTCACGATTGGAAGGCACCGTTTCCCAGGAACAAGTACTCGCATTGGGCGGAACCAAGGCCGACTACGACTTGGTCAAAAACGCGAAGGACTCTGCCACAAGTAGTTCGTCAAACTCTGATGCAAGCGTTCAACATGTACTCCTTGATTTGCAAAACTTACTCGTTACCTTTTAGCCCGCTCTTTCGAAAGACGTCTCCCAATTCCTCAAGGGATTGAATCTCGGAGGACAAGATGGCCTTGAAGAGGAACCTTCCACAACCAAGGCAGCTAAAAAGGGCAAGAAACCCGTGGCCCAGTCGACCACTCCGAAAGATTCGTCGTCCAAGAAGAAGGCACGCGTAAACACGAAAGCTGGGGATGTCCCGGCATCACCTGCTCCGGTTGTCGCCAAACCGTCGAAAAAGAACGGACCCCGAAAGTCGGATGTCCCTGTGCAACCCGAGCCACTAATACCAAATGAGGCGCCCAAGGTCCAACTCCCCACGAAAGTGACACTTGACCCCAAGTCCCACTTCATTTTTCCACCCGCTTCGCAGTGGTATCTGTCTGTCGTACCGGCCCTGGGAGCTGGGTCCAATCCTTTGCCTGCGGTTTCTACAGCCCAGCTCACCTCATTCACGTCCCGGGCTTCCAATCTACACACCACCGATATCTACACCTTCCAGACATCATCGTCGTCCAATTCGTCCGCATCCGAGGCCAATTTCCTTTCCAAGATAATTCAGTCCGGAACCCTCTCCGACAGGCTCAGCGCCTTGACTCTCCTGGTGCAAAGCAGCCCGCTGCACAACACGAAAGCACTGGAGACATTGAAGGGCATGGCGGAGCGGGGAAAGGGACAGGGTGGCCGTGAAGAAAGTCTTAAAGCATTGCGATGCGTGGTGGATTGGTGGGTTGGTGGAGGTGCGCCAGACCGAAAGCTCAAGTGAGTTTTTACTTCACCTATCCTCTCCGTTTCGTTTTCCTCATCTACGCAGATACATGCGAGACCAGCCGCTAACCCACCCTTCGGTGACCGATCAGCATCTTCTGCTGTGGTATTTTGAGGACTGGCTGAAGAAGTACTTCTACTCCATTCTTCAGATCTTGGAGGTACGCAGTCGGGGAATCATCGTGACATATATTAATCAATTAACCCAGACGCTGTCCCTTGATCCTCTCCCCTACGTGCGAACCCAAGCTCTCACTCTGATCTTTACGCTGTTGCGCGACAAACCGGAGCAAGAGCAGAATCTCCTACGTCTCCTCGTCAACAAACTGGTACGTTCATATTTCATACTATTTCATACCAGGCCATGAACATTGCTGACTGAGTTGGTACAGGGTGATACCGAAAAATCCATTTGCTCCCGTGCTTCACACCACCTTCTCCAGCTCCTACAGTCCCACCCTTCGATGAAGTCCGTCATTGTGCGCGAAATCATCGCCCTCGTCCTTCGCCCTCCCGCGCCCCCACCGCCCCCGGCACCAACTGTTGGCAAGCACATCCGATTCACCGATGATCCCAAGCCCAAGCCGAAACCCAAACCGGAAGAGAAAAAAACCACGGGAAATGTACACGCCCGGTATTATGCGACCATCACATTCAACCAGATTGTGCTTTCGCCTGGCGACCGGGATGTCTCACTGCGACTGATCGATGTATACTTCGAGCTCTTCAAGGAGTTGCTGGGAGAGGGCAATGTTTCGGACGGGGAGGTTGATGACGTGGAAGCCAAAGGGGCAGACAAGGGGAAAGAAAAGGCAGGCGAGGTCAAGATAGACAAGGGCGGGCGCATCCGAGAGGGAGGCAAGGGAAAGGGCAAGGGCAAAGTCACCGAAATCAGGGGCGCTGCAGGGTTTACGGAGGTCGAGGATGCCCATTCGAAGCTTATTTCTGCTATCCTAACGGGAGTAAACCGAGCCCTTCCGTTTGCGAAAATAGAGGCGGGAGACGTGGGGTAGGTGTCCTTCCTTCTACCTTTTTCATCCACTCACGATCCTAGCACAGGTTGAACAAGCACATCGACACGTTGTTTCTCATTACGCACACGTCAACCTTCAATATCTCTCTTCAGGCTCTGGTTCTCATCCAGCAAATTTCCGCGTCACTCACTCCTCCGGCATCCGCGTCAGCTTCATCGTCCTCCACGCCGACATCGAAATCGATTACGGACCGGTATTATCGTACACTGTACTCTTCTCTCCATGACGCGCGGCTCGCCACCTCGTCGAAGCAGGCGATGTATCTGAACCTCCTGTTCAAGTCCATCAAGGCGGACGCGGACAACGCAGACGGAGAACGCGTCAAGGCGATCGTTCGGAGATTCGTTCAAGTATTGGTGAGCGGTGGCAGCGGTGCGACGGAGTTCATTGCTGGAGGTCTTTTCCTGCTGGGCGAAGTGAGTGTTTGTGGAAAGGCCGACCATCTGATCTCATCGTGTCTTATTCTAGCTCTTCAGCAGTATTCCTGGTCTGCGGAGCATGCTGAACAAGGCACCTTCGGAAGCTGCAGAGGGTGAGGGATACGATCCGCGGAAACGGGATCCTCAATACGCCCATGCTTCAACGTCACCGCTCTGGGAACTGGTATGAATTAGTCTCCGCTGTAATCCTTGCGCTTACCATTCCAAACAGACGCCCCTGCTGCATCATTACCATCCCGCAATTTCTCTCCATGCGCGCCAGCTGCTGTCTTCGCAGCCCCTGACGGCCAGCGCAGATCTTTCCCTGAACACGATCTCGCACTTCCTGGACCGCTTCGTGTACAAAAACCCGAAGAAGGTCAAGCCCAACGCCAACAACGCCAATGTCGTGATCGGGAAGGGCAAGGGCGCCAGTGCTATGCAGCCTGCTGCGAGTGGACTCGAAGGCGGCGGTGTAAAGCTTATGAAGGGTGAGATGGGGGATATGGAGGACCGCGTCAATGAGGGCGAGTTCCTGCGCAGGAAGGAGTCTGACATTCCCGTGGATCAGGTGCGTTCGTTGTCTTGGGCTCGCTGTGTTTTTTTTTTTACCGGCTCTCGGTAGCTCTTCTTCCACAAGTTCTTCTCTCGAAAGAACGAAAAGGAGAAGGCCAAGTCGGCCAAGGCTGAACGCCGGAAGAATCGGGGTGAAGATTCTGATTCAGACGAAGATGACGATGACGAGGCAGACGAGGCAGACGAGAGTGGGGAGGAGATGGATCTAACCGGTGACGAGGCCAAAAAGGCCGAAGAGGCTGACGAGTTCGACGATGACGATGACAGCGATCTCGGGGAGGACGAGATCTGGAAGGTGGGTATCGATCTGTCAGTTCTTTATTCTGGCGCTGAGCTTTCTTCCTAGGCGATGCAAGCCAGCATGCCTCGAGCTGCTGGGGACGAGGACCTTATGGAAGAGAGTGACGAGCTTCCGTCAGACATCGATGAAGATGATGAAGACAGCGAAATCGACGACGACGATGCCCTCTCCTTAGTGGAGGGCTCGGACAACGAGGATCTCGTTCCCCTCGACGGTCTAATTGACTACGACGGGTCAGACGGGGAAGCCGGTGGAGAGGAGGAGGAGTGGGGCGGGATCAGCGAGGGAGGCGATAAAAAACGCAAACGGGAAGACAATTCCAGTCAACGGCGCAAGAAATTGCGGTCCCTCCCGACGTTTGCCAGTTATGAGGACTATGCCAAGATGATCGAGGATGGGCCAGAGGACGACATCTAGTTGTATGTCGTGCTGCCAATATGGATTTTTGGCAACTGGGACTCTTCATTTTGTTGGATGACGGTCGAGAGAAAATGTCTTGTTTGTTAACGTCGTTCAACTGCAACTTCAACTGAACACGTCTTAAACGCGTCAACAAAGCGCCTGGCCTCCGATTCACTCAAAAATGCTCCAAATCAGCAGGCTTGGCAACGTACCTACAACGTGGCTGGACCACAGAAACCTGATACTGTACTGGTTTCGCAACACCGAACTGTTTTACAAAAGGCGAATACAAGGTCGTAGCTACAAATTCAGGGGATAGAGGCAAACTCCAGGAGACGAGCAGATGTTGGTTTCCTTGTGGGCCGTGCGTCATGATGCGTGATCGGTGGCCGAAGTAACCGGAGCGCGGCTAATAGAAGCACAGCAGCGTCTATCTGCATCTTCGTCTGTTCATAGATGATGATAGCTCTGATTAATGGTATCACCTGGCCAGTTGTGGGCGCCAGAAGAAGATTCTTTTGCAAGAATTGAGATATTGAGAACAAGGGTTGCGTTGGCGATAATGGTTGATACATGGGGGCGGTGCATTCAGTGCCCGTTCGATAAGGACGTCGAGGGGTAGGGAGGTCGAGCAAGGATGGTCGAGATCGAGGATGAGGACAAGACACACGCAGGCCCTCGAGGCTGACAATGGAGTGATTGAAATGGAAGGAAGAAAGGGCCAATTCAAACTCCGCGCCATTGAGTCATCAATGGTAACGCGTCACGCGTGACGACTTCCAGGTATATAAGAGCGCCCGGTTTTGTTGATGCGAATCCTTCGACCCCCGTTTTTCACCCAGATTACATAATCATGTCTTTTGCTCTGCCCGCCCGCCAGGTTACCTTTGGCCGCTCCAATGTCCAATACCAACAGCAGCAGCATGGTGGCAACCCGTATCAGCCCCAGAACGGCCTGGCGCTCCCTGGACCATCCCCTTTGTCCAACCAATACACCCACCAACAGCCTCAGCCAACAAAGAGCCAGTCTCCACCACCCCCAGTGGCACCCAATGCAGTGGCAGGGCCGTCCACGCCACCCGCGGCTGTTCCGTCGACACCCATCCCCCTCACCCTCGAGCAGCAGCACATCACCGCCGTCGAGGGCATCGTCCCCACTCTCCAAAACATCGTCGCCACCGTCAACCTCGACTGCCGCCTCGACCTCAAAACCATCGCTCTCCACGCCCGCAACGCCGAGTATAATCCCAAGGTTGGTACCACACTGCCTATAATGTAATAGCACGTCGAGCTGTTTTGTTCCTCGTGTTATTAGCGTTTTGCAGCGGTCATCATGCGTATCCGCGACCCCAAGACGACGGCCCTCATCTTCGCCTCGGGCAAGATGGTCGTCACTGGTGCAAAGTCCGAGGATGACTCGCGTCTCGCGTCCCGCAAATACGCCCGCATCGTGCAGAAGCTCGGCTTTGACGCAAAGTTCTCCGAGTTCAAGATCCAGAACATCGTCGGCAGTTGCGACGTCAAGTTCCCCATTCGCTTGGAGGGACTCGCGTACAGCCACGGACAGTTCAGCAGTTACGAGCCAGAGGTAGCGTGCCATTTACCTTTTCTTTGTCCTTTCACTCACCTCTTCCAGCTCTTCCCCGGTCTCATCTACCGCATGATCAAGCCCAAAGTCGTGCTCCTCATCTTTGTGTCTGGCAAGATCGTGTTAACGGGCGCCAAGGTCTGTGTCTTCTTTTCTTTCGTTCCTATACGTCGCAGCCGCCCGGCGCGCACGTACGCGCGGGCATGAAGTCCGCGCCGCCCCATCGCGGTCCGTTGATGCTGACACCGCCTTTGCCCCCTTAGGTCCGCGAGGAGATTTACACCGCCTTCAACACGATATACACCGTGCTGTGCGAGTTCCGCAAGCCGTGACCTGGCGTCGTCGTCGCCCGCATCGCCTCGGTCGTATTCGTGTCGTGGACTGTAACTCCTTGCGAACCCAAGTCTCGCTAAAAGCTGCCGTCGGAAAGGCGTAGAACGTAGTGCACGCACCCTTTCCTTGCGCCTATTTTATTATCATTTTTCTTTTTGGGCTCCATCATCATGCGCATATTCCCCATTCCACAACCCATCCATACAACCTACATACATACATATAGTACATATTGTACATACAGCAACCAGCAATACAATGAGATTTGTCTCTCTGAAATTTGAATGGACTGAGTAGGAGCTTGGCAGGTCAGCAAATTCGGGGAGACGACAGTTTACCGGACTGAACCGTCTTGTTTTCTCAAAAATCCCAGCATGCAAGTGTGGCGCAGTATTATGAAGGTACTAAGCATAGCGTTCAAGCGAAAAAGAATATAAATCCACAAAAGACAAGGAACACGCTAAACCGATCATACACCAGCCACAATCCTAGCAGAAAAAAGTCAGTCAAGACGGACGGAAAGAAAGAGACATTCGACGTACTCTTCCGCCTTGTTGAGGGCGGCGACCATACTGGTAACCTCCTTCCTCCGGTTGACGATGAACTCGCTCTCCTTGAGCAGCTCGTCAAGCACGTCGGGCTTGTAGAGCTCCTGCAGCAGCTCCCGCTGCAGGTTCTTCGTCGAGTGGGAAACGAGCGTCAGGGAGATGGCTTTGGGCACCATGTCGATCATCTCGCGCTTCACGATGTTAAAGTACGAGTGGATCAACAGTTCTGCGAGGGGGTAAGCATTGGAGTCCAAGTAGTAAAGAAAGGCGACGCACTGATGACCTCGGTCTCCATCGTCTCGCGCTCGTTTAGCGCGGCCTGCGGTCTGATGATAGCGGGTGGCGCCTCCATCGTTGAAGGCACAGCTACGCCATTCTTCTTTGTCGCGGCCTTGGCCTTGGGCGAGAAGAACGACCCGAAGAAACTCGGCTCCTCCTTCTTGGGCTCGACGTCCAGATCACGGTTGTTGTTGATCTGACCAGGTGCAAGCTTGCCGCTTTTTGCGTCGGGCGCAGGAGGGGCAGGTCGGGACGCAGCCAGGCGGTCAGTCACAATGGCCATCGCCTTTGCATTCGTTGTAAGCATTTTGCCGTCAAGGAGACTAACAAGACACAAACCTTGTGGCCATTGATGAAGTCTGGGTGTGTTGTGTTGACATAGCAGGCGTGCATTCTGTTTTGTTTCGCCGTCAACTTTAAAGAATACAGAAAAGGTCAAAGCGACGTACGCCACCATGTCAGTAACCAGTTTCGTTGTCGGGGCCATCGAATTCTTGAAAAAATTGACAACGACAGAGTTAAATCGTTCCCGCAGTGCAGGATACCGCCGGAATGCTTGCTATATCAAGGCTCTCAATATGGGTACATACAGCAACGGCGAGGACTCACAATCTTGCCAAGGAGCTGACCGAGGATTCTGATGAGCTCGTCATACACCAATTGGCAACACTTCAGACTCGGCTCCTCCAGCCTCATGATCTGTTGCTTCACGATAACCTCAAACGCGGCTGTCCCGACGAAAAGGGCGGGCGTCGAACCCTGTAACTCATTAGCTTATAATTCGGAAACATCATGTATCGGCTCACAGAGGAGTTGTACAGAATTGTACGAATATCGCCATCCTTCACTTGATCGAAAGGGTCGATGTTCTTGATGCCGTTGTTAAACAGCTCGTGGAACACGAAACCGATTCTGGCTCCCCCCGACAGTTCATTCAAAGACAAGTCGTTGGTGTTTCCGTCGATCACAGTCCGGAACTCTGACGTGAATTCGGTGATGACGGAAAG
Source organism: Mycena crocata (assembly GCA_029281795.1). Classification (NCBI taxonomy): domain Eukaryota; kingdom Fungi; phylum Basidiomycota; class Agaricomycetes; order Agaricales; family Mycenaceae; genus Mycena; species Mycena crocata. The sequence continues at coordinate 692,278 of JARJCP010000014.1, read as the reverse complement.
TACGACATTGGCTGAGTTGCCGTCGCCAAGCGGCCCACCCAGTGTTTGTAGCTCAGCAGTGAATTTCTGAAGCTGCTGAGTGATGCGAGCTTTGATGTCTGGTAGTGTGTTGCGGATGTGGAGTTTAAGGATCTGACAGGGCAAGTCTAGCGAACGTATCACCGATAAACATGTCACATACCGTGTTGAGTTTGTGTGCAAGGAAGGGAGTTCCACAATATTGGGATTTGCCCCGATAAGAGGGGTGGTTGTCGAAGAACTCACGCTCCTTCTCCAGAGCGTAGCTAATGGGCTTGTTCGCCTCGATGTCTCGCTGACCTCGGTTGACAACTGGCACATAGCCTAGACGCATAGGGATGATTCGGCCAGCGAGAATATCAACCACGTCTGTCCCAGCATCCCTATAACCACAATGAATTTAGAAATTCAAAAATGGACGGAAAGCAGCTGCGACGCACATCAAATCGACCTTGGTCAAAACACCAATAGTTCGAGTCCCCTCAGGATCCACCTCACGCGCCATCTTCAGCCCTTCAGAGTTGGCCAAGTCTTGGTTGGCACCGGTGACAGCGAGAATGATACACGCAGGTTTGGAAATATATTTCATCAGCATATCCCGGATCTGCTTTTCGATGTCGCGGGGCTGGTCGCCGACCGGGACCTTGGTGAGACCAGGTAAGTCGACCAAGGTCAATGTCAGGACATTTGGCGAGAAAATTCGGAGATTGATGGGTTGCGGAGATATCCCTGCATTGCGTCCGGTTTTGGCTTCAGTATCGCGTACAATTTCTTCCCGAATCTTGTTGAAGTCGTAGAACTTTTCACCGGGAAGATGCAGGAACTCGCCCCACTCGTCTTGGTTGGCGTGCTTATCAGTCTTTTCGGCGCCGTTGATTTGAGCTAAATGCTTGTTACTTGTGACTTGGGCCGCGACACTAAGAAGAACATACGTGCGGCACCGTTGGCGACTGGAGCTGACGCCGGTCTATTGATGAGTTGAAGAACCTATGCGAGTGAGTCAGTTGGGGAAGTTAGCGAAACTGTAGGGGCGCACGAGTGGTCGCCGCGTCACTATGCCTGATCCACGAGGCAGGAAATCTCGACCGACAATGTTCTATGAAACGTTAGGACACTGGTTTTGAGGAATCAAGGAAGGAAAAACCTCAAGAACACTACTCTTGCCGCTACTTTGACTTCCAAGCACACATATCTGAGGAAGGTCTATCTGTGCAGCGCTTGAACCGACAGTTGTGAACACATCCTGAAGCTTGTTTATAGTCGAGACTATCTCTACGCCGAGTCCTAAGGAAGGGGAAGGATTGTCGATGATTAACTGCGGTGCTCCCAATGAGGAGGGACTCTGTATGGGCGTACCTGAGGGTCCTGTCGCCATGGTGGTCTATATATTTTCGCGGTTACTGTGAGCCTGCTGAGTGCCAACAGTCCGTCTGAGCCTCGATTATGCTCGTTAAGATGAAAGAGTGAAGGGGGGCAGCTGCGTATCAAGAAACGCGGCAGTCGGACAGTGTGTCAAGTCAAAGCCTTTGGAAAGCAACAACAAACAGTGCTTGCTCTCATTCTTCATGGCGGCGCTCGTTTTATGCCAGTACATATGGCTTGCTTCAACACGCTTCGATCCCATCTGCTTATTCCCCTGCGCGCGACTATGTCCCTCTTTTCAATCAGGGACTTGCAAAAAAAAAAAAAAAAAAAAACCCTTTACAGTGCAGACTGCGGGTGAAGCGGGAGTTTGACTCAGGTGCTGCGTCGGCGCCGCTGCCACTCTGCTGCGGCCTGCTGCGGCAAAGTTTCTGGTCTGAAATGCTGCGGCGTGCGGATTTCTTAGTATCAGGTCAAGGATCCTCCTCCTCCAGACAAGGACAACAGCTTGACCGTTGACCGTTTCTCAAAAATGCACTCTTCTCCAAACGTACGGTTTTTTTCTCATGATGATAAGATGTCATAGGGTGTCTTGCTCATGGGTCCGTGGCAATCCTGCTCTGGACCCCGGTACTTCCGACCGAAATTTCTTCATCCTCTTATCGAAGCCCTTCGCGTCGGAAATATTAGAACTCGCTTTCTGGTCGCTTGGCTGTCTTTCCGAAATCATGACCTCCAGGCCTGCTTTGGAGTTTGTTTCTTGTGAACAAGTGTCTGCCGTGTACAATTCAACATAAGAGATCCTTAGCTTCGCACTGCTCACGAGAGCTTTGATACTCATGAGACTTGCCTTGGGATCTTGGTAAGCAGTTGTGGTGTGACTGCCAATTAATCTCCTTTCTGGGACGAAAGCGGTTGTTTGCTTGTATTGTTTAGTGCCTTCCCCAGATTCTTGTTTTGTTGAAGCCGACTCCGAACAGACTGGTTAATGCACCATTCTTTTTGTCTGTTTCATCTTCTGCACGCATTTAAAGAGGCATTTCTTACTCGCCCGAAAAGCCTACGCGTGTGTCATCCACTTTTTTCACCAGGGCCGCCACCCGCCAGCAAACATGGGAGTCTGAACTGGGAGGAGCAGTGATAAAAGCTCTCGACAGTGGGAATCGAGCTGGTCAGAAGGGCTTATTTGATCGGACGGCGAGAATATAGTAGAAGACAAGTGAGACTTAAGCTTTGAGATCGACAAGAGAAATAAAATGTTTTGTGTTTTGAAAGGCACGCTGAATTTTATGCTTTGCTTTGCTGAGACCGTACGATCTTTCGCAAGTCGAATCCAGCTTGAGCAAGCCCTTGTTGGAGTAATCCATAGAATAAACACAGAATTACATTGAATTTTCCCTTTCAAATTATAGTCAAGTGCCAGGGGCTTGGGCACTCCTTCCGAACGTTGGGTCTATTTTGCGAGTCGAGTCCATGAATGCGTCAATATCGGCCTCCGTGACTTTGGCTTTCCGCTAGAAAACAATCAATATAGGGTTGTAAACTACGTGCACGATAATCACCTCTTGGAAGTCTCCGACAAACTTCTGCAGCAATTCTATGCATTTGCCTTTGAGTTGACCGGTTAGTAATCTACCCGCACGGTATTCCTGCAACACAGAATCAACGACGGAAAATAAAATCGGTGAAAGTGGCTCACCACACCCAATCTCTCGAGCTCCTCGTCGTCTTCTAAGAAGAAAGTAAGATACTGATAACTGACATCAACGTCCGTGTCGCCCCCAAGCCGCCGGTGCTCCTCCTCCGTCTCTTTGCCGCCGGAGAACCCGTGCTTGTTAACCTTATTCTTGATGTGGGCAGGTTTGTCGCTCATGTAAATGCTACTGTTTGGGTCACTGGCGCTCATCTTCGTCTGGGGACCTTGCAGCGCAGGGAAGAATTTGGAGTGCAGAAGGGCGGGTTTAGGGTACTTCAGCTTCTGTGCCACGTCACGCGTGAGACGGAAGTAAGGATCCTGGTCGATAGCGCAGGGAATCAGGCACTGGATGTTAGAAACCGTCCCAAAGATGTGCGGGAAGGAGTTAGAGAAGGATGGGGATGCCTGGATTGCCGCAAAGTGGATTTTGCCGATGTTGTCTCTGAAACAGGCAGATATAGAAGGGTCTCAAAAGGTGCCCAGTTGATAAACTCACGAGTCGGTGAACCCGAATGTAGCCTTGGCCTGACTGTACGTGATCTGGCGCGAGATCTTGGACACATTTTCGTAGAATGCGCCTCCAAGATACGAGTAGTCGCTGAATATGAACGTCCTTTTTAGGTCAAATCCAACTGCGATGATGTCGCGTGCATTCTGCCTGGCGAAAGCTTTGGTCTGCTCTACTTTGAGTTCATGTTTGAAAAGAAACTTTTCGTCGTCTAGATCAAGCTTTAAAAAAATAATTACTGTGCTTTATGCAGACCTTACCAGTCAGTTGGATGACGCATGGAACTTGAAATACATCCTGCAACCATCTGCACAAGTTAAGGGACACATTGGGCAAGAGTGTCGAGACGCACTTGGTAAAGACAAACGGCACTTGGTGTCCCAAATGCATGCTGTCACTACTAGGTCCCCGTCCCGTATACAGAAAAAAGGGTTTGCCCTGCTCGTATCGATCCAAGATTTTGTCAAATTCCCTGCACGGTGCGCATAAATGATTAATTGTATTACACGGACAACAACTACATGCCGATGCGAAAAGAACATCCCTCTCCGGAGGAACACATGCGGTTTGTGCCCGGTAAGCTTCTCAAAACGCTCTAACAGGGCGGCGTCTATTCTCCGTGTGCCAAACTGCTCTATAAGTTTGTCGTAGTCGATTGCTGATTGTTTCCCGTCAGTAGAGACAGATCCCTGCACGTCCCAAGGAGTGACGACTTGATCGTGCGATTTAGTTTTCGCGTCAGACGTAGATCCTTCGGTAGTTGTGGGAGCACTACAGGAATAAGTACGTCTTTGGGAGGCTTTGCCGAGCTGGCGTACTCAGCAAGAGAAATAGCTGTCATGTTCGAGGTAAGGCTTTGAACCGTCGCAGGTGCAGTCGGATCGGCAGTCATTTCTTCAGGAATGGAAGAAGGTGCAAAAGCCATCGGGTCAGTGGTCCAGTTTTTGTAGAGAAAGGTCTATCCGATCGAGTCAGATCAATTCACGATTCGGGGGGCGCAGGACATCAAGGATAAACAACGCGTCCTGTTTCCCGTCACCGACTCTTTCTCTCCCTCTCGCTCGACACAATGGCTGAGTGGACTTCGGACGCGAATGAAGCGCTAACTCTCTCTCTGGGTCAGTCTAAATTTCCTCAAAACTTCGATTCTCCTTACTCAATCCGCGGCCTTGCTCTAGTGCGAGCAACTGAGGATGAACAGGCTCTGGGAGACGAGGAAACGTACACAGAATTCCATCCAAGCTTCACGTATCCTGTGAGACTGCTCAAGAGAACGTGCCAATGTGTGCCACTCTGACCCATTGACTTTGTTCCGCTTGACAGATTTTCGGAGAGGACGAGAAGATATACGGGTATAATGACCTTGTTATTGACGTGCGTCCTGGTACTTTTTGAAGAGTTCCACGTTTGAAACGCGTCATTCAGCTAAGATTCGCGTCTGGATCTCTCGTTCAGTTTCTCGACATGAAGCACTCGAAAAAGCTGACCTCGTCCTCTACCGTTGATGATGTCGAAGGGACCCTTACGAGCTTCATGCCTTCAGGTGCATACCTTTTCAACTTGTTTCAATCCATGAGAAAGCTCAACCGGGTCTTTGTCTCGAGATTACCTCAAGGATAAGGCCACATTTCTGGCTCGCGTCGAAGAAGAGGCGACGACCTTTAGACCAACTGGACAAATGATTTATACCTACACGCGACCCGCGCCGCACTCCAGTGCCAGCAAGTCCAAGGGAAAGGGTATCGCTCAGTCTCAAATACTAGACCCTGAAAGCGAGGATGCTGTTGTTTTCGAAGTATATCATGTACGTTGTAGCATTTCTTTTACGCTTTATTGTTGCTAAACCAGGGATAAAGGCATCATGGGACTCTCCGGGATTCAAGGAACTCCATCGGCGGATGCAGCTTTTCATACTGCTTTATATCGAAGCAGGCTCCTACATTAACGAGGACGAGGAGACATGGGAATTTGTAGTCCTGTACGTGTTCTACTGCTCCCTGAGACGGTCTATGTATGACTTAATTCAACAGCTATGAAAAACGCAAACGGAGAGCAGCCCCAAACGTCACTACATACCATTTCGCAGGGTATTCCTCGCTTTATCCCTTCTACTGCTTCCCGGAGAAAGTACGTCTGCGGCTGAGGTATGCAATTCCTTTTTTGCATCTTCCCACCATACATGTCTCGTCCACAGTCAATTTGTCATATTACCACCGTACCAACGTTTCGGCCATGGCTGTAGGTACCTCAGCCCTGATTAACCATTTGACTGACCAGCCTGTAGCGGAACTTTACACCGCAATATACCAATACGTGCTCACCCAGCCGAACATCGCCGAGCTTACCGTCGAGGATCCTGCAGAGGCGTTCGAGGATCTGCGGGACAAAAATGACCTCCTGATGCTGTTGTCACACCAGCGCTTCATGGAGGAAGGGTTCGGCGGCGAGTCGGTATCGCATGGCGGCGGGCGAGCTGGTGGCATCGGCAAGGGTGGCCGAAGTGGAAGAGGTGGAAATGCTGCAGTGACCGCGACGGGCAAGATGGGCCCACCTGCGGACAAAACCTGGGTAGAAAAATGGCGGAAGGAGCTGAAAATCGCCGGGGTATACTGATCTCATACTTCCGTTCTTGCGACGACGCTGAATTAATTATGACCAGCGGCAATTCAATCGCCTGGTTGAAATGCTCATCCTGCTCCGAATAGACCCTGTTGACGGCCGTGCCATGCGGGCATATCGACTTCAGGTGAAGGAGCGGCTGTATCGCTTCAACTTTGTCAGTCTTTCTTACTCAGTAAATGTGACTTTTTGTCCTTATATGTCGCCAACAGGAAATATTGGCACAATTGGAAAAGCAAGAACGACTGGACAAGCTGGAAGAAACATTCCAGAGCGTTCGGGACGACTATATGCGAATATTAGCTCTGTTGAGCCATTGATGCTAACAAGTAGTACGGCTGTGTGTATGACGGTTTTGGTGTCATTTACCTGATTTATCGGCACAAGACGCCTCAGCGCAAAGCATGAATATAAGAGGATCCCGAGTAGTCGTAGTTTAGCAAGCGAAATTTCCGCCATCGGAGAAATGCCCATTTGGGTCATATCGCCTACACGTTTCAAGTACCATCCACCACGCTTTCAACCCGTGGCGTTGGCCATTTCCTCCCCTGACGTCGCAACTGACGCTGCTTGCCTCGTTGCAACTGTGGGACGCGTCAAATGACCGATACAGCCGTCTCCTCCGATTCCCCTCAGAATGACGCGGATATTGCTAGCAGCGGGATCTTGTCGCCTCTCCAAGAACCCGCTCCATCCATGAGCTCGAGAAATAGTGCAACTCCCTACGCGAACCGCTCGCGCCCCTCTCTTCCAATTTCAGTCGTCCGAAAGGCGCCCGCATTCAACAAATTCATTCTATACGAGAACCGCCTTCGTTTCTTCATCATCGCGTCCAACACGACCGACTCGCGACACCGCATCATCAAGGTTGACCGCACGTCACAGGAAGAGCTCATTGTTGTGGAAGATGACTCTGAGTACAGTGGGAAGCAAATGAGTGCGATGCTCAAGATGTTGGACGACGGCAACAAGAGCTCTGGGGGGCTGGGCAAGGCCAGGGTGTTCTTTGGAATTGCCGGTAGCTATTTCATGGATTAAGGGTCATCTTACACTTACACAAGCTAGGCTTCATCCGTTTCACCGCTGGCTGGTACATGATTCTGATCACAAAACGTTCATACGTTGCTCTCCTTGGGGGACACTATCTGTACCATTGTGAAAACACGGAGATCGTTCCTGTGTGCTTCAACCACAAGATTGACAAGCCAGCAGAGGAGCAGCGGTTGATGAACATCTTCAAGCAGGTAGACATGTCCAAGAACTTTTATTTCAGGTCTTTGCTATTCTCTTCCCGGAAGGACTGTTGCTGAGCCTCCACAGTTACACCTACGACATAACCTCCACTCTGCAGCACAATCTTACGGGCTCAAGTCGCTCGGTCCAAGGCGACTGGCCGTTCAACGATAGATACGCCTGGAACTTCCACATGATGACAGCTGCGTTTGGGAACGAGGAACATCCTCACCTCAAACCGTACTGGATACTCCCTCTGGTTCATGGACATGTTGACCAAGCCAGTGCGTTCATGTCCAGCTTCTTGTTTCGGCTTTCCTCACATTGGTCCAGAATTGACTGTTTTAGGACGCGTCATTTTTGTAACACTCATAGCGCGAAGATCCCGTCATTATGCTGGCGCGCGCTACTTGAAGCGAGGTGTAAACGACGAGGTAGGTCAACCCTTTCTTCTCTCTGCCGTTTACTCATTATGTCTCCCACAGGGCAATGTGGCTAATGAAGTCGAGACAGAGCAGATCGTGTCCGAAGCCTTGACCACTCCCTTCTATTATCCCTCCCGCCGAGACCTCACGCCGGACCAGCAAGATCGACGGCCGAGCCCAAATTACACAAGCTATGTCCAGGTGCGTTTGTACAATCTAATAACTGCTACATCTAACCTTTCGCCAGTACCGTGGTAGTATACCCATATATTGGACCCAGGAGACCAACAGCATGAGCCCACGCCCGCCGATCGAAAGTCTGTCAAGTTAATTTTATATATACCACTGAAGCTGACATCGCAACACAGTTAGCGTCGTCGACCCGTTTTATACCGCTGCGTCCCGACATTTTGACGATCTTTTCAAGCGCTACGGTGCGCCGCTCATGATCTTGAACCTGATCAAGAAGCGTGAACCAGTCGCGCGGGAGTCGAAGTTACTCGACGAGTACACCCAATGTGTCGAGTATCTTAACCAATTCTTACCCCGGGACAAGCGGATGGAGTATCGTCCGTGGGATATGTCCAGAGCGTATAAGGAGTGCGTATTACTCTGATCTTCTATTTATTCTCGCCCCAATCCGAGCGCTTAACAGGAAAACACAAGATGTCATCAGCATTCTGGAGGACATTGCGGAGGAGTCTATCCAAATGACCCACTTCTTTCACTCCGGCCCTGAGCCCTATTCTCACTATCTGCAAAGCGAGGCAGAGTATGTTTCTTTTGACCTGACACGCATCTTTGAGTAACCTCACCCCAGGAACAACCAGTTACCGTGGCGGAGTACAATTTCGTTGCAGAACGGAATCTGCCGGACGAATTGCGTAGATTGTCTCGACCGTACCAACGCGGCGCAGTTTGTCTTTGGGAAGCGTGCACTGGGGCACCAGCTGTATGCACTGGGAGTTGTGGAGAACCCCAACTTGGCATTCGATTCCGATGCCGTGAATATGTTGACTGAAATGTACCACGATCACGGTGACTGTGAGTTCACCCCGCAACGTTGTTCGAACCCCCGATGACACTCACATCCCTCCGAAAGCAATTGCGCTACAGTATACTGGGAGTGCTCTGGTCAACCGTGTAGAGACATACCGACGGATGCCTCACTGGAACAGTCACTCAAGAGATATCATCGAGAACATTCGGCGCTTTTACACCAACTCTCTACTTGGTCAGGCTTTTATTCCTGCTTCATGGACCACCATTTGACTAGTAGTCAAAGACGCGGACAAGCAAACCGCCATCAACCTCTTCCTCGGCGTGCAGAGCGAGCGCCCTATCATACATCCTCCGGTTCGAGGGGGGTACCAAAAGTGGTTCCACGAGGAGCATCTACAGCCGCCATATGCGCTAGATGACTGCGATCGGGGTCTGCGTGATTTCGTGCAGAATAAGAGCGACTTCTGGGTCGAGTACTACAGGCCGCTGCTGTTCACATCACTGGGGAAACATTTCGCGTACTCCATGAACAGCACCCTCAAGCTTCCTGGGTAATCGAGAAACATTCTCAAAATGGCTGGTGCTTATATCCATTTTAGGAAGACTGCGAAGGACATAAATCACAGTCCGTTTGAGGCGCACGGCCACACCGTGAGGCATCAACCGAGGTTCGGGCATGCCTTGGTTTCCGCCAGAATCATACTGACAGTCATGCAGTGTAGTCCAAGGCGTACGACGCTGGATTGGCTCCCATCCCGTCTCAAGCTCGAAAAAGAACCATAACAAGGCTCCTATCCGGGTCGAAATCAAGAACCCTGTCCTTGAGCTGGACCTTGACCGTCACTCGACGGAGGCCATTGCCCGCAATCTTCTGGAGCCTACCGTCTCCGAGACGGAGGAAGCGGAATATCAGGGGTGCGCTGTTTTTGCATATTTCTGTCATATTGCTTACCGCTCCACTGAAGGTATATCGACCAGTGTCAGGAGCTCCTTGATGCGCCGAGCACGTCGGGTGAGCGGAAAGACCTCGAGCTCTATTCTCTGGCGGTCAGAACCGCAACAGGAGAGGTCCCCGATTGGATGGGTGAGACTCCGAAGGAGTTCATTGCATACGTCGAGCATGGGACGACGCAATACCTAGATGGTCGCAAGGACGTGCAACCGTCCTTCAACTATGAGCGGTGGGTGGGCTCCGCTGGATAGATTGATAGAAGAGACGTGCAAGGTGACATGTATATGTATTTTTACTCTGTTTTCGTTTTAGCGCCTCTTGAGCGCACGAGATGCCGACCTTCCGTAAGCCACCACGTCGCAAGGCATACGCAGCCTAAAACGCCCCCAGTTGCAACATGTGCCTGGACTGTCTTGTTCAGCAAGACGGAAAATCCACCTCCCACACGTGTTGCTGTCTCGAACACATCTAATCGCCGCTCGCTCTGCCTGACTACAGCCCACGACATGCAGCATACGAAGCAAAGTCGCCAGCCCGGAAGAGCCTTCCTCCACCTTAACGAAGAGCGTGCGCTGTGGGAGCTGAAGAATGCCGACACAAAATGTACAGCGTACGCTATTCTCGCGCTCAGGTTGATGATATTGGCGAAGACCAATGACGTGTCGCCGAACTGCCAGCCATAGAGCTGTATGGCCGCGCCGATGTAAAGTACCGAGAACGCTGCCATCCACCTGGTAATCTCGTCAGGACAGTAGATGAAGGAGATGAAAGACTTACCAACTCTGTCTATTAAGATCTCGAGGGGTAGAAGCACTTGATATGAACGCCTCCAATCCGCCATTCAGTGCTAAAACTGGTATATACCACACCCATGCACTTAACACGGCTGGAGCACTGGTGGAGAGATATTGACGCGGGAGCAGCACAGGAAGGACGATAGGTAGGTATGAGGTCCCAAAGATGAGCAATATGAGGGAGAAGGACGTCTGAATGGAGAGGAGTGTGACGAGAGCCTGGGACGCTTGCTGGAGCGCCTCATTGCCGGCCGGCGGGGCCAACATCCTAGAAAACGACATTCTCGACGTCTCTTCGATGGGCTGGAAGATGATTCGGGCGATCAGGGATCCTGAGGGCGGATTAGAATGTGCAGGAAGGATGGATGCCCATAACATACCGTAATTAACGGCAATGGCATACCCGCCTTGGTCCCGTAAAGGACTGAACGATCCCAGCACCAGTTTATCACCCTCCGTGAGGAAATGTTTGATAACGGACTGCGAAGTCATAGTCAGCGACAGGTGCAATATTTGGTCGTCGACTGCATTCGTTGGACTATGCATGGGTTGAGAGCGAGAAGTAAAACATGATGAGATACGACGGACCTATTGGATCTGAAGGGATAGGCTAAAAGCCCATAGTGCGAAAGATACACACAGAGGAGACACAATGAGTAGGACAGCTGACCCATGGCAAATGCCATTAGTGCAAGTGCGCCGTCCATGTCCTCCTTCCAGTCATATAGTAGCACAAGGAATGTGACGAGAGTCTTGCACACGACTCCCGTCCCTTCCGCACGCACACGGACATGGGTCTTCGTCTCCGCCATCGCCCTGGAAAGCGTGAACGGAGAGAAGGAGAGTCATCGGACGCGACACGCACTTACAGGTTATGCATCGGCTCACACCACAGCTCCATCACCGCTGCGAACGCGTACACGCCGATACCACCATAGAATCCAGGCTGGTTTCTGGTCTCTTGTGCAGCAAAATGTGCATACCCAAAGCTTGTTGCAAGCGCAAGTGGGATGCCTATGAGAGACGGAAGTAAGGACAAATTTCTGCCATTCCAAGAACCGTCGTCGGTTCGTTTGACACGAAGCAGTGCGTTTCGGACACCCTCTCGACTCAGAAACAAAATTGTGCTCGAGATCAATTCGAATTGGATTGCTGCTGTGCCAAATGCATGAGGGGATGCTAAACGAAATAAAGCTTGGTTTAGGAGGAATGTGACGCCACGAGAGAGCACTTGAAGCCCGATAAGAGATGTGAGTTGGCGGCTGGACATGGCTTTGTTTGGAACCGATGCTGATTGCAAATAACGCGACCACGTAAATTCCCACGTTAATATTCCAGATTTTCTTTAGCTTTACGTGCGTTTACGGGTCAGGTAGTTATCCGTGGAGAATGACACAACCACGACGCGCCGACAAAGCTCTTGAACTGACTGTGGGTGACACCTAAGCCGCCCCGCAGGCTGGTTGACTCGGAGTTCCTTTTGAGTCACTCAATGCTCATCCAACTCTCTCAGTTAACCGGCTCGTGAACTATCTCATTCTGCCCGTGTGTATTTTACTCATGATACATAAAACTCAAAACAGCCTTGTGGCCCAAAGACCTCTTAGTGATAAAAATGGCTGGGCTCTGAGATCTGAGGATGTCCAGCGTCTTCTCACGGAAATCACCCGACTCAACGAAACCTGATAATGGTTGGCCTAGTCGACGTCTCCGTTTCTTAGCCTCGCCTTGGCTCCCATGATCCTCACCTTATTCGCGTCGCTATTCTGTGTCGTCCGTTTTGCACAGTTGCGGAGTTGACACATGAAGTTGCACTTCAAGTTGCATCGTTCCTGCGTTATTTACGTGCTGCCACTTCGAGCTAAAAGCTAAACATGTACGAACGAGATTTCTGAATGATTCGGCTTGGATTTCCTTATGGACCGGACCAAACAACAAGAGAACCCTTCAGTAGATCAACCACGTTCCACCAACGTTAGTACTTGTTGACCACGACAACTCTATCGTAGTAAAATGCCATGTATTGTCATCAAGAGTGTCTTCCAGAAGGATGGTGTCCAAAAATATTTATGCAATATATACCCTCATGAACCACGATTCCAACCAAATAATAAGGGTGCGTCATTCTGGTCAACACTTCGCAAGACCCATCGATACCAGTTCGTTTCCGGCTGTAATACAGTTAATACAGATAAACGGTTTGAGCGGCGTCACTGACCCTTGATGTAATAATAATCGCCTGAATGAGGTAGGTTAGTCTGACTACATAGCGTTGCAAGGGACAAGTACCATAAACGATGCCAGTCAAAAAGTTATTGGCGGGCTTGTTCACTGTTCCATTCGAAAGGAGCGACTGCCAGGAGGGCTTCCATGCCAAAGTCGTGATGTGGTTGAGAAGCTAAAATCGGAGGTTAAACGCATGCAGAAGAGATAAATTGATTTGAACCATACACTGATGGCGGCCTTGGTCCATACTCTGCCAGCGGCAGCAGTGGTTTCTACCGATCCCAGAAGAAGAAGACCATTGGCCATAATTGTAGCAGCGGAAGAATCGGCTGGCCGAGGGGCGGGCGTTAGTGGGGCGTTGAAATCCCTTGTTTAGGTTGAATGTTAATGTTAACTATCATTTGATTAACGGACGCACCATGGGACAATACCATCCGAAGGCATATTGTTGAGGAAATATTTCGCCATTCGGCGTGCGGTTGCAAGATATTTGGGGTCCTTGGTGCGCTTATACACTGGTTTAGGACTTGAAGTCAGTTCAGCGCCAGAGGGCGAGTAACGTGAAACTATACTGTTTGCAAAACCGTAAACTATGTTTGTTAAGTCTTGATAATCCGCTCTCATTGACACTGAATAACATACCTCCCCAAGCTTGGCCCCGGCTCCATGTGCTACGTTACGAGGTTAAGAAGTGACGATCATATGAACGAATTGAACAGACCTATTGTCCGCGAATCCCTGGGAAGTTCTCTTTCGAATGACGTTACCAGTCGTTGAATTGTATTCTACAACATGCCAGGTAGAACCTACCTTTTATTAGAATCGTGTTCGTTGAAATAATTGGTCAAAGAAACACACCATCCGTTCGAATGTGGTTCTTCATGGTAGTATCGGCGTGTGCGATGGCAATGTTGCGCAGTGTTTTGTTGCCTTTGAGATCATAAGCAACGAAGAGGATTTCCAGATTCATCATATTGTCGATGATAACCTGAAGAGGGAAAAAAACGTTATTTTGATAGTTTATTTTCGTTCCTCCGGGACGAACGGTGAAATCGGTGGGATCGGAAGTATCCCAGCTCCGCGTACAGCCAACAACGGGATTGAATCGTGCGGCAAGATCAGCCGAGAATTTATCGACGGCAGTGAGGGCAGTCTGATTGTCCGGATTTCTGTTCAAATGATGGTTTGAAAGATGTTTATGGAACTGTACATTTGCTTACATGTCCAATTCTTCCACAAATGGGAAGCTCAGGAATCCAACATCGTGCCCTTGATTATTGCGGGTCTCGAGTGGTATCAGACCATTGCTGGCGGCCCTCCCAAGATTGAGCCAGTCCCCGCTGGCCAGCCCATTGGCAGTTGTAGCGCCGCAAAGGGTCTTTCGGGTGTTAAGCGCGTATAAAGTTGCCGGGAAGAATCCAGATGTCCAAGTATCCGGAGAGAAAAAGAGCCAGCGTCCGGCAGAGGTATCAGTGTATTGGGGGTATTGAATCGCTGGAGGAAGCGATTTGGCGGTGGCGAGAACTTTCTCTGGAATAAGGCTAGAGAAGAGTTGTGCAGGGACGCTCTGAGCAGCAGCAACGAGAGGAGCGAGAACCAACAGGGCGTGGATGGGCGTACGCATAGTGGCCTATGGGTTAAGCTCAGTCGCCGCCTGCCGCCGCCCCTTTAAGGCGTGAAAGAAGCACCGGTCCGAACGCCAACCTCGTGTGGGGTGGACCACAAGCTACTGATGCGTACGAGAAAATGGCGTCACAAGATCGACGGAAGATTATTATGTTGAAAAATAGAAGGACCAAGAGAGTGTTCATGTGATATTCGCGTACTCGACGCGTCGTATGAAGCCAGCAGAAACCTGAATTTGTTGACAGCGAGGCAGCAAGTAAAGGGGCTATTAGGGCAGCCAACGTGTTGACTGTCCGTCAAGTGGCCTCCAGAACGCAACCAGCCTGGAAAGTAACCATACCGTCCGCAAAGGAAACAGTTCTACCCAGCAGTTCATATGCAGCTTTCAAGCACGGCGACAGGATGTGCGAACTGATGCTTAGACACCTGATCAAAAACAACATTCCATCGAAAGTCGCCGAGTAAAAACGGGACAGATTTTTGTTGTTCTGAGGTGGCCGAAGCAGTCCTTGAAAACAGACGTTGATGATGGAGGTTGATGCGAAAGGGACGCGTCCACGTGGCCACCGTGGCCGCCGGAGAGCCGGAACCGGGTCCCGCCACTCATCTCTTCTTCGTGTCGCCAGTGACGGGTCTGCTGGTGACTGCATGAGACCGATGTTCGACCGATGCCTCTTTTATAAACGAACAGCGTCCGAATTCGCGGAAAGAATATCCGTTTCTGATTTCGCTCTACGATGCAGTTTCTCGTCGCGGCAGTCGGCCTTCTGCTTGCCAGCGTCTGCGGAGCGGCCCCATCCGTCTCCGTCGTCTCAAACACCCAACTTGATGCTAGTGGAGTCTATTTCGTTTCCTTTGACGGTATGCACCTTGTAGGATATTTTGAACGTCGCTTACGAAAATAGGCGTGGTCAACGTCAACTCATTTCAACTCTCTGGGGTATTGACATACCAGAGCTTCCAATATGCTGCTTGGTAGGAGGTGTTTTACACTACAAGTTCTCAAGCTTGATACTCCCAAAGGTACACTTCGACTAGGACGGCTGTCCTTGGACGCAGAACACTTCCTTCCGGCGCCTGGTCAACCCTTCAACTGCCGCACAATCTGAGCACGAACGACTCCCACAATGTGATATCGCTTGGGGTATCGCCCGCAGATGGAAAGATCCATGTCGCTCTCGACTGCCACAGCACCCAGGTATTTTATACCAGCTCAGAGGCCAACTTGGCAACCAGCGGCAATAGCTGGATTGCCAGTAGATTCGGAGCCATAACCACAACGCTCGGAACTTTGAATATCGGAACGTTAGTTATTTCTTGTTCGTGAGACTTGCCACTTATTTGTTGCAGGGTTGTTACATATCCTCAGTGAGCGCACTTGCTATCGTTCGAATATTTGTTTCATCAAGAAATACAGATTCGTCATTACTCCGACTAATCTCCTGCAATTCGTCTTCCGGTCAGGCGTTTCGGGAAATGGGGCCACTCAGCTCGCCGAATATAGCGGCGGAACGTGGAGGAATGTGGGATCATGGGCTTCAGCCTCAGGCACATACACGGTGTGTCAATCTTTGTGAATCCGAAGCTTATCATTTTTACCACATGCAGGCCCCAAGTGGTGCCACCAGCACACTCCGCAACCTTTACATTCACGGTTTTACCTACAAGGGAAATAGAGCCTATGTAACCGGTACATGGAGAGAACAGAACGGTGCCGTGTCTTGCAGCAGCGGTGGCTTGACCAACCACGACACCGTGTATTTCTACTCGGATAATTTAGGCAAGGAATTCCCCGTCTCAACGGTACCAATTGAATAACTCCCCGACAGGCAGAACCTGGTTCAACTCGGCCGGAACTCAGATCGCAACCTCTGGCACGAATCCGGTCAACGTCAATACGGCGGGTATTATCGTGGATTCTCTGAATGCAGACCATGGGCTCATGAACCAAGGTACATAATTCTGTATACGTGACGCAATGTAACTTACAGCATGAAGAATCGCAAACTGTGGACTCTGCAGGCCTCATTCACGCCATAATTTCCTATGTTCCCGGTACGTCGTTTACGCTGTCTGTCGGCGCGAGTATAACCTTGATCAGGGCGGTTCACGCAATGCGTAACGAACTACGAGACGGACCGGCCCTCATTCGCCCGCGCCTTCCACGTCTATCGCTCCGCCAACGGTACCTTCACCAAAGTCGAGATCCCCTTTGCCATCCAGAGCGTTGGGCGCTCGCAGATCGTCATGGACGCCGCCGACAACGTCTATGTGGTTCTTCCATTCGTCAAGGTCGTCACCGCCAGCAAGGCGTCGGGTTGGACAGATTGGACGATGGCGTACGACGGGACAGCCACCGGACTGAGGGCTTTCGGCGAGGTGACACTGGACAGGGCGAGGATCCCGAGTGGGGTGATGTCAGTCTTGTACCAGCAGACCAGCTCGGGGACGACACCTTCCGCCGTGAAGCTGATTGACTTTACCTTGAATGGTTGAGTCCCATGTTGAGTAACAAGTAGGAAACAATTTAGCTTGTTTTCACGGAATGTGGCGAATTGTTTGCCGAATTTCTATTGTATTTTCCGTGACATGACCCACGATGCCCCGCGCTATCCTCTAGTTCTCAATCATATCAGCTGATCTGGCGACGAGCTGAGAACTAGGATGCGCCATAAGTATCTGCTACATCCTCGGAATGATAAATACCTTGCGTTCAACCAACAACTCGGCAGGAAACTATCCGTAAAATCGGTGTTTTTCAAGCTTCCCGTCGATTGGGAATACATCTGCTGTATCTCGTTCTTCCGACATACTTGAGTTGAACATGGTTGAAAATTCGGGCCGAGGTGTCCGGCCGGAACGGGATCGGCAATCAACTTTGCCCGCCGGCCATCGGCCAGCCTTTTCTCCGAACCACGATCATGGCGGGTGCTCAAGAGATTCTTGCTCAGCCTCCCACCTTGCTCTCACCCCGCTCGCTACATCCCAAGTGTCATGGAACAGAAGACACCGGAACTTTGGCCGTCCGAGAACGACAGAGGATACAGAATCCCTAATTTAGAGTATGGAACGGTATGCCGGCGCCATGTTACTGTGGCTTGCGCTTTATCCGACCTTTTATATTTAGCTGCGGCCCATAAAACTCATCGCTATTGGTGCTGGCATATCTGGGATCAGCCTTGCGCACGATGTTCAGGAAGATGGTCAAAATGTAGAGCTGACCATCTATGAAATGGCTTCGGACGTAGGAGGCACTTGGTTTTGGAATAAGTGCAAGCGCATTTCCCTGAAATAGTGCCCAAATTCTCAACTTCATGACTCCTTCAGATCCTGGAATCAGATGTGACATTCCTTCTGTCAATTATCAGATGAGCTGGAGCCCGAAACTCGATTGGCCGGAATATTACTCTCAAGGTGATGGTCTAATTTTGTGATTACAACACTCAACTGAGCAAGTCGCATTCAAAGGCTCAGTATTCCAGAAATATTATAGGAGTCTTGTCGACGAGTAAGTTCACTTTCAGTTCCGGACCTACCGAGATGGTAAATGCATCAGGTTCAACTTGTGGAAACATATAAACCTCCAGCATGAGGTATTACGGGCGGAGTGGGATGATGAAGCTAAGAAGTGGCGACTACAAATACGGGATCCAAATGGAAAAGTATTCGAAGACGAATGCGACGTGTTACTAAACGGTGGAGGTATGCATACCAAATATATCTGCGGCGTGTTACTGAAACAGGCAAGGCGTCCTAAATGTATGGAAGTGGCCGTCGATTGAAGGACTGCATTCATTTCAAGGCGAACTTTGCCACACTGCTCGCTGGCCGGATAATTTATCTGTCAAAGGCAAAAAAATCGCCATCATTGGTTCCGGAAGCTCTGGGTGGATTTCTCTCAACTTTCCGCTACCCACCGCTAACCGCTTTTGAAACCTAGAATTCAAGTTTTAGCCGCAGTTCAACCGGAGGCTAAACAAATATACCACTGGATAAGGTCCCCGACGTGGATAACGGGTGCTTTTGCACCCCAGTTCGCTGGTCCAGGCGGGGTGAATTTTAAATGTAGCAAAAATCTGTTGGACACTGCGTTAAATTAACGACACCTCGTTTAGACTCCGAGGAACAGAAAAAGAAATTTCGTTCAGATCCGAAGCACGCGTTAAAATATCGAAAAATGATAGAGGTTTGAAATTCAACCACCAGGACCCACAATTTCTTTTAATTCCGAAAACCAGTCTGAATTAAATGAGCGCTTCAAATTCATCGTTCAAGGCACTCCAGAGCAGAAGGCTTCACTTGAGGTACTTCTTCAGCTCTTTTTTGTTCAATCTGCTCATACGCCGTTAGTTTGGGAACAAAGATATGCGGCAACGGCTCAAAGGGGACCAGCGTCTAATTGATGCAATTGTTCCCAAAGATTTTTCTGTTGGCTGTCGTCGTCCTACACCAGGAAACGGCTATCTTGAGGCGTTGTTGGAGCCCAATGTTGTGGTTTACACCGAGATGTTCCAGCGTATTACAGAGCGAGGCTTCATCGATGCCGAAGGAAAAGAACACGACGTGGATATCATCATTTGTGCAACGTAGGTATGATCGGCTCTCTCTATTGTTTGGTGCTCAAGCTACTCCCAGGGGCTTCGATACCAGTTTTAGACCCAGGTTTCCCATTATTGCGCATGGGAAAAATATTCAGGACCTTTGGCGGGATTATCCTGTGGATTCTGTGCGTTTCCCTGTGCCGTTCACTTTTTGAACCGAGGTTCCTTACCATTTTGAATGCTCAGTATCTCTCAATTGCTATAAAAAATATCCCAAATGTGCGCCAACTTCCTTGTCGTGTCTGGCTTTCTATAAACCGTGCAAGTATTTTATGTATTATGGCCCACACGGTCCAACTGCCCATGGCTCGGGTGCGCCCATCATTGAAGCGTGTATGTGCATTTAAACATTGTCGACTTATCCTGTGTCATGTTCACGTTGAATCACAGATACAAAGGGATTCATGAAAATCATTAAGAAGATGCAGACAGAGAATATCAAGTCGATAAAAATCAAAGACAAGGCCGCCGATGACTTCAATGAACACCGTGAACTTTATGTGAAGCGAACTGCGTGGGTAGGGAACTGTTCGTCGTGGTTTAGGAGTGGGCCCGATGGTGACTTGTTTCCAACATCTACTTCATTGTTCTGAACTTCCTTCTAGTCGCGCCGATGTTGTTCCCAGGTAATCGGGTTCTGTTCATTGAGCTTCTCCTGAACGTCCGATGGGAGGACTGGGACTATGAGTACGGATACGCTGGGAATCGTTTTGGATATCTCGGAAATGGTTTTACTCGGCGCGAGAAAGATGGAAGAGGTGAGTGATTGTGTTTTTCACCCTTTCCATTTCAATTTGCTCAATGCGTCGCTTCAACCAGATACCACATTTTACTATGGGTACTTGGATGGAAAGGATGAGCAACCGGACTACTCAGATATCCGGCCATTGTATACTTGGAAGTGAATGTAACGGTTTTTATGAGCTTTGTTATGGAGAAGGCATTTTTCTCACGTTGTAGGGCCTTGTATCTAACTCCCAGTGAATCAAGCAAACACCATTCGAACAAGTTTGAACATTTACTGGCATAAACGGGCCGTGGAGAAGGAACGAGAAGCATGGATTGCCAATATCAAGGAAATCCGAGAGCCTTATTCCCTGAGGATTACAAATTTAACAATAGCGCCTATTCCAAGCCAGTTCTAAACCGGGCCAAGCCGTCGGTCAAAGCGAAGATCATCGCGTTGAAAGCCAAGGGCATCGACGATGATGGCAATCAGGAACCAACATTGCATCATATCGCTTCCTTTCTCACAATACTATGCGCCTTCAGCTCTGCAGCGTATTAGCTCTCCCTCTTCTCCACGTTCTTGCCTCTCAGGGTGAACAAATCGTCATGACTTCCGAGCCAATTCTCCAGCAATCCATGCAGCCGACTTTGGCTGACTTGCTCACAATCGAATCGTCGACCTCCATCTTCTATTCGTATGCCCGCGAGCTCGCATCGAGCGACATGTTCTCTGCTACGGAAAATGGTTCTATCACTCTTCTGGTTCCCACCAACAAGGCTGTAATGGCTCTGGCTCGGAAACCGTATGTTGGCATGATCTACCATATGCATACCTGACGTCCTGTGTGCGCAGTCATCAAGGGCCCCCAACTGCAGATACTGGGGTTGTGATAACTGAGCAAGAGTTCGACTCCCGGTCAAAGGAAAATGTGCAACGATGGGTGTCGGCCCACATCATTCCAGTAACTTTTTCCTCTAGTTCCCAGCTTCTCTTCTGAGCATTGATTCTAGCAATCGCCGATTGCCTTTGATCAAACCTACCCTACTCTCCTAGATAAAACCTCCATTACATTTACACTTTCCAAGAAGGGCGATGCCAACGCTCCTGAATGGAGTCGGGCCGTCCTTGGGGAGAATGTTCATATCATTGGGAAGCGCGAGGTAAGATTTTGTTGTATAAGTCGGGGGAAATTTTCAATCATCATCCATTTTTCCTAGGCTTCCAATGGTGTCCTCTTTCTCATCGACGGGACTGTTTCGTTCGACTGATCTGTATTTCTCCATGTAATCTACTGTTCCAGCCTAATACACGCCCATTCGTGTACCTTGTTCTGGGGATATTGGGAGCTCAATATCACTCGGATGTTTTCACAGGTATACAATAGAGATCTATGTAATATTTTTGAGGACATTTGGAGCGAAATATTCCTGGGATATCTACATAATCTTCTGAAAACATTTGTGCAGACAGCAGATGTACACGGCTATCCTTTCGCGCCAACTTTGTAGCATAGGCAAGCATTGCAATGGATCCGCTGCGTTACTGCTGAATGGCTTTACTTGCCGGCCGTTAACGTTTTCACAGTTGCACAATTGACATCGTTTGTGTTGAAAAAAATCGCTCGGCCCGCCGGTATTCAATCAGCGGGGAAAAGTGAATCACATTGCATCGAGGAAACGAATAATGTTTCAGAATGTCGGAACGAGCCAGCCGCAAGTGGAGATGGGGAGAAGCTTCAAGTTTGGAGAAGTAAATGGAAGGGTCCGTGCGCTTTGTTTGTCATTGCTACTGTCATCACGTGAATGTTGCTCTTTGTCGTTCTCTTTCTTCCTCTTCTGTCTTTCCCTGTGCAGCCCCTCCCCGGCCATTGACAAGATCCCAAGATTGCACCTGCGATGATCAAGCCTACTCTCTCCCAACTTCTGAACTGCGGAATCAGCCTCAAGGCAGGGTCAATCGACGCTATGCCAGTGGCTCCACACGCGCTGTGAAGACGCACTCTGAACAAGACTGGGACACAGGCGGCGTATGTGCGCTGGTCGACGGCCGAGAAGACTCGCGCGTCGTCTACATCGAGGTTATCGACAATGACCAGCTTCATCTCCGTCGGGAGGGATGTCCATGTTGCGGAAGCCATTGCAGTTGCACAAGCCTCGATTTCCTCTCATCTCCTGGCCCTTGGGGTCTTTCTCCTCGATTCCTGCTCCCAGACAGAACAAGGGAAAGCAATCCCTCGAAATCCAGGCAATACTTACACGGCGCCGCAACTCAAAAGAGTCAAAACCCGCAGTTTCAACAATGGCCCTTCCCTTTACAATTGGTATTCAAGGCTCAAGGGTTCAGGTCGGAAAGAAGGTGCAGCTAGACCAATGAACGTCAAGAGCAACGACACAAACCCCAATCTTTCTGGGTCCAGGTCCACAAGTTGCTCCAATTGTGTGCTCCAACTGTCCCCACGTTCACATCGTTCATATTTCCCCTGTTGTCCGCCCTGCTGAAGCACGCTGATGCGCATCTCCCGCCGTGGAGTCACCAGCCGTTTTCCTAATCAATCATGGTACATACAATATACACCCAAATGACCACTTCTCACTCAATGCCGACATTCGTCCAATGTATGTATCTTGCTCAGAATCGTATTATTGTTCTCTTCCTGTTCGTTTCCTGAGTACTTATACTGAAAGCGGCAAAATATCAAGAGTATTGTGTAGCAAATGTCTTGTAAAACCTTCGTAAGATATGGTCACAGATATTTATGGGATATCATTCTCAGAAAAGGCTCCAGGGATTACCGATGTAATATTTAGGGGATGTCTGAGGCGGCATTTCAGTAATCTCTAAAGTAAAATATTTTGAATACCCCTTTTTCGAATGGGGGTGTACATCATGCCAACTTACCTTAGGAAAGACAAGGATCTTTCTCTATCATTCCAATAGCCTTCGGCAACGTGCCGCAACTGCGCAAGTGCCACTTCTCACTGTCTCGAGACAAGTAGAGCCTCTCAACCTCCATGCCCTTCAGTTTCTCTCCGCAACTCGGGGCGCAGTTCCACAAATGCAGCTACTTCCTGGGACTTGCCGCTCCAGCTGACTCGGGGACGCTGGGAACGCCATCGATAACGAGGTTGCTTGACTGGAACCTCCAAATAGCACTTCCGGCGCGGACAGGCGCACATTGCGGTATATAAGCGTCCCCTGCGCCCGTGCCTCTGCAGATCGCTCTGACATCGACATCCAGTCAGACCCCGCGGTACTACCCACCCTTCCCTCTCTCGCCTTCCAAGATGCAGATCGTGAGGGGCCGCCGCCACGCTCCCACCTAGTAGATGCGATGCTGACGCTGCGCTCCGACAGCCCACCTCCGTCCCCGTCAACAACGCCTGCGGGTCGGCCAGCTGCAGTAATTGCACCCAATCGTATGCATGCCGTCCTTTTGTCTCCATTTACTCACCGCTAGCAGTTGCTCCTGCAAGCCAAACGAGTGCAAGTGCAGTTAATCGACTGCTGGCGGCGCGCACGCATATCGTTGCATCCATTGAGCATAGTAACACCGACCTCCATTCCCTTCATTGAACACGCATTTGCGCCCCATATCTGTCTATATCATCATTCCCATTGTACAAAAAAATCGTATACGATGCCGTCGGGCTATGAACGATGCCGACATGCAATCGTCTTGCTTACCTCCACATGTTCATACAATCCTGCTTTCCTTGTACTACATACTCTCTGCATTTGCGCATCAGCTGCTCCTAGCCTAGCCGGCAAGTGTAGCTGGTCGACTGCAACACCAATCATAGCTATTGACCATGCTTTTTTGCTGAACAATGCATTGCTACCACCCTGTCCATAGTCCATAGTATAGTCGTCGGGTCCACGTCGAACAGCGTCGAACGTTGCGCGCGGCGTGCTGTTGTGACAGATGTACATATTCTTCTATCCATTGCATTCTCAACTACATACTTGCACGCTGCTGGCGAGAAACCTAGTCCTCCACCTGTACATACTATCGTCCAGTTTCCTCTGCGACTCGGATATGCACTGCCCTTATATGTACCGAAATCGGCAGACGACTGTCTGTCACACTGCGCACAGTCACAGTATCGACAGCACACACACGGCGCGACCTGGATTTTCGCTGCCGTGGAAGCCGGCCAAAAGAACTCACTAAGCCTTGCACGCCCTGCACGGCGTATTGGAAGACTCCGTAAGGTGAAACTCGGTGTTTCGCCAGGACATCGCGGCGCGAATCTAGCGGTATGCATGAATAAAATGCGGAAGACTAAGATGATCTCAAGCTTACACAACCAACACATCACAATCTCCCCACAGTTACATGCCCTCAAACTCGTAGATCGCACGGCCTCCCTCCTCCGGGACATTGATGTTCCGCAGCAACGGGTCGAGGGACGCGAGTTCATCCTTGATCCCGTTACGCGCGAATTGGTCAAGCTCCTTCAGCAACACCGTCGTGATTTTCTGGCATCGGGGTACCGTCAGGTAAACAGTATGAATTTGTTCGCCATCAACACGCACCTTGAACTTGCCGTCGATCTTGAGCACCATCTCGCCGAGGCTCGGGTTCCACGTGGCAGGCGGCGAGGACATGTGCCCGCCTGTGCTCACATTCGCGATGCTCCAGAGGCTCCCTGCGTCGGGATCGAATGGGAGGTGAGGGTTCGACGACAGGGTTGGGTTGGAAGAGTATTGGCCCTGCTGGGGTGTGGCGTAGGGTCCAGATTCGGGGGAGAAGAGGTAGGATACGCCGGGGTGAGGTGCGAGCAGCCCGAGCGGACCCATCATGTTCTGCGCAGAGTGGGAGAAGGGCGAGGGGCCGAGGAGCTTGGAGATCTTGTTGTAGACCTCGGAAAGGACATCGAGTAGCGAGAGAAGGGTTTGGTGATAATCCAAAGGGAACGGCTGGCAAGCGGTCAGTATGGACGAAATTGAGCTGGCTGAGGATGAAAGCGAATATTTTGCCACCGTGATTCATTTTGGGCAAAAACAGCCGGAATCATCTTGTCGCGACTTACAATATGCGGGGTCACTAGATAGGCTTCGGAGGCATCTCCGTAGGAACCGATGTAATCTGTAAACATGCCTGGTCGTTTACCCATTTTTGTCTTGAACAGGCGCTTTGTCGGCCGCTGTATTCTGGTCAATGAGGTGTTATTGCTTGGCAGACAAACGCACAATTTTCGACTTGTCGCTGTCCTCGCGTGACTGCTCGTAATCCTGGATCGTATTGATGAGGCCTTTGAGGAGATCTTGGGGATGACTGATGTCCAAGAGACCAGACAGCGACATCCCGAGGATAGCGAAACGATAAGTCCTATATAGATTCAGCAGGCGGCGGTGGAGGGACGACGCAAGCTGACCGTTTCTTCATCTCGGTATTGTTGAACACTCTGTCCAGTTCCGTCCGCGATATCATGATGGTGTGGAACCAGTGGCTGCGCCTGGAGACGGTGAGATATGGCGAGCGAACCATGGCACACATACCCTTCGTGGATGTTGCGCACATAGGTGAGGGTGATTATGCGCTTCTGAACGAGGTCTCTGAGATACTCTACATTGGTTCCCTGAGGTGCTGCTGGTCCCTGTGGATTATTCAGCGTGGTGGTGTCCGAGTATAGGGACTGTGTGTCGAACTCCTTGGGAATGGGGGTGAAGACGGTGGGGGTCGAGGGGACATTGCCTGCCGGGGTCTTGTACGACGAGAGGCTCAAGAGATTCTGCGCAGACGATTTGCGTCGCATAATATTGTGAGGTCGGGATTCAAGGTGCAAAGGTCACATGTCTCACCCATTCCTTGGACCTGCTTTCCTCAGTGTTCGACTCTGCGTGCCTCATGGAGCCCTTTACACCGCGAACTCGTACTGGGGGGAGGAAGAAAAATATCACCCTTTCTGCCAAGGAGTACACCAAGGCACGTTCCTCAATTTATGCTCTGACATCGCCCAGACAGCCTGCCATCGCAGATAACGGGCACCATCGCGTCTGTGCGGCGGAACAGATTGCCACAGGACGATGTAGACGAAGAGATCAGTGGGAACGGTCATTTGTCGCGTGAAAGTCGCGCAAGAAGTATGTCCACTGTTTGTGCAGTTAGTACACGCTTATTCTTCATTCAGGCAACGCCGAACCATCCTTCATCGCTGAGACGTCTTTTGTGCGAGCACCCCTCAACTCGCGCGTCAGTTCCGTCTCTGTGGTTCCCAAAGCCAAGGGCAAGGCGAAGCAGGAGTCGCTGGATCATGTACCCGTCGATATACAGGAGGCCCTCATCCTTGAGGATATGCTGTATATTCTCATGGTGCGCGATTCCCTGTATCACTCCACCGACCGTAACGCAGCATACAGGGCATCGAAGGAACTTATATCACCTTTCACCCGGAGTACTCGGCAGAAGACGATGATCCATTGCAAGGCATCCGCTTCGTCGTGTCGCCGTCCCTTGG
Source organism: Mycena crocata (assembly GCA_029281795.1). NCBI lineage: Eukaryota > Fungi > Basidiomycota > Agaricomycetes > Agaricales > Mycenaceae > Mycena > Mycena crocata. The sequence continues at coordinate 666,025 of JARJCP010000014.1, read as the reverse complement.
TGCGTTACGCGTCGACATCCCAACCTATCTATCTCACGACTGTGCAGACTCGTCATTGCGTGACCTGGTGGAACGAATATTGCCTCTGGGCACATATTACACCGCCATCATGTCCTTCGTGGAACTCCGAAGCCATCTCGACTATGGGCTTGTGAACCACGCGTTGTGCGCTGCCGTGCGCGATATGCTCAAAGATTACCAAACGCTACTGTCCCAGCTTGAACACGCCTTCTCTTCGTCCGCCCAGTTTTCCCTCCAGAAACTGTGGTTCTACATCCACCCCACGATCCACACCCTCTCCCTGATATACCAGCTCGTCATCGAGCTTGGTTCGGCAGACGATCCTGCTGCCGAAGGAGACTCTTCTTCTTCTGCGAGCACGTCGGATGCGGAAGAGGATGCACGGAACGAAGCCCTTGGTTTGGGCGGTGCCAAGCTCAAGGCCGTTCTATCCGAGATGGATAAAAATGGGCTGGACGTTGCGGGCGGCAGCGGCATCGCTGTCAAGGGTGGGGAGGTGCTGGCCATCATCTACGAGCGCATGCAGAACATGTCGGGCGATCCCACGGCCAACACACTTTACAACACATTACTGCGCGCGGCAGGCACGCCGTACGTCGCGATGCTGCGTGTGTGGATCATGACGGGACGCCTTGTTGACCCGTATGAGGAGCTGCTTGTGAAGGAGAGCAAGTTCATTAATCGAGGGATATTAGAGATGGATTACACGGACGAGTATTGGGAGCGCCGATATACGGTTGGTTTTTATTTGTGGTTAAGCCTTGCGCTGACTTTCGTAGTTGCGGGATGGTTCAACACTCGCTGCGCCTTCAAAGCGACGGCAGGCTGGTGTACCCCCGCCAAGATCAATAGGTGGGCGTCTACCCGGTGGGGCATGCGTACCACCGCTCCTTGAAGGGTGGAAGCATAAGATCCTCCTGGCGGGCAAGTACTTGAATGTCATACGGGAATGCGGGATAGAAATCCGACGTGACCAAAGTCATTCTGTGGACGAGGTGCTGATTATGAATGACGAAAAGTCAGTTTGGCTTGTAGTGGAGATTCGGTACACTGACATCCTGATATAGGTTCTACGTTTTCCTCGAAGACGCGTACACACACGCAAACCGCACCCTGTTACAGCTCTTACTCCGCGATCAGCAACTCATCCCGCGCTTGTTGTCCCTCAAGCGATATTTCTTCCTCTCGCAATCCTCCTTCCTGACGCATATGCTCGACCTCTCCCACGCGGAACTCCGAAAATCCGCCAAATCCGCGTCGATCGTCAAGCTGCAGAGCCTGCTCGACCTCGCCCTCAACACCGACTCACAGGGGGACGACACGCTGTACAGGGAAGACGTCAAAGTGACGATGGCCAATAGCGGTCTGTATGAATGGCTACTCAATGTCGTCAATGTCAGCGGCGTCATCGGCGGCGAGGAAGGCGAGCCCGAGGCACAGCAAGAAGAGCCGAAAAAGGAAAAGGACGACAAGAAACCCATGCTGGGTAGATTTGATCCTTACTCCCTCTCTTCTCTCGTTGACCTTTTCCACAGCAATCGACGCACTGGCACTCGACTACACGGTCAAGTTTCCCCTCTCGCTCGTCATCTCGCGCAAGACGATCCTGCGGTACCAGCTGCTCTTCCGCTTCCTGCTGCATCTCAAGCACGTCGAGCAGTCGCTCTCCGCAATGTGGATCGAGCAAAAGACGGCACCGTGGCGCACGCCGATGCCGCACCACCCGGAGCTCGAACGGTGGCGGCTGCGCGTGTTCCTCCTCCGCGCTCGCATGCTCTCGTTCATCCAGCAGATCCTCGCGTTCGCCACCTTCGAGGTGCTCGAGCCGAACTGGCGCGCGCTGGAGGGCAAGCTCGCGAAGGTGACGACAGTGGACCAGCTCCTGCGCGACCACGTAGACTTTTTGGACACATGTCTGAAAGAGTGCATGCTGACGAGCTCCAAGCTGTTGCGGGTGCGTTGGCTTTGGTGCGGCGCGTGAATGTGATATTGATACAGTGCCAGGCTTATTCTAGGCTAATCGTGACGTGCTCGACGTTCGCGCTATACACAGCGTCGTTCACCAAGTCCGCAAACCAAGCCATTTCCGCGTCCGAGACGCCCGATGGGGACCAGGCGATGGCGAAGCGATGGGATTTTTTGGGGAAGTTTGAGACGAACTTCAACCACTGGTTCAAGGCAAGTTTCCGCTGCATGGCCCACTGTGTGTTTCTGATTGACTCAGGTGTACCTCAACTGCGTACAATTCTACGCCTCCAGCGAGAACGTCTCGCTCCTGCCCCTCGTTGTTAGGCTCAGCAGTGTTAAAACTGGGTCATAGCGGCTGTGCCATCCGCGCGGTTTACTGACGGCGCGAGTATACCCGCTGTCCACTTATACCTTGGGTTTGTTGCTTTGATCCCAGTCGCCTGGACGCTGGGCTTACTGTAGGCTTAGATAATCGGGCATTAGCCCGTACTCACTCTTCCTCGACGTCTGTATATTATATGTAGCCTTACGCCGAGGTCTTGCTTTGGGTTCTCGAGACCAAAAACCACTACTGGGGTTCCGCTCTGAGAAACAACATGGTATAATAATGTACAATTGGAAACATCGTTATTATTTTATTTGGCCTGAGGTTCCACTGGAAAGGGGCCTTCCTTCTGCAAACTTGCAATGGCCGAAGCAACGTCTTGATCAAGGTCGTGGTGCCAGATGGGCTCCCGGATCCCAGTCAGATGTTTTCCAATATCGTCCAATCCGTACCCTCCCTCGTAGATTATCCCAGCTCTGAAACTCCGCTCCATTACCATGTTGGCGTGGGGGCGACGGACCGCGTCGTACGCTTGAAGCACGGCCTAAAAATGTATCACAAGCTCAAGTCAGTCGCGTTAAGGACAAATAATCGATAATTGCTTGCTTCGAGGTTGGATAAATTGGTCGATGGATGCCCAAGCAATTGGCACAAAATAAATACGTCTTCGAATCCCTGTCCGACACCGGCGCCGAGATGGGGCGTCATAGCATGTGCCTTTAGGTGCTTTGAGTTGGATGCGGCAGGGAAGTACCAGTACATACAGCATCACCAGCGAGCACGATCTTGCCCCGAGTGAACGTTTCCAGAGGAGTCAAAGCGTGTATAAACCATTTACTGGGGTTCTTTAGGTGGTTGAGCATGACCATAACGTCCTGACCCCAGCCTTCATACACGTCCAATAGCTGCTGTTGAGGAACCGATTCGACCCAGGGCCCGGTAACGTCCCGCGACCCAATAGGCACTGAATTGTCGGTGGCGAACGCTACAATATTGATCTGTGAGAAGATCTCAGTGGGTTCCAGTTGTGGGGGAGGATAGAATTACGATTTTTCTGGATTTAATCGGGAAGACTATGAGATGCTGCAGACTATAAGGTTTTGTCTTTGAGCAATACGGAGGGAGATGCAGACCTTGTCAATTCCAACGAAGTTGGTTACGCCATTTCCCAGATCTATTTTCATGCCGTCCTTTATCAACATTTCTAGCGGCACCAATCCGCGATAGGCGACCGTGTTCGTGAATTGCAGCACCTTGTTCTCCACGCCCACAACAGCAGTGCGCGATATGCTTTTAATACCGTCGGCTCCAATGACAAGGTCTGCTTCGTGAGTGGTACCATCCGAGAAATGGATACAATTGACACCAGAGGGAGACGTCGTTATCGAGGTGCACCGTTTGTTGAAATGAGTTGCTGTGGGATCCAGAAGAGGTGAAAGGGCATCAATGAAGGTAGGTCTGGATAACATTTATTATTGGTCTAATGCTGGATCGGGTGCATGCCTGTAAATTCCGATCCCAGGATCCGTTGTGAGTTCTGACTAATAGAGCACACTGTTGGAGTCGGGCTTTCTTCAAAAAATCCAAACTTACAAGACCGTCATTATAATCATACAGCCATTTGTGTTCTCCGTAGCCTGACACGTATCGCATTCTGCGGTTGACGCGCTCGGTATCATCAATGAGAGGCAGGATGATGTCCAGTATTCCAAGACCTTTGAGAGCGCAAAGTGCATTTGGGCCTTGAATTCGTCAGTCAGTTGCGAAATTTATCGCTTGGTGAACAAATGCACCAAGATGGACCCCAGCTCCAACCTCGTCGAATTTGGGCTGCAGAGTTCGTCAGACGGGTTGAAAAATCTTGTTGGTCAAACTCAGGACCGCGGCTTCGAAGACGTCGGCTTTGATCCCGAATCTTGTGAGTCCAACAGCGCAGGCGAGGCCGCACAGCCCTCCGCCCACGATGGCGACCCGAAAATTCTTTATAACGGCCTTGGGCTCAGAGGTGGAAAACATATAATGGCCTCTATGGGTGAGAGCAGGGCCCGATGTGAACGAGGAGTTTTAAACATCATGGTGTTCCGCATCAAGTAAAGCCGTTGGGCTTGGGTAATGTAATAATAGATAAGTATACCGGGTCGGCTCCCAGCCGATAATCGGCAAGAAGGAAGAGTTGCATGAAAAGTAAACTGCTCTGGGTCAAAACATCTACAGAGCAGTACAAGAGATGATGGGAACTGCAGTGAGAAACATGAGAAACCTTCTAGTCCTCACCAACTGAACCTGCTATGCATCCAGTTCATGCGCAAGCCCAGAGTCGTCGGTGCTCTCGATGAATCTGGTAGGCTGCATCATATTCTCAACGATAAATTTGCCATCTGCCGTGATGCTCTAAATTAACTTTCTTGCGCAAGGAAGGAGACCTACTGGGCAAGTCATTTCTTTCCGCGCGAAGCCGGGCCTCGTCTTCATTAATACATATCCCCGTCTCAACGTGTCGCTTGGTGAGCCTCCGGCATGCCTCTGCCTCGTCCACATGGAGGAACCACCGCTCGTCGAGCAACGCAGATGCCTCTGACCAGGGCGGGATAGAGAGGCTGTGGGACGCGCGGGTCAGCGCGAAAACCCACGTCATTCAGTATGGCAACAGCACAATGTGTAGAGTCCTTCGATTAGAACAAGCCGATGGTGAGGATACACCGATATCGCATCGGGCTCAGGGTCCTTTATAGCATGCAAAAAAACCGGCGCAGTTATCGCTATGGGATCTGGTGTGGTGGGCGATGCCAGAGGAAGCCGGAGAGCGTTCACAAATGCAACATAGCCCTTGCCGTCAAACGTCCAGTGGATCCCCCGCCGCTCATGTGCGAGTTTTGGATCAGGGAACAGAGAAAGCTCGGCGCGGGTGAGATGCCATCCGTCGAGGCCGATCAGTATTGCAGACTCTATGAGAACGGGCTCAGTCGCTAAAAGAGAGTTTATATGTTTCAAAAGGCGGTGACAAAATGACGATTTCCCCGCCGCAGGAGATCCTGCTATTCCGACAATGAGACGCGATTCCGGAGGCGTTCTGGAGCGCGTCGGTACGAATCAAGAGAGAGAATGAAGACGCACTGCCGCAGCTTATCTACCAGCCCAGCAGCAAGTTCCTGGGCAATGAGGTCCATTAATTCTCGCGGATACGGGTTGGCCGACAGGGCCATCCCAAAGAGGTGATCCAGGTTCGGAACAGGCCGCGTTCTCACAGTCCGGGATGCCCGGAGACGGGCTTGCTCCGACTCAGAACGTAAGTATAAGTTCGGTGTCCTTGCACAGACCTGCAGCAGCGCCATAGCCCATGCCAACATCAACGCTGCCGCTCGTCAAATTATTGGCTACACACTCCTTATCAGACTTTCGATTCCGCTCGTCAAAAGCTTGCTCAACTCTAGTTTGTGCGAAGTTCCCGATCGAGCCTTCGAGGGGCTGGCCACCCTTGCTTCTTAAACTGCACACGAGTCGTTGGCGTTCCAGGACGTGTAGTGGAAAGTCACGGTGAAAGATGCCCAGCCATTGTCTGCCACCGTGGTTAGTAGGCTCCTGAGTGCCAGCGTGCGTAATTGGAGTGATGGTGGTGCGTCCACATTATATATTGCTTTCAGTTGAGAAATTGATCCCACGCATCTTGAGTGAATAACAGCCCCAACCCATTGCAATTCAACCAGATATTCCATCTGATACAGAAGACGGCAGTCACTAAGTACATGTTACTTGCATTTTTTTCTTTGTGAACTAAGTACCGCCGCTGATCACATTTTACATACCTTTCAACGACAGTTTCCGTCTCAATTACGCGTGGAAATCTGAGAAGCTTGCATATGGTGGAAGACTAGGTTATCATATTCAGCGGTGTGTCCGTCATTTCTGTTCCCGAAAGTTACTTTCTTCTTTCACAACCGGGCACGTTATCCAAACTTTTGTTCAACAAAGACCCTCAGTGCATCCTGCTCTAGCAACTACGCAAAGGAAGGTAAGAAACCTCATTATCAGTTTGTCTATTAGCGCGTTGGTGCATTGTGTCTTTCCCTTGGTTCAAAGCGTCCAAAGCGCTCAAAGCAGTCATTGGAAGGATTTAGTATTTAACAGCGAGCTAGTTCCCTTGAGCCTTCCCCTGGTCTCTTCATCCCCGCATAAATGTCCTCGCAAGATAGCATCTCATCGCAGCTTTCTGCCGACTGCGAAAATTTGGTCGCCACCCAGCCAGCTGATGATCCCTGCACAGCAACCGCGTCCCAAGAATCTTGGACATCTTGGGAAGAGGTTCCCATCCCGGCCCTTCCCGTTGTCGAACCCGCTCCGGAATCCGACACTGAGCCCTTGGTCGCAACACAGCCGGTCGACAATGAACCAGCTTCGAACTTATCAGTACCATATGCAACGATCAAACTGCCCGATCCCAGTGAGAATGCGAGAACCATGACATGTTTAAGAGAAGCGGTCACGCCTCCTCAAGATGCTGAAACGTCGAGGGAGTGGGCCCCGAAGGTACGATATCTTATTTGTATGGGAGTTCAATATACAATTATATCAGGAGGGCGACAAGATCTGCGAGTTTTACGACCATAACAAGTTGCAATACATCGGCCAAGGTAGCTCCGGCGTGGTTTATAGTACGACGAGGATAGGTTCTGATGAGAAGGTGGCGATAAAGAGAATCCGTTTCAGCGTTTGTATTTTCCGGCTTGTTTCTGCTCGTTCATTGACTGGCCAAAAGGACCCAGAGTTTCTCCATCAGTCCGATGGTTTGCGGGAAGGGGAGAGTGAGGTGATTTGTTTGTCTTTGCTGTAACTCACAGCGAAATTTAATGAAATCCTAGATCGCCATGCTGGAAATTGTGAAGGGGTTTCTAGGTGTATGCCAGTACATCGAATGCGTCAAAGATGGCGCCAATCTCGGTGAGTTGCGGATTTTTCAACCACCCTGCCTATGCCGAACTTGTCATCATCATCAGCATGCTAAACTCGTGTTCAGATATTGTCCAGGAGTTTGTACCTGGCACTGATCTGCAGACTAAGACTTCTGAGGGTGATCTCGGTGCGTCCCAATCACTTATGTTTGACTCATTAACACCTGATCGCTTCTTATAAAGATGAAGAAATCTGCAAAGACATTGCAAGCCAAATGTGTACCAATCTCTCCAAACTTCACGAGAATCAAATCGTTCATCGAGACCTGAAGCTGAATGTTCGTCTTCAATTTAATTCGTGCATTCCATTCCATTTCAAATGGACGGTTGCTCATCAGAACATCCTTCTCACTGACGACCACCGAGTCGTAATTGTCGACTTTGGAAGCGCGAGACGGTCCTCTATTGCAATGAAAGTACGCGCTTCAATTGCCCTTTTTGACTAAACTTTTTACCGCTATTGCATCGACAGACGTTGTGCGGAACTGCGGAATTCATGGCCCCAGAAGCAATGCGCGGGTCGTATGATACCACAGTCGATATTTGGGCCGTTGGCGCGGTCATAGCAGCAATGTCTGTCGTTTTACCCATTTTGCGTAGTATGATGCTAATCTTGTTCCCACTATGGCAGCCTTTGCGCGGCGTGTCGCCTACTCCTCGTAACGTATGTGAAGGCTGGATCCAAGGACCCCGAATATCTCGTATCGCAAATCAGCAAGTCTCTGGATGAGGAGAAGATTAGCCTGGAAGGTCCGCAGAATCCCGTCTCATTACCATTCATGACGACCTGACGAGTTTTGGGGCTTCCAGGAAGGGATTTTGTTAAACGGCTTCTCCAAATAGAGCCAGACAAGCGCATGTCATTCAAAGATGCTTTAAAGCACCCTTGGATTGCGACGACGACATCAGAGCCAAATCCAACCATCGGAACTAGTTTGGAACCCCCTGTCTCAATGGGGAAAGTGATCGAGCGGACGCAGTCGCTGACTCTTGAGGCGACGGAGGTTCCGAATCCACTTGCCGTGCCTAGATGCTTGAAAAGGTCGTTTGAAGGCGAAGATGAAGATCTGGACGAAGCAGAGCTGACTTGTAGGAAAAAGGCGCGATCCGACTCTATCCGAATAGATGCTAAAGCTGCGGCGGATGATGAACGTTGAGCAAACAACGCCTGCTCCCTCTCCTCGCTTCTCCCCCTCCAGCTCGTGAATATTAATTATCAAATAATTATTGTCCCGGCAAAATTCCCAGTCCAGGCCATGTGAAATCTACTCTAAGGTGTTTTGATGATACACACACTTCATTTACAGAGCGTTGGATGCGCAGGAGAAGACTGAGCCTACTGCTGACGCGGCATAACTGTTGATGATCGACTGGATCGATGTCTTTGTTGCGTCAAGAATCAGCACACAGTGTTCGCACAGCCAAAAAGAAAAGGTTGCAGACGTACATATGTGCCAGCGACCAGAATGAAAAAACCCAAGGCGATCAGGAAATAGTTGACCAAGGTCTCGAAACTGCGCAATGGCCCCGCCCATCTAGTTTTTGCGGGATACAGAATCATGTATGCCATGCCCCAGTAGATGAACCTAGGATTAAAATATGAGCGAGCAAGTTCGCACATAGAAGAGGTCAGTGACTGACCCGAACCAGCCATCTTCACGCAACAAAAATGAGTTCTGCGTTCATAGGTGGAAATTAGGACAGGCTTACCGAACAAAGAGCTCATGAGACTGAGCATGTCAGAGAAGAATGGGATGACCTCTGCGATGAGGAATGCGAATACCCAGGTGACGGCGATGATCCCAGCCCAGGAGCCCCATCCAACCCACGTGTTGGAGTGCAGGTGCTCAGAGTTGCGGAAGAGGCGGAAGAAAATAAAGCGCGCCGTCACAGACTTGGTACTGATAAGCCTGGTTGACAAAACTCTCAATGTTAAGCGAGCGCTCACTGAGTAGAGAGATCCGAGGTATACGATGGTTGGAATCGCAAATGAGAAGGCAATCTTCTTGTAGAGCGGTTGCAATGAGCCGAAGGCTGGCGCGGTAATATATTGCTGCAACATTTTTAAGTTGCATAGACCGAGAGAAGCATGAAACAACGTACGTTGCCAACGTAGTGATACATCAAGGCTCCGCTGGAGGAAAATCAGTATTGAGTATCGAGAAAGAAAGTGGAAAAACGAACCAAAGAGTGAACACAACGACTTCACAAATTGTTACGGCCCAAAGAGCTGGAGGATTCACGTTAACGCGCAAGATTGTGAAGCAAAACGCGTACCCTTCGGGAAATCCTTGGGCTCCTTCATTTCCGCAATGAACTAAAAACCGATAATAATTAGGAAAGGAGGCGGATTATTCTAGATATGAGAGACCGAAGGGATTGTAATTTGCCCAATCAGAGTGTAGCTGATGTTCAAAAAGGCCGACATTCCTGGGAATTCTGAAATGAGCGACAAAATAAATGATGGTGTTATCTTACCCGTTACAAATGTTGTCCCCGCAACGGGGAATTTGGTGACAATTGGGGCCTCTCCCGCTACATAACCGAATGGCTCGCTCTGGATTCCGGCAAAAATGATGGCCAACAAGACGGCGATCCCCATTGTCACTGCACTAAATGTGCCTAGCCCGCTTAGCTGGTTAAGTGTACGCGGAAGACTCAGAACGAAGCAAAGGAGCGCAGAGATGGCACTAAAGAGTGTTAGACTTGTATCCGGGTGAGAATTATTGACAAGCTCACCTGAATCCTATTGTACATAACGCCGAATTCGACAACGTGTTGAGCAGTTTCGCTCCAACCAGGCAATGGAGACCTGAATTGGTGTAAATATCGCGCGTTTTCCAAGCCAGACGATCAACCTTGGATAAAAGTGTTGTTCAGGATGAACATCACCTATGTTGAAATAAGTAACCCGTTTCCTCCAGCCAAAAAAAAAGCAAAAGCCCACCGCGGTGAAGTTGTAAGCCCATTCTGAGCCGCCGAATAATATGCGCCCGATATCGCACACATCACGGACTTCCGGGTGCTTCATGCAGAATTTCCATACGATGAGAGCTGCAGAAATGATAAGCTCACGAAACGCAGGAACCGGGGACTCCGGACAAGTGTACTGTACTGAAGCGGCGACAGCAATCGTGACAATTACCCCAGGAACTAATCCCAGTACCGAATATGACCTGGCTAGGAATCAGAGATGGAGAACAGTGTTCGGGTGAAGCACGCACCAGGGAAACGAGAGGATGGCGAGGCAGATGTATTCGGAGAAGAGAAGACCTGCAGTCTAGGCAATATTAGTATGAAGATAACGAAAGTTGGATGAACAAACTTTTTGCCATGAGCATGTCCGATACTGAATCTCGTGACCACTCTCCTTCGCAATCTGGCCAGAAATGCTGTAAATGGTGCTTCCGACAAAGGATTCCTCGTCAGAAGAATCGACTTTGGAATCGACTTTGGATTTGACTTCTTCTCCCATGTCGGCCATTGTGATTATGGGCGGAAAAGTTTGAATAAACGCCAATTGATCCCCCCTCTTTTAACGAGTGTGCGGAATCAGGTGAAATGGGGAAGGAAGTTGATGTAGATATTGATGCTGCCGAGATGGTATGTATCTTGCCGAGTTGTCAGTCTCGGAGAAGAGAGAAAAGAGGGTTTCGTACCTGCTATAAAATTCTAGTCGTCTAGCAAAAAGGAAGGACAGAAGACAGAGGTTTTTCCCTCGCTTTGAAAAACTGGGAATATACTGAAACGCGCATATCATTTTCGCCATTTCTGTCAGCGATTGTACAATCGGTGGGAAGGATGGTGTGATGTCATGTTTCACGTGTCACTCCACGATTTTAGATGCCGTTGACGACGTCAATGACAAGCTGCTCCAAGCCTGGCTCAAGTTTTTCCAAGCGCTCAGCACCTCGGTGCGGAGGTGGCCGCCTAACTCGCTGAACTTGAAGCCGTTGGTGGACTGACTGGGACTGAGCCAACGTGGAAGAACATGGGAGGTGACTTTAAATCGCCTCGCGTCTTCGTGCCTGACCACGATTGCGCTCCAAATTTGAAAAATGCCAGTAGCATCATGGTACGACTGCACCTGTTTGATTGGTCCTCTGTCTCGGTCTCGTTTGCATCGTGCAGCATGTGGACTTCTGGAGGACCTGGAAACCCGCGAATCATCCACGGGTGCGAGAGAACGTCGGATAGCGGTGCGCGTTTTGTGTGGTCCGAGGCAAGCATTCGGGACAGAAGATCTCTGCACTCTGTGAAATAATCGACGATGTTAATTGACCCGGGCACAAATTCAACTTGCGCACCAGTCCCGAGATGAGCTGGATAGTCAACTACACCACGTTCGATTTTCGCGTGAAGAGCGGATATGTTTTGGTCATCGAAGGGAACCTTCCCGCAAACGAGGATGTAGAGAACGATACCGAAACCCCACACATCGACTTCGGGACCGACGTACGGCTTCGCAGTGAACATCTCGGGGGCAGGAAAATACGAGGTTCCGCAGAAAGTGTGCAGATATCCGAGGGGATCATAGGCAGCTGAAAGGCCGAAGTTAATGATTCTGACGTCGTCAGTGGGCGAAAGCATCAGGTTTTCGATTTTGATATCGCGGTGCACTATGCCTTTTAAGTGACAGTGCGCCAATGCACTTCCTACCTGGCGTGCGAACTTGCGTGCTACCCGTTCACGCAGACGTCCATGGGCTATGATATAATCCAACAAGATATGGATGTGTCTTGGATCTTCATTCGCAAAAGATATGTGGGGATGAAAGCCTAATAACTCGGCCCTGTTCCACAATAATTACGAAAATTTCAAAGAAGCGAAGTTCACTGACACTGATGCTGGTTTCTGGAAGTCTTTGTATGCGCTTGTAACCTCCGGCGGTTTTCCGAGCAGACTTGTCATGGTGGTCCAGAAGAAAGAACGGCACAACCTAAAAGGGGTATGTCGTTAGTCACTGACTTTGGGCGCATCACGGGTCAGGCCGAATGTGTTGGACTCGGTTCAAGTTTCGCAGAAATCGCACGTCCCGTCCCGATGCGACATGATTACTTGGGATGGTTCACACCTGAGATTATTGTGTCTACTTCTCTTCACCGTGACGCTTACCGTTCACAAACATAACAATCAACCAACCTTGGCGTTCAAGATATTCGACCTGAATATTTGTGTTTATAGTTAAAAACGGTCTGACCAAAAATTGGGCGCTACGAGGATAATCTTTCAAATCTATACATGGCAGCAGACGCCTGGCTTTTGTCCCCTCTGATAATATGCGGGTTTTATCAGCTATTCAACCGTGGGAATATTACCTAACCCGCCCAGATGACAATTTCAACTTAATCTCAACTTTCCATGACGCCCGTTGAGCTTTTTCAGATAAAAACTCGCCCGAGTCCAAAAATAAATAAACCATCATAAAGCAAGGATGAACATGAGGAAAGCCCTTCTAGCTTCATTTCACAAAGTCTCATCTGTCACGGTACAGGTAGGGAAAAGCTGGGCCGCATTTGCAGTCAAACTCACATTCTGGCCCGTAAATTGCGTGAATCCAGAAGGCACGCCGAAAAGGCGGGGGCGGCATCATGATGCCTCTCGCGACTACCGGCATCTGGCTTTGCGTATGACGGCCATAATCACTTAGAGAATTTCGGATGAGAAGTAGAAGTGTCAATGATAACAAGCTTAAGAGCAGCAAATCGGAATCCAGCTGTTATAAATGAGTTGACGATCCGAGTTCCTTGAAGCCCATGGCTTCGAGTACTATTGATAGAATCTCGCGGAGCTCCTTTATAAAAATGGTTCAAACTCGATTGAACGTTGTTCTGTCACTTTCGCCATGGTCGGCACCATCAAGAAGGAGCTCAGCGAGTACGCCTACCGTCCCAGTGACAAGGGCGTCTACGTCGACAACCTCGAGACGGACGTGCTCATTGTTGGAGCTGGGTTCGCGGGGGTGTACCTGCTGCACGAACTGCGCAAGCTGCGTTACAAGACGGTCATATACGAGGCCGGCGACGGCTTCGGCGGCACCTGGTAGGTCTTTCCTCTGTCAGACCGCCGCACGACGTGGGAACGTGCACACAGGCGCTGGAACCGCTATCCGGGCGCCCGCGTCGACTCCGAGGTGCCCGCGTACCAGCTGTCGATTCCGGAGGTGTTCAAGGACTGGACTTGGACGACCAACTACCCGGATTTCCATGAACTGCGCGCGTACTTCACCCACGCCGACCGTGTTCTCGGTCTATCCGAGCACACGGCCTTTGGCAGTGTCGTCGTCGAGGCTGAGTTCAATGAGAACCAAGGAAAATGGCACATCAAGACCGCCGACGGGCGCATCGCGCGGTCTAGATTCTTGATCGTCGCCGCTGGCTTCGCAGCCAAGCGCTACGTTCCTGACTGGCCGGGCATCGATTCTTTTAAAGGTGTGTTGTACCTTGCATCAAGGTGGCTAATCGGAAGTTGCACTCTTCCTTCTCGTGACAGTCGCTGACAGCAATTCTGGTATCAAGGATATATTAGTCACTCGTCTTTTTGGCCGGAGGAGAACATCGACATCGCTGGAAAGCGCTGCGCAGTCATTGGAACTGGGGCCTCGGGCGTACAAATCTCCCAGGAATGGGGCCCGAAGATCGGGCAGAACGGGCACTTGAAGTACCTTCTATGGTCCCACTCCAGCTACAGCTGTTGACACGACGTACCAAGGGTCTTCCAACGCACTCCCAATCTGGCGCTCCCAATGGGGAAGAAGCCTTTGACTGCAGAGGAACAGAATCAGACCAAGAAGTTCTACCCGCAGCTGCTGAAGTACCGCGAGCAGTGCTTTGGTGGATTATTATGCGACTTTCACGAGAAGACCACATTCGAAGACACAGCGGAGGAGCGAGAGAAGTACTACCAGAAGCTTTGGAACCAAGGCGGCTTCTCATTCTGGCTCGGCACTTACAAGGACATGCTCTTCGACGTGAAGGCTAACAGGGAGGCATACAACTTCTGGTGAGTTTCCGAGCTTGCATAGATTTATCAGCTGAAACGGCAATTGCAGGGCGAAGAGTCAACGGGCTCGCATAGGAGATCCTCGGAAGAGAGACCTGCTGGCTCCTTTAGAACCGCCACATCCATTGTACGTGGCTGGACGGCGTCGAAGGCTGATGACGCAGCTGACGATTAGCACAGCGGCGTGAAGCGTCCTTGCCTGGAGCAGAATTATTACGAGCAGTTCAACAGGGAGAACGTCGACGTGGTGGACATCCAGAGTAACCCCATAGTCGAGATCAAACCCAACGGGATCCTGCTCAAGGACGGTACGCTTCATGAAGTCGACATCATTGCCATCGCGACCGGCTTCGACATCACCACCGGTGGGATGACCAGCATGGGCTTGAAGAGCATCCACGGCACCACGCTCAAGGACGAGTGGGATAAGGCAGCATATACCTACTTGGGGACGACTGTCAGCGGTTACCCGAACATGTTGTAAGTGACGAGAAGAGAATATTCCGACCAACTGACCAAGGGAAAAAGCCACGTATATGGTCCCCAAGCTCCGACTCTTCTCTCGTAAGTCAACCAGCTGCTTCCGTAGATATCGATGATTTTGACGCCGATCCCGCTCAGCAACGGGCCAACGACCATCGAGGTCCAGGGCCGCTGGATCATGGACTGCATCAAGGCCATCGACCGGGCGGGCCTAAAGTACATCGACCCGACACCCGAGGCCAGCAAGGAGTGGAAGACACGGATCAACGAGCTGTCGGACAAGTCGCTCTTCCCGACAACCAAGTCGACGTACATGGGCGGCAGTATGCCGGGGAAGGCATTCGAGCAGGTCAACTACGCCGGAGGCATTCCGACCTACGTTAAGGAGATCCGAGAGGCGCTGCCCGATTTCAAGGGATTCCGGACGGTGAAGGCTTGATAAGATATCTTTCCCAACATCGGTTACGTCGTTGAAACGAAATTACACTGACGCAGTGTAAGATATGCTAGAACCCATGTTGGTTAAAAAATCATATATGCGGTGGATCTCTACAACAACGTAACGTTTGTGCGAGGTATTAGCTTGGGTTCATCACAATTAACGGACAGAACGATACCATGCCCAAATGTTTAGAGCGCGCACTGGTTGATATCGTTAAGCGGATCATCGACCTCAGTTCGAAAGAGTCCCACTTGTCACATACCTCACTGGATGAATTCGTTCCCGCTAACACTACAGTCGAATTGAGGCTGCCAGCCGTTGCCAGAGAGCACCAAAGAGGACGGCTTGTCGGCTCGCCGCCACATCGAGTTGGTACCGACTTAGGCTCGTTTCAGCCTCTCTACTTGTAGTACTGGGCGTGATTTTCTGAAGACAATCGTTCAGGATCACTATACTGTAGAGAGTACCGACTAAGAGTCGACAATCGCCTGCCATATTCGGGTATGTGCACTCCAGCGTCGTGCATTATGGCCACAGGCAAACTCAGCTTGAAGGCCAGAACTCAGGATCAGAACTTGGAAGATTGGGTCACAGTTATGCGCTCACGTGATGACAGCCACTGACAAATATTTGCTCGTGTATCTAGTCACTTCTCTTTCTTTCCAACACCACCGCCTATTACCGCCGCCTCCACCTGCCACATGGCGGCTCCTCACTGAATAAACCTCCTCATGTTCCGGCTGAGGACTCGATTAATGACACTTCCGCGCGTTTCACCTCGGACGGCGCAAAGAAGATGTACCCCGGCATCGCAGAAGTATACTTATGAAGAATCGGACACTGAGCAAAGTCGAGTCCTTGAACGGAAATTGAAATCATCGCATCATCACTGGCTAGATAGGGGCGCACATCAAAGAGGTTCAAGCGCGCAACTTGGCTGCTCTTACTAGCTCCAAAAAAAACATCTATTCGCGAATTACGACACAGCTATCAACATCTGACATCGATACATCTAGTTCAAAGCAGCCCCACCTGTCCAGGCATTGACGTAGCACATGCTCCGGCACCGCGACAGTCGCAAAGGCGGGACAAATGCTTCTCGTTTGCTAGATCTGTGAGCACAGCCATTGCTCTTTCTGCGGCGAGTTGTTTTGCAACCAAACGGCTGGCAGAGAGGATGGGACCCACTACAACAACTCCATGAACGACGGTGGTCACACCAGTCCCTGTCTTAGCCGTCGATTTCCTGTGAAGGCTCAGTGACCGAAACAAAGAGGCTGGGAATTGCTTCACTTGAAGATGATCTCTTTCGAACTATTGCATCCAGCGCGGCCTGCCCATTCCAATAACTCTGTGATCGGGTCCCGTCGAAGGGAGGGAGTGAGCGCCTCCAGGACATCTTGCATTACGAATTCGACTACAGACGCGGTTCGTTCGTAGTTGTAGTTGGAATCCACGAGAACAGCACCAATCACACTTTCGAATACATCGCTAAAATAGTATTAAATGTTGCTTGACATGGAATACCAGTGGAAACATAAAATCACCTCAATGCTTTAGGAGGATCATACCGCCAACCGCGTTGGACAATTTCTTCGCCTGTGCACGCGCGAAGATGCGGTACATGTCTCTCTACTTCCATGCTGAGTTGGACGTTGTTGATGAGCATCATTTGGTGCACGTTCAAGCGTTGCACGCCAACAAAGGCAAGTGCAGGGGCACAGATGGCTCTTGTTCGCGGCCAGGCTAACTGGTCTGACGTGGAGCAAGGGAATTTCCGGTATAAGTAGTCGATAACGACCAGGTCTAGCACCGCGTCGCCAAGGAATTCCAGTCGTTCGTAAGGATTGGTTATCTGGTTATCGAACGACGGGTGCGTCAGCGCTTCAAGAAGTAATTTTCCCGAACGGAAAGTATAGCCCAATGACTCTTCTAGGCCCGAGAACATGTTGGAAACAGGCGATATCTCGCGGATTCTGTACCGTATGTTCCAAGGCGTTGGCCCTCCAAAATCAAGTCCTAGAGCTTTTCCTGTATGCAGCGCCATCTCAATCCCTCCGGTGACAAAACTCGCACCCAGGGTGGCTTCCATGCAATCCTGCAGGCTCCGTCGAGGGAACTCCCGGGATGCCACTCGGCTTGGTTGAAGGGAGTCGCCGAGCGCAGGGCATTGTATCCCACATATCCAGGTCTTCACACCGCCTGTCTCACAGGTGAGAAATTCCTCGAGGCCGACTTCTTTCGCGCGGGAGAGAAGGAATTTGTTGCAGACGCTGTTTTGCCGCATTGTTGTCAGTTGTCCCTCATGCCTGTTGGGGTACCTGTTGAATAAATGAACCGTGGTGCAAAGCTGGAGCACGGCATCCCCAAGCGTTTCCAGCCGCTGATTGCTGTATCAATAAACGGTTAAAATTCGAGGTTTTCAGTTCGAAGGGTCTAAGGTAAGTACCTGTATCCTGCTTGAGCGCAAGGCAAAGTCAGGGCTTCAACGAGAACCTCATCCAGAATCGGTGGAATTGACAGGGATAATCGTGCGCATCGAGCACGATATACGCTAGTGATCCTGTGGAACAGAGCAGGCAGAATGTGCAACGCGTCACGCACATTCTCGGATATGCCGATCCATCGACAGCAGCCCTGCGGGAACAAGACGGGATCTGCCGTAGATGATCTACCAGCGCTCGAATTCTCTCCACAACTGTTTGAACGGGGAAAGCACAGAAGTTCCAACAGAGGTCCGTCTTCGGGGATCAGAGGCGGACATTTCCGGCTGCCAGGTTTGCCCGTCCATTTGCTCACCCAATAATCGTGGTAGCTCGCGAACCCAGCTTCTATCGAACCTTTAGGGGGCACAGAAGAAGGAGAAAGATCGCGGCGAATGCGACGAAGCAGGTACAGATGACCAGTTAAGTTAACGTTGGCGACCATAAGATGCCCATAATCGGTTTCGTCGATGCCCTCCCAATTGGACACTCCGCGCGTGGAAGCGAGCAGTCGCAAGATAGCGGAAAAGTCGGGCTGACCTGTTTCTGCGATTGGAACAAGGTATACATTGAGAGGAAGTTCAACAGGGGTACCGGTAATGCGATACCAGATCCCTTCTTTCGTAAACAGATGCATCATTTCACGTCCCAGCTTTTCCTGATAAGGTTCGTCAAACCTGACAAGCTCTCCCCCAGACGTCCGCACCAGAGAGGCCCCGCATTTCAGTTCAACTGGGAAAAGGTTCGTGCCGGTCACCAATCCAGCGACGCGGCGATTTCCGATGAGGATGGGGTGGATCCACAATCGAGATGAGTCCATAGTCCAAGGGTCCCTGACGGAAACCTGCAGGATGTTGGGAACTTGGCTAATGTCCAGCAGCGGGGTCTTATCACTACCTTCGTCACCCTTTCGCGCATTCGAAATGGGCAACAGGTACTGGTCAAATACATCCAGCTCATATAAACGCTTCACGGCCATGAAAGCAACCGCGCATTTGGCTTCCCGTTTCGAAAACTTTTGAGGTCCATGGTATTGGAGATCTGGTTGAGGAAGGGGCAGACTCGAGGGAAGTCGAACGATAGCCTGAAATTCTCCGGAATATTTCGGGACGTGCGGCAGCGTGAACGCGTCGTGCGGGATGAGTGCGCAAAGCCGGCTGAGCAAATTGATCGCGTTGTCGTAAGTGAGGACAGCACCAGTTGACGCGACCACATAACGCTCCCTCTGAGCCAGGTCAAATGGGTGTATTTCCTCCTCGTCCTCCGTGTCCACGACATTCATCTCATCCTGCCTGGACTGGTAGATCGCCTTCAACTGCGGGTCCTGCTCCGTGAATCCTTGGTATCGCAACAACTGCGACGAGTTGTTTTCTTCGAGCATGATGATAAAAGTTGACACGTCGCTGCGTGCGCGTCCGCGCGATTGAACATAACCAATCATATGGTGGAGGCCATCGAAACGGATCACCAAGTCACAGGCCTGTAGCGGTCTCAGGATACTGTAAATGCATGGCCCAAAAAAGTTTCAACCTACCGGAAAATCAAGACCCTCCTCCGCTACAGCAGTTGCCACGACTGAATGAAATTGAGCGCCGGTTAGCAAGAAGAAGAAACGATACCTACTCAAATTTATTTTTCCCTCCCGAAAGAGTTGCAACGTGTTTTGTGAACTTGAGCCTATATTTCTTGTGACTGCTTGCGTGCCTCCGTACCCGACAAGTTCCGCGCAACGTATAGCATCTCTCAACGCCGGGATGCGGGGAAGGACTGTGGCTAGGCACAGGGCAACTTGACGCTGTTCGACAAATATTATTCCTTGAAACGTTGATGATTTGTGGGCGAGGAGTATTTCAACCAAAACTCTAATTTTGGGAGAGCACCATTCCAGAGGTACGGGCAACGACGTGGACAAGTGATCATAGACGCCCATGATATCCTGAACTTGGACCATTTCGGATGAATTCATATCAACGTCGGTCTCACTGAACTGAGCGAGCCAGAGATTCATCTCAAGATAGAGATACACGGAAGCACAATACGGCCCCAAATTGACGAGAGTGCTCGTATACCGCCGCTCGATGTCGTCCCAGCTTATGTTCAAACCGCAAAGCGTCGTTTTAAAGACATCGAGACACGTCCAGAGAGTAGGAGACGGAAAGTCATATTCCATGGGTGGAGATGGATATCGCTTAACCATCTATTCGATTGTTGAGCCATACAGATTAAAACGAGAAGGGCAGGCGTACTTCCACAGCCCTCGGCGCGTGCCTTGCAAGTTCTTCGACGTGATTTCGCACGGAGATCACTTTGGCGTCCATGTTGGCTTCCAGGGCAGCGAGGGACCCTTTGGCGTCTTTGATGTTCCAGACGGGACTGGCAGTCATCCCGAAAATCTTCGGCCGCTGGGAAAGACGATGACCAAATTGAAGGATGCCCGCATTTTAACGCACCGAGGTGGGAGCGGTCTGAAAGTATTCCCGCATAATCCCGTTGTAAGGATGATTTTTCCGCGTGTGGTGGCTAATGATAACTCAGATCAAACAGGTACGCATAAAGAGAGTAGCTACCACTCGTCGAATATGATTAAAGCCACCTGATTCAACACATCTTTAGTTTGATGTGAGTACAGCCTTTGTATATACACTCGCCTTGTCGATACTCCAAAGTGAATGGGTAATCAAGTTGAGAAATATTTGCGCTGGGTGCTTTGAGAAACGACGCGTATTCGGACATGCCTGGCGCTTACGAGTCATCACAAAGACATCATGACAGCTGAACCTGCCCTTCCACCCTTTTCTACGGGAATCAGAGTGAGCGGTCGCGTAGTTCATTGCGCGTCGCGCCTTACATACCTATCAGCCAAATCAATATCCAGCGCGCCGTGAAGCTTGGCGACGCGCAGCGTGCTGTGTGACGCGACAAATTCGCCTTGTTGCTCGACTAGACCAACTTTCGGGACGAGAAAGATGATTTTCGAGCTCGGTTGGAGAGCCGCAACCCATTTCAGGAGCAAAAGACTGATGAAAGTCTTCCCAGCTCCAGTATCGAGTGCAGCGATAACGTTTCCTTCAGTTTGGGCGCGAACGAGTATCTCTTCCTGGTATTGCCGAGGTAGCATTTCTTGGTCCGCAGTATGCCAGTAGACTGCGTAGTTTGAACCAAGGTGCCATCACATGACACGTTTACTGATAGGCGAACAGCGGCGAACTCGCCAAGAAAGTGACTCGCAGTGAAGATTCGATATTGGATGAATGTGTGTTGATACAGAATAAAATCTATGGATACATATGTATTCAATGTCACGCCCACTCTCAGTCTTCCGCCGGTTGGCCTCGGAGGGATGCGTTGACAAGGGTCTGCTCGAGGGTCTGCACAAGAACAGGATTCTCGAGCGCTGCCGCAACGCGCTCCTTGTCGTTTAGCTGCTTGTTTACTACCAAGCTATAAGCTGAATACTTCCGAAACCTTCATTGGATAAACGCACCGGCTAGCTCGCTCTGGTGCGACCCCGGTTTCAGAGTTATGTCAATTTTGAAGCGGTTGGGGAGGGCACGGAGAAGCCTGACACGAATAGATAGCCCTGATGCACCGATGAGAGACTGAAAGAGTGACTTTGTCGAGAATACAGACCTATCAAAGTAGACATCCCGCAATGAGGAACAGTAGGAGTGAACTCGACCATGACGCGGTTCCCGACGACAGTTACTTGGGGTGCGGACACAACACGAAGCTCTTCGAGCGTGTTCGGATGTTCAGGATCATATATAGACCTAATGAGATCTATTTGGCTGAGTCAATGAGGAAAAAAGCGCGAGCAGACGACGGACCGAAGATTTCATCCTGGTCAATAAGCTCCTCCGCCTCCGCCTCCGCCTCCTCTCCATCGGCCCGGACTTCCGACTGGCTGACCCAGAGGTTATCCTTCTTCAACGGTACCTTTGCGGGCTTTACTGGGGCGAAAATGGTCGGATTTGGATTGAAAATCTCGACGGCCATGATGGTTTGGAACGAAGGGGTGTGACTAACACCGTCACGCCATCAGCAACTCATTAACAGAGTCGCGACCTTGCAACGTTTTTCATCTGCCCTACCACGCTCTAGAATGCCACCGAAGGTGTGTTCCGCTGTTGTGATGTGTTCTACATCCAGATTCATTCTCTTTTTTCTCCTCCGGCAGCGAAAACGCGCGGAAGACAACGCCGATGAAGCCACTTCATCGACGCGCGCCACTCGTAGCAGCGCCCGTCAGTCGGCAGGTTCAAGTAAAGACGATACCGCGCCTGCTTCCAGTTCTGCTCCGGTCAAAAAACCAACGACTAAAGCAGCAGCGAAAGCCACTGCAAAGTCATCCGCGGTATTCAACATTTGTTTCTACATTCTCGCTACAAAATGCTGACCTCGAGTCACAGCCTCCGGCTGCGAAGAAGGCAAAGACGACCAAGGCTGCTCCAACCAAGACCGGCGCCAAAAAGACAGCGCCCAAAAAAAGCAAGAAGGCTGTAGACATTTCGTACGTCCTCCCCACCTTTCCTCGAATCTTCTCCACATTCTGACTTCATATTCCTCTGCCGTCCCTCCTTCGCTTGCTGTGAATAAATCCATGTACCCAATTTAAATCCTCCTCAAAGCTCTGATGACGTAATCCACGTGGTTTCCCCTTTTCGGAGTTGACTGATCATTGATCCAGGGCGGCGAGCCAAACGACTCCTTCCTGTGAGTCCACAGCTCCTTCGACATTCCTTCTTGGTTCTCCCACTGCTTATAATCCGGAGCTGCTGCATGTGGATGCACCGCACTTCACATGCACTTTTCTTCTTTATTCTGCTTCTCTTCTCACAACGTTAAAACTACCCACAGCGATGAGCCAGCACAGAGTACGACCACACCTATTCCTTCAACGGTACGCAGAGCGCCATGTTTTATCGTTTTCTCAATCTTACTTTCTATGATACTAGCTACCAGCTCCCATACCAACAGTAGCACTCACAGCCCAGTCCAAACCTAAAGCGGCAGCGCCGGCTGCACCGGTCAAGCCGCAGGCCTCGGTGTCCAAGATCGAGCCCTACAGTCCGGATCGCTCTGCTTCGCTGTTTAAGAAATATGCCGATGAAGACGAACCTACCATCATAGGGCCAGAGGGTTTCGAACAGTTATGCACAGACGCCCAAATTCCATTCGACGGCGCTCTGCCTCTCATCCTTGCATGGCAGCTCAACGCGAAGGAAATGGGCAAGTTTACAAAGGATGAATGGACCAAGGGTACAGAAACCCTCAAGTACGTGCCCCTTGCTAATATCTTCCGACGACCTTTTGACTTCTTCCCAGGATCTCGTCGCTTTCACAGCTTTCTTTAGTCGTGTCAGATCTCGAGAAGCTGTTGATCCAAGGGAAACCTGCTGTGAAAGGATCCGCAGGAAAGAAGGATCCATACGACAAGTTTGCGTATAACAAGTACGCCGCAGACTCAAAGGCCGCGTTCCAGACTCTCTACTCGTACTGCTTCAATTTGGCCAAGCCCGAGTGCGTCCCTTCAAATTATTGGCGCAGGTTGTACTAACGTCATGAAGACAATCGCGCAATATCGACATGGAGGTGCGTTTACTGGCTTGCTATATTTCGAACTGCTCAACCCACACTATATCCCAGACCTCGGTTGCCTTTTGGTCAGTTCTTCTTGTTCCGCAGTACCCACTCATGGCGGAGGTGCTCGAGTTCATCGCGGTTAGTAACGAGGTAAGCGAGGAACCATGCCTCGAAATCATCTCTAACCTAACGCTTATAGGAGAAGGCAACCTACAAGGCCACCAACAAGGATCTGTGGAGCATGGTGCGCCTATACTTAACTATCCTTTCTAACGGCATCTGAGAACCATGCAGATGCTGGAATTCTGTCGAACCGTGAAGCCGACGTTGCATGACTATGAGGCCGAGGGCGTGCGTATTCAGCAACCTGTCTATCATCTCCTTTCCACTTGCTAAATTCGCCTCTTTTTTAGGCGTGGCCTACGCTACTAGATGACTTCGTTGCTTGGAAAAAGGACAAGCTGGGCAACGGGACAGCACCAGCAGAATGAAGTTTGTTGTATACATGTTGTTTCCTCCATTATTTTCAGTTTCTGCACGCATTATTCCCTTTCGTCTTACGCAATGTCTTGAAACACACCTACCTAACCTAAGTCTCGTGCTTAGAATGCTTCTTCACTGCGCTTTGGGTGTTTCAGAATAAAGCCGATGTCTTTCGGAACCGCAGGCTCACAGCAGGCTCATAATTGTTTTTGTGGCAGTGCAACTCCATCAACCTCCGTCAACTTACGGCGATCAGGCTCGCTATTGCCACCCAACGGACATTTCAACTGGTTACAAATGAAGGACTACCTTGACATCGTGACATCGATCCGCTACTTGTCGGGAGCTCACTGGTATTGCCTGCTGCGATCAGATGGCTCGAAACCCCTAGGCAGAGTATAAAACTGCGTGAGATGCCTTTGAGAGACCATTCTTCCGCGTTTCTTACATTCTCTCGACTCTGCCGCACTTCAAGTTTTTTTGTTGGCCATGTCACTTCTTGCAATTTCGCTTGGGTTTATCAGCCTCATTGCGCCTTCGTCTTCGCGTTCCATTCCGACCAAGGGCAAAGGTCACGGCCAAAACCATGTCGGCCACCACCTCAGTCAAAACCAGACCATTAAATGGGTTGACTGCCATACAAGGATACCTGCTATCATTGGAGAGGCTTTGAATGTCACCGCTTCCACACCTCTGCCATCGTCTTTGTTTTGTGGAGGTAAGCGCGTATGAACACCATATTGTTCATCTCATTTATTTCATTTTTAGAGATGGACGTTCCTATGGACTACACCAAGCCCTTTGACTCTTGTAATAACAACATCACCATTGGTTTTGCCATGATTCGCCCCGAAAAGCCCGAGGGAGTCGTTCTCTAGTTAGTCCTTCCATGTTCAGAAACTTGCTCATGTCTGACTTTTTTCTTCTAGTCATGCTGGTACGCTGGCAATTTTGATATCCCTAACTATTCTGTGACGCGTAGTTCATTTAGGTGGACCTGGGGAGAATGCAGCTGTCGAAGCTTGGGCGAGCGCTCTTAACCTTTCAACAACGTTTGCTGGTTTGGACAACCTTGATATCCTCGGTATATTTTTTATGCGGACTGTTTTCTCTTGCGTCAGACTCACTGGCTTGCCAGCAATCAACACTCGTGGGATTGAATTTTCGAACCCACTGAACTGTTCATCGGGTGTTTTCTTCAATGATATACCCTATGCATTGTAAGTCTTCCATCTCAGCGAAAATCGCATATTTTGACATTGTTCCAGCCCTAGCTCTCAAGAAGAATATGACGCGTATCAAGTCGCCATGTCCAACTTCTTCTCGAGTTGCACGAACAATACCCGCCCTGCCGGAATCATGGAGCACGTTAGGACGAAAGAGGTCATCCAAGATTGGGACACCGTTCGCGCAGCTCTCGGATACGACAAAGTCCACTTCACTGGAATCTCATAGTAAGAGTCCCGACTATTTCACTCGATCTTCAACTAAGAGATATCAGTGGAACATTCGTGTCAGCAGCATACGCTGCGCGGTTCCCTGAGCGTGTAGGCCGCTTCGTCATCGATGCTGTTATCCCTCATGGAATGGTATGCTATTCATACTTCACGTGTCCAAGGCACCACTGAGTTTTTGCAACGAAACAGGGGTTCCAGGAGATGATTACAGACCAGATCGTCGCGATTAATCGGCTCCTTCTCCGCGCCGATGCATTCTGCATGAACGACCCCGCTTGCCCGTTCCATGGTCAGGGGAAGGGCAGCGTCGTCAAGGTGGGTATCTGTGCGATTTGTCCGATGCAGTACTGACCGCTTTTCAGGCATGGGATACACTGTTAGCGCAGGCCATCGAGAAGCCGCTCGCAGCACCCAGCTGTGGTCCTGGAACTGGATGCAACTCTCCGGTCACCGCCACAGACTTGCGTTTCGGTGTCCATGCAAGCTTCCGATCTGATCCAGACTTCCCGCTCTTCAGCTTTGCACTCAATGCCTCGCTGAACGGAGACGCGAGTCTCTTTGGATACCAACCTGCAGCTGATATCCGTGAAACCGTGGTGTCCCCTCTTCTCTGCTCTGACTTCAGTGCGTGCTCTCCGCATGTCTCTGGATCCTGTCGCTTATTTTCCTCCATTTCAGAGCTCTCGGATGACCGGAAAACATTTGAAGGCTTCAACAATTTCACTCTCACCGCTCAACCTTTCGACCAGCATTCAATAATTTATTCTCAAATTTACCAGTTGGCGCTCATGTGTGTTGAATGGCCCTTTTCCGTGCCGGAGCAAACGACCTTCTCGTCTGATCTCCCGATTATGTGGGTGACGTCCGATTATGACTTGAAGTAAGCCCAGCTTCTTCTCTTACCTTCACATCTAACCTGGTCCTGCAAAGCTTGCCGACGGAGCTCACAACCTTTGCCTGGGAGCAAACGCCCAATGCTTCGCTTGTGATCAGACACGGGGACAACCATGGCTCCATTTCCCGTACGTTGCATATTTAGCTCTCGCTCAACACCCCGCTCACATCTTTCTCAGTAAATGGCGCTGCCGGAGTTGTGGCGGACATTGCACACGAGTTCCTGCGTACCGGCGTGAGGCCTGTAGCCCAGGATAACGCTCAAGTGACTGTTATTTCACCTGGAGGCACTCGGGGACCCATTCCAGATCCATACGATGTCCCGACGGGCGCTGTGGCGGGGGACAAGAGCACGATTGAGGACATTGCTTGAGTACCATTATTTATTGCATCTTATTTCATTTTCAACGATGGCGGTGTTCTCTACAATTTGTACGAAATGTGTGGCTGGTGGTTCTTTTGTGCTTTGAAGACGAGTCTCGTTCTTGAGATTGCGACGTGGACGGACAGGGCGAGACAAGTCCAGTCGCGGAGAAGGAAAACCCGCAACGCGGTTGACATGTGATACTTCGGACCTTTTATTCCCTTTCTTCCCCATAAGTACTTCGCACTTTGAATTCCACCCCAAAGCTTTTCCAAAGGATATCAGGAGACTGGAGACATGGACGGCTATGAAAGAGTCGCGTCCGGGTCGCCCACGTATTTCCCTAGTGACCCAACCACTCCGGGCGAGCCGCTCGAGTTTACACCACGACGGCAGGCTATGGCTTCATTTGAGAATCTTGTAGCGCTTGCCAATTACCAGGAGCGCCTCAAGGGGGCCCGCAAGATCGTTTGGCGCGACAGGGGACAACCTGTGGTCGAGTTGCCGACGTTGAAGGATTGCCTGGAGCATGCGGGAACCGGAGCATTGAGTGAGCATTTTCTTTTGTTCTGACGCTCTTTTTTTAAGGCCGAGCAGGATCTGCCACTCTTGCGTTCAACATTCGGGCGTCCTTCAACTTGGTTTTAGCCCTTATACGCATCCATAAGGTCCCCAGGTCCGTTGAGAATTTGCAAGGGTGACGTATACTTAGCGATCTATTCGCAGAGATCATCGTCTAACGCTCATCCGGAATGCTGTCTTTGGAACGGATTCTTTTAGGTTTGCGGCCATGCTGGTAACTCGTGTTCTGTCTACAGTCGCGTGCAAAGAGGTCTGAATTGTATAGGGCACCTTCGCCGCGCTGTACAAATTTCTCATCAACGCGCTACCCATTCTCATTCCCGCCATCAAACCGCGTCCTCGAGAACTGTCCTCTGCGTTCGACGACGACGACGATGAGGAAGAGATGGAGCTTCCCCGGGTCGTGTCGTATCCCGCTTCGGGCCCGGCGACGCCACACCTTCACCGGCGGCGTTCCGCGCGGCTCTCCCTGAGCGCACACGCCCACATGGCCCTCGTCCGCAAGCGCACGCGTCGATGGCACTCTGCGCTCGCAGGCGCCGTGGCGGGCAGTCTCGCCATTCTGTGGGAAAAGCGGAACCGGCGGGGCGTTATTGCGCAACAGATGTTTGTTAGGTACACCGCGCGCTCACAGCACCGACCCGCTTCTCACTTCACCCTAGAGGGCTGCAGGGCTCATACAACTCCTTCTCGGGAAGGCACGGAATAAGTGTGCCCTATGGGGCCGTCATGGTGTTTGCTG
Organism: Mycena crocata; assembly: GCA_029281795.1. Taxonomy (NCBI): domain Eukaryota; kingdom Fungi; phylum Basidiomycota; class Agaricomycetes; order Agaricales; family Mycenaceae; genus Mycena; species Mycena crocata. Next base: position 638,250 of record JARJCP010000014.1, on the reverse strand, counting down.
TCGCGTGCGGACAGATCATGTACGCGTTTACGATGCGCCCGGATACCCTGCCGCGTTCATATATCAACTGGTTTGTAAAAAATCATGCATGCATTGTTACTGCGATGATGCTGACCCACCCAAAGGATCCAAGGTGCGGGTAGACTGTCCGCCGATGGCGTCAAGATCAATCATCACGCCGTCCGCGACCACACCGTCGACCTCCCCTCACTTGACAAGATCATGGCACGCGCAGACGTCACCCCAGCCAACATAACAGCCCTCACCGCGCTACGCGAGGCTGCCCTTGCTGGCAGCGACGTCCCACACTACGCCCCCTGCTACGTCCTGCACCCCGCGCTGACGAGCTGCTGGAGCGTCCCGCTCGACCGCTTCTTCGACGTCTTCAAGTGGATGCTCCCCGTGTACTCCGCGCTGCACTTCCTACCAAGCATCCTCTTCCGCTGGCGCGTGTTCCGCGCGGACCCTGGGCGCGTGCTCGTGCGCGCGGGGATGGGCAGCATGCGCAGCTCGGCGTTCCTCGGCGCGTTCGTCGTCATCTACCAGTGTACGTCGCTGCTGTCTCATCTACTCGTCAAGCATTCCCTAACGTCGTCGGTGCAGCGGCCAACTGCTTCAAGAACCAGCTCCACGCGCGGCTCATGGCGTCCCCGCTCATGCGGAAGCTACTTCCGCAGCGCCTTGTCGACCTTCTGATCTCAAGGGGCTCGTTCTGGGTCCCGGGCTTCCTTGCGGGACTCTCGCTGCTCATCGAGGACCAGCGGCGGCGCGCGGAGCTTGCGATGTACGTCCTGCCCAAGGGCATGGAGAGCGCCTGGGTCGCTGCGCGCGGGCGCGGGCTCGTGTTTCGCACAGGCAACTGGGGCGAGAGCGCGCTCACTGGGCTCGCGATGGGGATGGTCATGGTGCGTCTTCCTGGCTCAATCCCGATGAAGCATATCTGATACATTATTCACTGACAGAGCATATACCAAAACGACCCCGAGCACCTCTCGGGACTGGTTCGCAAGATTATGTACCAGTTCATTGGGCCGAATTAATGGTAAGAAAAAAAGATGATGATGATGATGATACAAGGCGATGTAATGAGTCGGAGCTTTGTAGTGTACTATTATACGGTTCGAGTGGCAGATACAGACATACTGATACAGATCCGCGAAAGATAACAGAGTAATGAAAGATGGTGCAATGCCCTGCTGATGTATTATAAGGGTTCTTGCTGCTTCACCCCACTAAGGTCTTGGGTCAATTCCCTGGAGAGACAAATGGATAGATGCGACTCACAGAAGCAGGACGTGCTGGCCCCCAGCGCTCGCGGCAGTGACACGGTGCGCCTTCAAAGCGGTATTCGCGACGCGCGTCGGCGTCTTAGCGTTGGAAATGTTCCCTAACCCCAGCTGGCTCGCGTTGCCCTCCCCCCACGAATATAGGAACCCGTTCTCGTCGACAGCGAGCGTGTAGCGCTCGCCCGCGCTGATGTGCGTTATCCGCGTGGCAGAGAACCCTGCTGAGCACGGAGGGAGTTCAGGTGCGGGGTCGTGGGCCGTCGGTGGGGGCGGGAAGGCGACGCGCACGGGCTCGTGCACGAGGAAGTCGTCCCGCTTGGGCCGCTCGTCCGGCGGCAGGTCGGGGTCCGCGTTTGCAGCGTCGACCTCCGCGAGGTGCTCGATAACGCGTGGATGGTCGTCCGCAAGCCCCAGCCGGTCCGAGCCGTAGCGCCCACAGGCCCAGACCTCGCCATTGTCGAAGAGGAAGTGCGTGTGGTGCTCCCCGCCGGCGACCTCGATGACACGCGCGCCGCCGTGCTGGTCGGGGTGCAGTGCTTCGACTTTGGTTGGTTTCTTGATCTGTGGCTCGTCGTCGTCGACGCCCGTCTGGCGCATCTGGTTCAGGCCCCATGCGAACACGGTGCCGTCCGCTGCGATCGCAAAGGAGTTGTGGCACCCGGCGAACACGCCGACGATGAAGCGCAGCGGGAGGGGTTCGGGCTTGAGCCCGTTTATTTTGCGTCGCTCCATGATTCGGCGGCCGAGTTGGAAACTCGCGCCGTTCCCCCATGCGTACACCGTGCCGTCGCAGGTCAGAGCCAGGGCGTGGTCTTCGCCGCAGGCAACACTGCTGATGAGCTTCTTGCTGAAAGCGGGGTAGGCTGTCGGTACCATGACCTTGTCCTTGTGGCCCATAAATCCAAGCAAGCCATCAGACTAGAAAGCGCATAAGCGGGAGAGAAAAGCAGGTTAATCAGACACAGAGAGACAGACATTAAACGTTCCCCATGCACGAAGTTCTCCCGTCTCGCTGATCGCGACGCTCAAGTTATCGGACGCAGCGATGAATGTGGCGCGGAACCCATCCAGACCTGAGACGAGCTCAGGAATATTCTCAGACTTCCCCTCTGATGGTTTTGACAAGCGGCCCAGGGCGAGGGAATCGTTGAGGCCAAAAGACCATATCTAACGCGGTTTCCGATCAACAAACGCGAAACCACACGCGAAGAAAATAACACGCACTTTACCATTCGAGTCGAGAATCAGAGAGTGCATCCCACCCGCCGCGACCCTCTCCAATCCACTGGGGCCCATGTTTCCCGATGTAACAAGTTCCAGGACCGCAGGATGCACGCGAGGACGCATGACTTCTTTTTCCTGGTCGTCGCCGAGCCCAAGCTGACCAGCATCTACCGCGCCATGGACGAGCAGAATATGTCTCTCGGTGGACTGAGAAGGACCAGGAATTGGATTTAGAGGACCCTCTGACTGAGCACGAGCGCGTTTTCTTGGCTGAGGTGCTGAGGCGTCATCCGCAACTTTTCGTTTGCTGGCTGATAAACGTCAGCAATTTGCAGGATAGGCGTGCTGAAGAATATACTTGTTTTCTGGGTGGACGCCGTTTTCCGTGGCATCGCTGTGAACCGGCAAGTACTCCAAGAAAGTGTAAGTACTCGGGACTTTCAACTTCGGTCTGCTTCGGCAACCGCGACTGAATTCGAATCCGCTGCAGGGCATTATTTAAATAATCCCGCAAATGAGCCCGTCGCTCGCCACCCCTTTTTCGTGCAACTACATTCCTGGCAAGCAGTATAAGAGCGTGGACAAGACCCAACACATCGTGCGTAGATGTGGGCGCTCTTGTTTCGGCGGTGACGCAGGACAGACAGTGACTACTTAAAAGACGATAAGTCGCGGAATGATGGCAAGTACAGAAACCAGGGTGAGTTTGCTTGGAGAGCTCTTGGGCATTCATAGGAAGTTCACCTCTTCGACTGCTAACCCCACGAGTCCGGCGTCGGAGCAACTCTACCTGAAGATTCGACCCCCTAAATGAATGAGTTGCCGCCCTTATTCCGCCCTCATTCATTAGTTTAACAAAGATTTTATAACACAAAAGTGAAAGAACAATTGATAAACGATTACTTTTACTATAGATAATCGTCCCGTATTTGAAGAAAGAAAGGAACGGCGATGATGTTTTGTTGAAGGAAGGTGGGTTGATTTTCATTCCAGTTGTGCCTAAGAAGCAGTCGTATTTCCCTTGCTCGCCGGGGCTCCTGCTATCGCCGTCACAGGCCCAGAAGAAGGGATGACGGTAATATTGCCCCAGGGAGCCATGCCATAAGGACCTTCCACTGTGGCCAAGGGCCAGTTGGAGTCATCGTAGCCAGGAAGCTGGAACCCAATCGGGGTGCCCAAGTTGGACTTCCAGCCTCCATCGGTTACCGCGAAGGCGCCAGAGGTGCAATTGCACTCGGCCGTGTTGATTTCGATCGCAGCTAGCACACCCGCCGGGTTGTTTACAGTGGCGGTATTCACGGCATAGATCGCAAACACAACATTCTGCGCCGGGACCAAGAAATTGACGGTATACTGTTGGGCGACTCGGAAGTCAGTCCCAGACCCAACCAGGACGCCGTTAACATAGATCGAATATTCGTTGTCGGTGGTGATTATAATGGTTGCAGACGTAGCAGTCTGTCCGGCGGGAGGGGTGTACGTTCGGCGGAAGGCGCGGGGGCCGGGGGGGGCGACGCCATTCACCACTTCGTTCGTCCAGATCCAAGCCGCATTTGTGAGGGAAAGGACTGGAGGAGCCGAGGGGATAGCTACTTGCCCCCAGGGACTGACACCATAGGCTCCCTCGCCAATGACAGGTTTCCAGCTGCTGTCGTCAAACGACAGTTGCTCGTAACCACTAAGGACAGTGGTCGAGAAGCGCCAGGTGGTATCGGAAGTAATAAGACTAGTTGTGCCATCGCTGTAAGTGATTTGGATGGCCGCAAGCAGGCCTGCGGGATTAGCAGTAGAACCAGCGTTCGCGGCCGTCACCGCAAACACATTGAGGCAAGGCTGCAGAGGTACGCAGAACCTTTCCGCAAATCTGAAATCTCCGCCAGTGCCCACTTGGGCACCATTGACATACAAAGTCAGGCCGTTGTCGACCGAAAGGATAATGTCCGCTTGGATGGGTCTTTTGCCGAGAGGGGCAGTGAAAGTCTTGCGGAAAGCGCGCGTTCCAACGGGAGCTTGGCCACTGGATACTTCGTTGGTCCAAATCCATGTGGACTGGTCGAACCCGAGCGCCGGAGCGCGAGGAGCGAAGCTGGAATCGAGGTGCTCCGAACCTGGCAACAGCAAGACAAAAAGCCGACGCGGAGAGTATATAGTTCCTACCGATCGAATATCCGACTGTAGAGCGCAGCGTGACAAATGCAAGGAGGAAATAAAGAACTGTAGAGTTGAGACGCTCTTGAGTTGGGTGGTTTGGGGATTTTAGAAAAAAATGCAAACACTTACACCGGGCTACCATGATGAGATAGAACGCTGGGGAACTAAAGACAATACTCCATACACTGTCCCTTTTATGCAACCTAATGCTCCACTGGTTCGCGGGGAATTACGCTTCAGCGCTTGCTCTTACCTCAAAAGACAGGAAAAATGAAGTCTATACATCGCCGGTGTCAGTGCAGCGCCCTTGGAGAAGCCCTAGAGGGACGGGCGGCGGTGAAGCAGCAATATTCTTGAGAACTGAGGAGCCTGATAGACAGACGGATGGCAGGAGATTCCAACGCATTGCGTGTACACCAGAAAGCTGATAATAACAAAATTCCAAGTAGGCGCATCCTTGTATGTTAAAGCTACCGCATCATGACAGAGAGCTTGAATGAAAGCATATAATCAGTGAGAAAAGCCCCCAGACGGATTGCCAGAAGGAGAGCCAGTTCGAAAGTACTGCTTCTTGGGCGGCTGCGGTGAATCGGAATTCCAGCAAAGCTTACAAACAGAGCGGCGGATGTATCAGTAATCCGATGGGTGAGGAGGAGCAGGCGCGGCTCTCCTGGAAGTCTCAGCAAGTTTGGACAGCAAGGAGGAGAAGGATCGTTCGTCCAGACGCCGATTGCTGACTCAGCTTAACATCAAAGGCGTGGGAGATCTGCTAACTGCAGCTTGCCTCCAACTTACATCTGGACTTTCTGGTCATGTATAGAAAGCTCAAAGACGCTTGGAAGAATAAGTACCCCCAACTCACGAACTTGTCCTCAAAAAGCCAACTTAACCCGAAGTTCCAACCTATAGTCTAGGCCTGTCTCGGCGCCAACTCGGCGCGGATTGCGGAAGGTTTCACTCTGTTACTGCCCCCCCCCACACACACTGGAGGATGGCCGAGACACATGCGGAGCAAAAAAGTCAAAGACAGTCTCGCATTTTTCCTTTCAAGGTATAAAAGGCTGCCACTTGCAGCAAGATTTAACACCGAAAACTTCCTCCACTCAACACTGGTGAAAACATGTCCACTATTCCTTCATCCTCTGCCTTCGACGTCAAGTACTGTTCGCTGTGCGACGCGTATTTCTACAGCGATGAGATGCTCAAGGCTCACCTGAAGAGTTCCAGCCGGCATCCCAAGTGCGTCACCTGCAAGAAGAGCTTTCTCAACAACAACTCTCTTCGGAATGTGCGTTCTTCTGTTTACCCCCGCCCTTCACGGCTAACATCCGGTTCAGCACTATGTTCTCTCCTCGCGGCATCACTTCTGTCGCATCTGTGAGAAGCAGCTCAAGTCTGCTGGAGGGCTACGCATCGTATGTTCCTTTGCCACCATGTCACGACTGCATCACTGACTTGTTTACTACAGCACATAGAATTCTCGCATCTCGACAGTGACAATGAGGATGGGCCATTCACTATGGCGGATGGCTGGGAGGACCAGCTCGCCCTCGAGGAAGAGGCAGCGCTCGGCGGCGGGGAGATCCCCATCCCGCAAGATGATGCCGAGCCGCTCGAAGACCTCACTCGCCGCACACAGTTACTGGTACGTTGCCAATGAGTTTTATTTATTTCATCTGATCCGTGCCTCCCAGAATCTCCACGAGAAGGTCAAGTCTACGGGCGTTTTGAAACCGCGGTGCCCTATCTGCCTTTCGGAACGGAAGCAAATGTGTGCGACGCGTTGCGGGCATGTATTTTGTTCGGGGTGAGTTCATGGCCCCCGTCCAGGAAACTCGTCATGACTTTGCCTCAGGTGCATCTCACACGTCCTAGACGACACAAAGTCGTGCCCGACGTGCAGGCAGCCGGCAGTAAGAAGTCAACTGCGCAGGCTCGATCTGCATGTGTTCGGCCCATGCCCCATAATGACCTCTTCATGATGGCCCACATACAACAATCTCAGTACCATGGCGCGGGAAAGCTCGTCACTAGTAGCCCTTACTTCGAACTTTGCACATACATCGTGTATTAATATTTCATTCTATGTACGAGGGATCCTTGTCCTCGTCAACAATAGGCTTCTGGGACCGTGGAATGATAGGTAACTCTGCGAAAATAGCGACAGACAAAATCCCGTCGCACACAATAGACTCGACCGGTTTCAGGGAACGGAAAGTTGGATATCTTGTTCCAGTGGACACTTCTTGTTTTCGCTTTGTCCTGTTCGGTGTGGAGGCTGTGAATAACAACACCAAATTAAAGCATCGTTTTCAGCTTGCCTCGTCGTCCTCGTCTTCTACCCACTCCATTCACATTTTTTACACCTGCTGCATCATCGCACATACAATGTCCAGACTCCATCCTCTTCCCGCCCCAGTAGTCCATGCTGGTTTCTCCGTCTCCCAGTCCAAGTCGACTGTATTGGCTGGTGTCCAAGACGCGTATTGGAGCGACGACGAAGCTGTGCGTTTCTCTCTTTCTTTCCACATTCCCTCTGACGCCTTTTTCCTTTCGCAATTTTTCAGGAAGACGCGGAATGCCCGCTTTGTCTCGAAGAAATGGATATTTCGGATCTCAACTTCAAGCCCTGCATTTGTGGTTACCAGGCGAGTTTTGCTGCCTCTTATCGCCCTGCGCTCGCTCAATCGATGTGTTATTCAGATATGCCGCTTCTGCTGGCACCATATCAAGGAGAACCTCAACAAGCGGTGCCCCGCCTGTAGACGAGTCTACACCGACGAAGCTGTCGAGTTCAAGCCCATTGCAACTCAAGAGTGCGTCTCCTTTCTCTTTTACGCGCTCTCTCTTAGCCAGTCTCGCTGACCCTTGATTATCCCGATAGTCACAAGCGCCTCACTCAGCAAAAGAAACAGCGGGAGCGCGAGCGCAAAGAGCTTGACGCGCTCGGGAGACGTCACCTAGCCAACGTTCGCGTGGTCCAGCGAAATGTAGTCTATGTGGTCGGCATTGGCCCGCGATTCGCCAAGGAGGAGGTACGGCGCCTCATGTTCTGTGGCATTCTACTGACTAATCCTGTTTTCTCAGCTCATCCCGACCCTGCGGTCAAATGAATACTTTGGCCAGTACGGGAAGATCACCAAGATCCTTCTTGTGAAGCGGACTCCCTCCGGCGGTGGTGCGCCTGTTGTTGGGCTGTATATAACATACCACCGCCGAGAAGACGCTGCGCGCGCAATCGCTGCTGTTGATGGAACTGCATCGCCTGGTGGGGGACGGGACATCATGCGAGCGAGCCATGGGACCACAAAGTACTGTATGGCTTTCCTTCGTGGCGTGAGCTGTAGCGATCATGGCTGTATGAACCTGCATGAATGGGGCGACGAGAAGGATTGCTTCACAAAAGAAGATTTGACGACTCTGTACGTCCTGGCCTCTTCATAGAACTTATGTCTCACATGTCGCAGGAAACACACCATGAAGGCGACCGAGAGTCGAACAAGGACCGTTATCGGGAGCAAGAAGGATGACGCAGAGGGTTCGTGTATTCTCGCCTTTCTCAGATACCTACTCACCTTTAGAACAGGATTACCAAAAGCTGCTGCTTGGGGTAAGGGCCCGACGGCCCCTTTGGCCACGTCTATCCCGGTTATCCAGGCAAGCTCCTCTTCGTCGCGCCCGACCCGTCGTGGAGCCGGCGGAGCACGACAAGCACGCAATGCTGCAGCTGCTGGCTCATCCTCGACGGCTGAAACGCGTACTTCAAGTGCCAGGGATCGCAAAGCTGCAAATACAAAGGTGTCTACACCGGCTCCGTCTTCACGTCCATCTACGCCTTCCTCTGCTCTTTTACCACCAAGACCTGCCACTCCTGCAGAAAGCAAGGTGCTACAGACGAAGAAGGAAGCTCGTACTGCTCCACAACCTTCTCCATCCCCCGCACCCTCCGCAGCAGCAGATTCCGACGTGGGATCAGGCTCACATGATGCAGCATTAGCTTCTCCTGTGCGTCCACAATCCACGGACTCGGTGATATCCTCCACGCCATCCGTTCCCCCTGGCCTCCCAGCTATCCCGCCAGGTCTCTCTGGGCCCCCAGGTATTCCAGCGCCCAGCCGACCGCCACGGGTTGGTACAGCGTCACCGCAGACCCCTCTCCTGGCATCGCAGTCGTCGTATCAGATGTCGACTGCCGCTCGTGCGTTGCTTGATGACGTCAAACAGCGACGCGAGTTAGTGCAGGCGCCGGTGGTCCCACCTTTCCCTGACTTCGACCGCACGCTCGAAGTCTTGAATGGCGATGCTGGAGGAGGGTTCAGCTTCAATCTGGATCCTAAGCTGGCGGGCTCAGACATTGATGCGAATGTGGAGCTGTTACCAGATTTCGAGGCAGAAGCCCAGATACCATTCCATGGTACCTATATGGCCGCGTTTCCTGCATTACGGGGGTCTGCATCGCCGAGTTCTTCTCCATTTATGACTCCTCCGGGTCTACCATATGCCCATAATCCCAGTCGTTCTATTTACGATCCCTTATCCATCCGCCCGCCAATGACGCCTATCGAACGACAATCCACCGGTGGATCAAGCTACCTCGGTTCCTTCAATCCGTTTGCGGATACGGGTGATGACCCACCGACCTCCGGCTCTGCTCGACCCCAGTACTCTCCGTTAGATGACGACCCGAGCAGGAAGGTGTCGCGTTTCGGGTTCGCGCGTGGACGACAAGGATCGACGACGACCTCCTCGCCACTTCACGTTCCCTCCCCACTCGCTAACAGCGCAAGCGAAGGACATTCGTTCTATAACTCGTCGGAAGCAGCGCCTCCGCAATCAGCTGCGCCCCCTCCCATAGCACAATGGGGAGGATCATATTATCCATTGAATGGTTCAGCGACAAGTTCCCCTCTGGTACCGCACGCGCAAGCGCAACCGGTGTACAATCAACAGCAGAGCCGGTTTCAGCCGTTCGAATCCGGCGTCAGCGAAGCTCAACTGCGAGATTTCATTCAAAACAGCCGCGAGCGTGCTAGTTCAGCCAACGGCCCTCTCAGTACCCCTGCTGGTATGAGGCTTCTCTTTATATAATTCGCTTGTATCGAGGTTGACGGATTTCTTTTTTGTACTGTACTTTTCTCTATAAACGACGTTACACTTCGGTTTACTTTGCAGAACCGTCCGCTCCTTTCGGCATGAGCCAGTCTCAATCTTTCGCCGATCCTGCAATCATGGCTGCTCAGTTTGCGCCATCTCTACCGTCCGCCGGTTATAATCATGGTCCTATGAGTTACGGTCCTCCACCTGGTCTTTCGTATGGGGCACCGCCTGGTATAATGCAACATCCCGCCGCCCAGAATCACGGAGTTGCCGAGAGCATGGAAAGCAATGGGTCCGCACATGGTGAGTCTTTTTCCATTTTTATCGAGGGGAGGGAGGTCAGCGTACCGAGTGCCGTGCTTTCTCAGTGCGGAAAATCTATTATCGGCATTGAGGCAATCATCCCCTCCTTCCGCATGGACTCTCTCTCGACTGGACTAAATGAATCATCGCCCTATAACCCGCCTAATGAACTCGTTCTCCCTCCTCTCACTCTCTTTTCGAGGGTAGGGTGATCATCGTCTATCTTTGACGCTGACATATCTTCTTGTCGTTCTGTCTAATGCAGTTTCGACAACGGACTCGCCGGCGCTTTCTCTTGCGCTATCGTCTTCCGACTTTCCGGCATTAATGGCTTCTTCGGACTCTGTTGGGTCAATGGTGCGCCGGGATGAGCAGTCGCCGACTGATGAGCCTCTCTCAACTCAGGATGACAAGGCTTTGGAGAAGGCCGAGCGCAAAGCCGCCAAGAAGGCGGCTGCTGCGGAGAAGGCAGCAGAGCGGCAGAAAATCGCACAGGAAAAGGCTGCAATTAAGACGGTGGAAAGAGCTCGAGTGGCACAAGAAAAGGCGGTGGAAAAGGAGAGGGCTGCGGCGTTGAAGGCGGAGCAGGAACAAGTTCAGAGGGAGAAGGTCGAAAAGGAAAAGGCTGCTAGGGAAAGGGAGAAGGATCGTCTTGTCAAATTGGAGCAGCAGAGGCAGGCTCAAGTCGCGGAGAAAGAGAAGGAGGCTCAGGCGGAGAAGGAGAGGGAGAAAGCGAAGAAGGCGGCAGCGGTCAAGGCGAGCGAGCCCAAGGCGAACAAGCGGCCAGAGGTCACCTCGTCGAGCGCAGCCAAGGCGCCAACGCGACAGACATCAGCTCCTAAAACGACGACGATGCCTGCTCCTTCCGAACCCGTTTCGCAGGTTCCTCTTCTTTCCAAAAAGCCGAAGAAGAACAAACCGGTCAGCAAACCAATCAAACTATCCAAAGAAGAAGAGCACCTACCTGCCGATGAGACCATGCCGTCTGCATCGACCGAAGCGGCCCCGCCCCCTGCTCGGCCCCCCACCACTGCCACATCCAGCTCGAACAACTCCCGTTCGCAGTCTTTAGATGGTAACATGCCGACAACGGTCGAAGAATTATTGGAAGATCTTCACATCTTGAATCCTACGATGGACCTTCCCAATCACATCTTCTTCGACGTTCATAAGCTCAATCCAGCCAGCAAGATGCCTCTCGAGTATGGTCCCCTCGTTCACGCTCTGTCGGCGCTGTCCGTTGGCGGCGGCTCATTCGCCAATGGTGCCGGTTCGGGGCCTGCTGACACCGCTATCTCGTCCTTCCAGGAGCTGCTGGAGACCCTCACACAGACGATCTCAGCGTTGCTTCGGCTCCTCCCTCGCACCACTTGGGATGAAAGCTCATACTTCGACGGTGTGTTAGGCGAGATGCTGAAAGGTGGCGACTATGACAACAACCTCGACGATTCCAAAGATAACAATGTTGAAGCGTTGACATTGGCCCTGGAGCGTCGCGCGCGGTGGATGGAGGTACAGCTTTCGAAGCTTGAGGAACTGCACCGCGATATCAACACCGCAGCCGTGAGGGCCGTCCTTTCTTTCAACGATAACGGGTGGGATCGTCATGGATTCATGCCGCGTGTGGGGAATACGCTCCGCAGGTTCGACAGCATTGGTCTCGTCGAGGAGGATGGGGCCCTCAGAAGTATGTCCGCAGATGAGCTGGAAAAGAAATTAATGGTGGCGAAAGAGGCGGCCGTGTTTGCGGAGACTGAGGTTCGCGAGCTGATGGAGAATATGCATTCGATTAGGCCCCTTGAAGACGAGTAGAATGTACCGGCGCAGTAGTAGTAGCGATAAAGTAGGTTGCATCGAAGCGAAGTACACTGAATGCAACATTCGGTTGACGATTAGTAGTGCTGAACCACCTCTTACACCTCTGCTCCAGCTCTACACACGAACATCGCTGGAGTCTCCGACTTGTGTTGATCCTGAGTCCGATCTCCTTCTAAGGACCGAGTTGCAGTCGTTCAGCTCGGAAGAGCCGGCGCAGAGAGAGGCGCTGCAATCTCTGCACGAATTGTTGAGTTTATTCCAGCTTCTTAGTTTGTTTGTTACCTCAGGTTGTGGACAAAGTTTTTTCATTGCTTTCTGGACGAAGAAGGCCGATGGCGATGGTTTGAACGAGCCTCACTGACCTTCGACAGGCAACTTGAAGCTGACAAGTGGTTGTGATTACCACAGCTATCTCGATGCCTAGTAACTTCGCCCAGAAAGACGTGACACTCGAAGCAGCATTCGCAATCCATGTCGGGTCAAAAATCGAAACAGTCATATGAGCCAATCCCAATCCTGCTGGGGTACCATAAAATTGCGACGACAAGGGGCGGCACGCGCAACGCCAGGTCTCATCGACAGCTGTTTTCTTTTCTCCTCGCAATTCTCATTTTATGGTTGCTTGGATTACACGTCGCGCAGTTCTTTCCGACCCACGCTGTCCGCGACAGCGACGAATTGGCGTGTAATGCAGACGATCCTCGACTCAAGGTACTCCTCTGTTTTCTGCTGAGGAATTGAGACTAAGGCCAACGGTTGAAGCCTTATGGAGACGTGGACGATGCACAAGAATGTGCCGAATGGTCGACCTCGACCGATTCCAACATCTCCATCATTTCCTTCGACCTCCTTCATGGGGCCGACTTACTTTTCTTTCTGTCCAGAGGACCTGTGTCTGGACGTTTCGACATGATTCGAAGGACTAACTACTCGTATCCTGGTGTCTCAAAATTCATTACGGTTGAGGTTACGACCAATGAGGACAACCTCGATCACATCAAGGCTTGTCGAATGGGTAATGTGGCCGAAATGAACGGGGAATCTTATTATGGGTACGCCTCGAGCCAAGATATCCCAGTGGGCGCTAAGAAATATACCAGGCGGAGCCTGGGAGTCCACAGAATAGTGTGAACATTACAGTGTTTATTCCACTGCACATGCGCTTTCATAAAGACATGGCCAAATTTTCGCACGACATCACAGGCAGTTTTGACGATTGGTGGAGTCCTACTGAATTTGGAGTCATCCGCTTTAAATCGTCGGATGCTCTCATATTGTTTACATCGGTAATACACTCCTCAAATTCGATTGTGCTGAAGCTGATGGATGCCCAGGGGTTGAGAACAGTCTCTGCCTTCATTCAAACAAGCAATGCTGAAGTCAGAGGTGAGCTCTCTGGAAAGAACCGCGTCGACATCAAAACAAGCAATTCGCCCATTTCCATCGTTGTCTGGATGAGCGGTCTTGGTAACGGGTCAGACATCACATTAATCACATCCAACGGGTTCGTTTTTAACCCTTATAAGTCATCATTTCTATGTTGACCCTTCCACAGGACGGTCGATAGCATGTTTGGGGTCACACACAGTATGGTCAACACGACGCTGAGAGCCGAGGTTCATACGTCGCACGCCGCGGTTAGAGTCCTGACTGACCCATTGGAATCGATGGCAACAAACTCAAGTTTGGTACTCGATGTTTCAACATCTTTTGCTCCAGTGTCTGTGTATTTGGCCCCGGCCTACGAAGGCAGTTATGATCTCATAACGACCGTACCTGGCACGAAAGTTGTCCAGGATCCAGAAGTAGAGGATCCGTCTGAAATGGGCAGGCAACGAACCCTGCGGAGGACATCCAGTGGACAACATGCCCGAGGATACTTGTACTGGAGTCATGACGGCACTTGCTCCGAGGAAGGGAGGAACCGAGGGTCTGTTAGGGTTCGTAGCTCTGAGTCAGCCATTACAATGTACTGTTGATATCATTGAAAAGTAATGTTCTTGATGTTACTTAGTCGGGATATAACTGAGGAAAACGCGTGAGTATTGTGCTATTGACAACAAACGTACATAGTCAACTTACCTTGCCCGGATTCATGATGTTATATGGATCTACAGTTTTCTTGATCTGCTTCATCAAGGCGACTGTCCCTTCTCCGAGCTCCTCCTTGAGATATTCCTTCTTTCCAACCCCGACACCGTGCTCTCCCGTACCTAGATGGAACTCGGTTAACTCCTTGGGCAATTGATTAGATGCTCTCTCACATGTACCGTCCAAAGCGAGTGCACGATGAACAAGACGATGAACTGCCTGGCTCACCTGATATCGTGGTCAGAATTCGCGCTTTTCTTTTCAGAGGAAAACTGACCTGCTCCAACTCTTTATCGTCGCGGAAAAGAATCAGCGCATGGAAGTTGCCATCGCCAACATGTCCAACGATAGTGCTAGCAAGTTTCGACTCAGCCAAATCGCGCTTTGTCTCCAACACGAGTACTGGGAGCCGAGACACTGGGACGCTTCCGAGATGCATTAAACGGGTCCGATTGGTGGGTCGAATGAGCAACTCACCAGACGTCCGTTGTCCAGCATTTGGAATCAGGATGGGCCGTCAGCGTGGACATCAGCGCATATTTGCGGTTCTGCCACAACGTCTCCGCCTCCTCGTCCGTGGCAGCGAATTCGAATTGACTGCTTCCGTGTTTCTTGACGAGTGCCTTAATGGCATTGGAGGTGAGCTTGATAGCCGCGTCATCTCCCTGGAGCTTGAAGAAAAGTGTGTCCTGAACGGGGTAGGTGTGGTCGACGAGCCCGCCATTGTTAAGGGCGTCCATCACTGGGAAAACGTCAAGATTTATGCCGCGAAGAAACCAACGTCGCCGTACTGAGATCATCCAGAAGTTCAACGCATTCTTGAGGTTGCAGGGTTTGAATAAAAGACGTGGTTTAAATGTGAAAGGTACTCACGAACATGAGGTCCATAAGGAGAATTCAGAATCTCTTGGACTGCACTGACGGCGTGCTGTACGTCGGGAAATTGCGCCATCGCAACTTTGGTCGGAAGAAGGGGAGCAAGTCGCAATGTCGCTGGCGAATGTAGTTTCAGTGCTGATACGATTGCGCTCTTCCCGTGGCCCTCGTACCTTCCGTAACAATACCAAGCGTACCCTAGGAATCGTTAGCTTAACGGAGGCTATAGTACCCAATTTACCTCAGCTCCGATGAACAGCTTGGTCAAGTCAAACCCAGCAGAAGATTTTCGGGCCCTTCTCCGTGTTTTGATGACTTCTCCGCTGGGAAGGACCACCGTCTGTGGACGAAAGAAAGGCTTAAAATTTTTGGGAAAACAGAGGGCAAGAACTTGCCAGGTTAAGGAACCACTCTGCTTTGGCAGTCCTTGATATGTAGCGATCAAATCGTGTCGGTGGAAAACTGCAAGGCATGCTCACCCGTATCGCACGGCATTAGCTAGAGACTATGCATTTAAATCTGCCAAAAAGAAGGAATAATAGATGAATGCACTGACTGCCGCTACATCCGGTTCCCACCATTCCACCAATTGTCTGTGCAGCACGAACATTAATCAATGCATTTGGGTGAAACAATCCAGCATTACAGCGCCTGGTCCGGGATCAAGCTAGTTGAATAGAATGAGCGTAATCAACACGAGAGTAATCCATCGGTCTCGATCCCTGACTTACTGGGAAAAAAAGAGGAATGCCCTTTTCCTTCAAAGTGGAATTGATATCCTCCCAGCGGGTTCCGGCCTGGCATATTAGGTCGGAATCCTCCTCTAGAATTTTATTCGATAAAACCACATGAAGCAAGAGACTGAACCCACCATTAATCTGGAGGATTTGGTCCATACCCGACATGTCTAAACAAATGCTTCCGGAAGGAAAGCCCGAGAAATGACCCTCAAGACTCGTAGCCCCTGAGTACGCTGTTATCGGGACCTTTCGCAAAGTCGTATCAGTCGAGGTGTTGGTCGCGAGTTACAAGATCAAGAACCTTGAATTCTCGTGCGATGTTGACGGCTTTAACAACATCTTCAGTCGACTTTGGGCGAACCACAACAGAATGAGGAGACGCAGGGTGGTACGAGTTCTCGGAAGATCCTGCAGTCTTGAGAGTGTCCGGGTTTATGTCGAAGCTTCCCTGGCCTGGGAACGCCTGGCGCAGTTTCTCGATGGCAATCTTTAGTTCCCGGGAAGAAGCATATTGCGGCGGACCATCCTCTTTCGCCTTGAGAGAGTTATTTTTATCAATTGCTCTGGAATGAAAAAAAAATAGCACAGCACGTACGAATAATTTGGAATCGACAAAGTTGCTGACTGTGCCAATGAGGACAGCATATACGAGCGCCTGCAGTAAAACCCGGGACTTCAGAGAGCCTTGGAATATATCAGACCAGGGAGAATAGCGAAACCATCCCGGAGGAGGGAGGCCTGGTAGTGGTCGCTGAGGCTGTTGTGGTTGTTCCCTTCGAGTCCGCTGCCTCGCGCTGTCGAAACTGCTCCTGAGATCCGGGGGTGGAGCCTCACGCAACACGGTCGATACAGAAAGAGCACGCTTGGGTATCGCAGTGGCACTGAGGGGGCGGGGTAATTGCCCGAGTCGTCGAAGCATCGGGACAAAGTGGTTCCCGAACCACCGACGGAGGTCGCGACTTGACCTGCTGACAAACAGTCGCGTCTAACCCAACACTCTTGGCGCAATCCTCTCTCGCGATGGCTCATAAACCTCATCATCATCGTTTCGTGCATCGCACTGCAGTTTCAAGCTTGATAGGCCTATTCCTTGTTCTTGTTATTCTACTCGCACAGTCTCCTTCACATTCCAAATCTCGTTTGCGCGCTCAAGGTCGATGGGTGGCGGTCCGGCGCTCTCTCAACCTGCCTCCTCTCCCTGAACATGCTAAACCATCGTCGAATATCCCTCCACTTGCGCTACCAGTCAACTCTCGCTTCGACCTGAAACGCAAACGCGCTCTCGAAGAGTCGCTATCATTCTCCTTCGCAGACGTCGACGCGCCTCCTCAACTGTTTTGCGCCTCTGACGCGCTCGATGACATGATATATGGGCCAAATCAGGAAGGCTTGCACGATGTGGAAGAAGATGCCGCGTCGACCAGACGCAGAGGAAAGGAAAGGAAAACCATGTCGCACATACAGTGAACAGACGACTGAACAGGAAGCACCGACGAAATGTGGACGTTTCAGACTTTTGAAAAAACGCAACAATATTGTATTGAACTGTATCGAACAAGCTATGTAACAACGAAGAACTCATTGGTAGTGGAGGAAGACCTGAGGGAGCAAATACAATCAGTAAAGTCTTTCAGCAAACACGAAACCAGCGCCCGAAGAATCAGACATCCAAAGGAAGGTCGTTTCGCTTGCATCGCGCCGACCCCCGCTTCCCGCCCAGCGTACCACAAGGGCAGCCCACACTCGACCAATGCCTTTTGGGTTCAACACGGTATGGAGGGGGAATGTAGACGTTCCGCATTGGGGGAGTGCTCACTGGACGCTTAAGTGGAAACTGCGAATGTCGGTGTTTTTTCATCGTACAAGGGGCGCATGGACGACGTGAAAGGATGGGAGAATAACTCACGTTGAAGGCATGGCAGAAAGGAGACGTCGGTGAAGAGGGAGCTGAAGGGGGAAACAAGTCAGTAAGAGAAGGAAGACAAAAGAATGCATGAAGAAGAATCAGACGAAATGGCACTGGCAAGTACACTGTGCGCCCCGTAGAGCGCGAGTCTGTTGCGAACAAACTCCTCTATTTCTCGGCATGGTCGTGTAGGACGGGGAAGAGAATAAAGTCATCACATAGATGTGCAGCGAATACACTGCGAAAAGAGGAAGAGTACTCACAAGATGGCAGAAGACATGGTGGATGGAAGGTGAGAGAATCCCAGGGGAAAGAAATTTTTAAATAGTGTGGCCTTGTTTGGTCCTGCATCAAATTTGATGTCACGACCACGTGCGACAAGAGTGGTCTGTGCACATCTGGCGTGTCGGGCTCCTTTGCTTGAGGCTTTCCGGAGCTCATGATCATACATTGTACCTCTGGTTCAATTTTGAAATACCCCGAGTAAGTCAGCAATAAACCGGCCAACATCTGGGGACTCCGATCTGGCCAGCAACTGGCCAGTCACCTCCTGGTTTTACTATCCAAGGACTTCAAAATTACAAAAGTCCCGTTCCAGCCATCGTGAGTCGATTTTCACTCCGGTATCAATAGCCTGAACAATCGTTGAACAATCCGTTCTGTTGGTTTCCTGAATATTAATGCCGTGAATCGGCACCAGCGGCCCGCTATGCCGATCTCGGAACACACACTTTCGCTACGCCGTGCACATCGCGCCCACAGAAACCCAGGATTCACTCATATGTCTCCCGCTTCAACCTCCAAGGACTTCCGCGTCGCCATCGTGGGCGGAGGAATGTGTGGCCTCGCATGTGCTGTCGGACTCGCGAAATTCGGGATACAAGCAGACGTATTTGAAGCAGCGGTCATTAATGTAACAACGTAGATTCACGCAACGTCTGAAGCCTTTCTCAGCCCAAATTTGACGAGGTTGGAGCTGGCGTCGGACTCGGTGCAGTTGTTCAGCGTGATAGCTTCGCGAATGCTGATCAGAGAAAGGTCCAAATGCACTTCGCGCTCTCAAGGGTCTTGGAATACTTGACGTCGTTCTCGCGCGCAGCGATGACGCGGAGGAAGCTGACCGTAGGATGCTCTTTGTATCTGGTCATGAAGAACACAGACAGATGTACGATTACAACGACAGCGTAAGATTTCCTTGTTCGAGAAGATTAAAATCTGCCACATGCTCTAGTCGGTATTCACATCGGCGGATTCTGGGATCGGGATTTACAGGTAAGGGTCTGCAACTAATTCGCAATAGACCAGCGAATAAATATTACCCAGACCTACCTTTCTTGACGGCGTTTTACCTCTTGTCGATTCTAAAGCAACTCATTTCAATAAACGGTGCACCTCGATAACGACGTCTCCCTCTGGTGTCAATTCTATCCATTTTGCGGACGGTACCACTTACAAAGCGGACCTTGTTATCGGGGCCGACGGAATTAAAAGCATTTCGCGCAATGCAGTCGTAGGCACAGGAGACAAGTTGCTACAATTCACAAACACTGTTGCCTATCGCGGGTTGGTGCCGTTGGAAACCCTGAGAAGGGATGGTGTGAAAGCAGACCTCGGTAACCGCTTACACTGCTTTGTTGGAATGGACAAGGTCAGCGTCTCCATGGTACCTCAAGATGTAAACCTTACACCCACCAGCATCTAATAGTCTTCCCGATTAAATCCGGGAAAATTGTACTTTACCTCCCTCGCGACCTGGAAACCGCTGAAAAATTCCTGCAGATCAATATCGTGGCGTTCGCCACCGACAATTCCGTGCCTGTTGGGTCGCGGGAGGTTACCGGACCATGGGTACAGTCTGTTCCCCAACAGGAGCTACTGGACGAGTTCGAAGGATGGGGGCACGATGTTACAGCGATGCTCAACCACCTAAAGAATCCCAGTAAATGGTTTATCCATACCTTGAGTCCCCTAAAGACATTTATTCGGGGTAAGATCGCGCTCGTTGGCGATGCTGTAGGTTCTATTGCTCCTGTTCGTTTATTCAACTCAAAATGGCTTAAAAGGCGCATGCCATGGCGCCACATCTCGGCTCAGGCGTTGGACAGGGATTTGAAGATGTATTTGTTTTGTGCCAATTGCTCGGCCATCCATCGACGAATTTACTCAACCTGGAAGTAAGCACTTATCAAATAATTATGCCCTGCACGGCTGATCATCCATCTCTAGGCCGTGCTTGAAGCGTACCGTGCGGTCCGCCAGCCCCGGTCTAATATGGTGATGGAGCGGAGTTTTAGGGCAGGGGTAATTTACGAAGGAGGGTACGGATTGGATGATATTGGAAAACACTTGGCTGGGATATGGGAACCCATTTGGCGCCACGACCTCGATAAAGACGTTGCTTTTGCCATTGCGAGCTTGGAGAAGCAAGGCTCCTTTCCGGATGTATCCAAATCTTGAAACCAATTGTACTTCCAGAATGGCGATATGAAGTCAATGAGCTGAGAGCAACCATACATTGTGAATGACCATCCATCTTTGCAATTCAACATGGTGTGGATAGATAATGAGACCAGCAGATCTTAATGCCATCCTACGAAATGTATTCTCCGTCTTATCAGCACTGCCATTTACAGCGACGGCTATTGGGAAGGCGGTAGCCCAGGGCAACCCAACATTTTCCTCGAATCTAGCATTTAATGCGGACACTGCTATGAAAGCGCCCGGTTAGGAGAATCAGCCGCATCAGCCCCAGTTGGTACTCGGCCTTTACGATCTAAGTACAAGGGAGCAATCTCCGGCGTCTTTGAGCACGTTTAGAAGTTGATAAGAAATCAGGGTTGAGCTACATTCAGCAAGAGCTGCGGCCGCAGCGAAGTGGGAAATACTCGAGGAAGACTGCAAAGTCTGCAATGCATTGAGATGGGTCGGGCTCCTGAGGTTGTCAGAGTGTGCGTATGTTTGGCTGTGGCATGGTTAGTCAGCATCACCTGCTTTGTCTTCGACCACCGCTCTACGATCCTTTGCGCTGCGATACCGCGGGATCTCTGGTTCTCTAGGCGCCTTCTAGCCATTCTGCACGGATACAGCGGGAACTCCTTTTGCAACCAACGGGGATCAGGAGTCAGGGTGTTTGAATGGCCGACATTGATGACGGTTTCAAGGGCGCTCGGGGGGTGCATGAATAGCCTTGCGAGGATCCCTGATCGGGTTGTATTGTTGGATACAACAAGAATACAATGCACAACAGCTTGAGTCCGACAAGAACAAGCTTGAAAAACAAGAGAGACTCTGAAATATTGCTCAATTGGAACAATGAATTATGGCACAATGAAGGGTGTCTGCAGGTTGTCAGTGTCCGCATTGTATGTTCTTGTGCCAATTCGGATGAATGAGAGTAACGTAAGTGGTTCTTGTATTTGGTATCAAAAATTCCACGTGGGATTTCACCTTATGCCAAGAACAGAAAAGCGCGATCGGGAAAACACAATAAAAGCGGCCATGTCCAGTTCCCGTTTCCCCCAATCCCCGCCTCCCGCCTTCCATCCATAATGTCCTGCTCCGACCACTCTACGGTTCGTTCATTGCTCTGCGATTTCCGCTCTCGCTGACTTTCCTGTTAGATTTCTTATGAGAAGCAAGGACTCATCCACGCGCCGTCTGGCTCCCATAAAGTCAAATATCTGGCTGGGGAAAACTGGGACTTCTATCTCGATATCGCCCACAAGCCAGTCGACCTTTCCCTCGTGCTGCCGCATTATCGCGCCCGAAACCAGCCAATCGAGCACCGCATGAGCATGTTCGTCGGCAGCGAGTCATATCCAATGAAGCTCAAAGTGGTGGGTCGCGTGTTAGCGTTGGAATCACCCAAATCTGACCTCTCGCAGTGCCGCAGCTATTGTCGCGCCAAATTCGCTCTGGAAGTGCGCGCATCCACGTCCGACATCACCATTTTCCTCCCATCCGACTTCAAGGGTCACATCCACTGTCCCAAGGCCACCACCTTCTCTGCGGGCTTCGTCAACCGCATCATGGGCAATGTGCGCCTGAACGAGACCGATTACGAGCACGCGTACGACGAGGATGCTGTCGTCGTGGCCACCCGCGGGCATGTCACTTTCCGCATGTGGGACGTCCAGACGAGCACGCCCGAGAACCCGCAGAAGGAGACCTTCAAGCGGCTCTTCTGTTGCACCCGCAAGGCCCCCGAGACCGCGCATGATTGGGACTTTTTACTCGAGGATTGAGCGCGTTGAACTCCCTTCTTTCGCCACCAGTGCACTCCTTACCATTGACCACTTCACCCTGCCAGCATACCCGCACCATCGGCACTTTCTTTTCGTGCATGCATCCCTTCGTTCGATTTTATTCTAGTAGACACTTTCACACCCACTGTAGCAAATCACCGTATCGTATCTGGCCATAGTAGTCACTTGTAGCACCACCTTCAATATATTTATAGCTTGTACACCATACATTATCTTTCCCGCCGCCACGTCATATTCCGCGTCCCCAGCGGGGTTCCACTGTGGCTCATGGGGTACTCCTGCGAAAAACCCGATGCTTGTTGCGGCGCTACAGCGGCCACGGAGTCGGGCGGCGGTGGCGGTTTGAAATTCTAACAAAAGTCACAACATGGAGCGGGAAATGAACATGGTGCACTCACGTATTGCCGCCCCTCCTTGTACAGCTCCTCGAGTTTCTGGTCAAAGACGCCCTGCTCCTCAAAGTCGTGGTACGCCTTGTACAGGTTCAGCGCCGAGCGCGCGTCCTCGATCGAGTCGTGCGTGTCCGTCTGGATGTTCTCGTGCAAGACGAACCAGGAGAGGAACCGCAGGGACAGCCGTCGTTGCCGCACGCGCAAAAAGTACAGATCCACCGTGTCGATGACTTGCTCCGGCGGGACAAAGATGTCTTGCTGGTGTCAGCGATGATAAAGCGCGCAGGGCGGGCTCACTTATTATCCGGAAGTCCTTCGAGAGACCGTGTCCGATGAATATACAGCCTCGATCCACGAGGAGGCGGAGCTTCTTGTAAACGAGCTTCAGCGGCGTGAGCGTGTGCGGCGAGAGTGTGGGGTCCAAATCCCCAACTAACGTATGGTCAGCGTTAGGAAAGGGATTAGCGGAGGGTAACCTACATCGGATGCCCGAGAATTCAGTCAGGTAGTCGACGATGACTTCGCTAGTGTGGATGTGGTCGTCGATGAATGGCACGCCCTGCTTAGGTCCATCTCCCCGCAGCACAGATACTCTCGCAAGACTGAGCCGCGCGGGTCGCAGAACCTGCTTGCTCCCGTCGGAGCGAAACTCGGTTTCTTCCTAAAAAGCGCAGATAAGTAAAGAGAACGGGAGATCAGTTTGGGACGACGCACTTGTTGCATGGAAACAAACTCCGCGTCGATAGCGACAAGTGTGCCGGGCTTGGGAAGCTCTTCATAGCTGAGGCACTCGTGCTTGATCATATTCTGATCGCGATTCCTACAACGAGGTTAGGGCGGAGAGACAAGTTCGGCGAATAAACACACAAAGAAATGGAGGTATCGTGGCTGAGAATTGCCGAGTCCATTGCTGAAGGCAGACCACTGAAATCGAGAGCATCACGCCGGTCGACGCGCTCGAAATATATGATAGCCGGTATCTGAAAAAGGTCGGCATGAGACGAGCAGAGCATAAAACAGTTACACACTTTCCATGAATCGGGAAAGCTCAGCGCTTGTTCCTCCGAAATGTTTTGCACGACGAAGTCGTTGAAGACGAACCACGGGCTTTCAAGATCTGCTCGTCCCTCTGCTTCTGGAACTATGAGGGCTATCAGTATTCTGAGGAATTTGATGGGAAAATCGAGCATACCTTTGACAATAGCGACCAGATGCGAATTTTTCTCCTTGGTCACGATCTGGACGACAAGAGACTGCAACGAAATCAGACTCGAAAAGAAAAGGCACAGAAGAACTGACCCGCAACTCATACACAACGCTCTCAGGATCATCAATACCCTCTACTTGGCCGTGCAGCTCAATGTGCGGTTTGAGAAATGTCTGGTTTCTGTTGTCGAGCCAGTAGCTCAGGCTTTCCGGGGTGTATACAGAGGCATTAACAGCAAGGATTGGCGGCAGATCTCGACTCGCGATAGAACGACGAGATGAAAAATTGGAGAAATGTTTGCAGGTTTGGCACGTCGCTTTATGTGACATTTGGCGCAGCAGGGCATTTCGTAAAATCGCGGTGAATTCGAGGGGAAGCGGTTCGTTTAGGATCTGGTTCAGATTAGATTAGATAACATATTTGATGCCGTCATGGCTGCTTACAGGGCGAGGATATGTCAAGTCGATGACATGGGTCATGTTTTCCTTTTCGCGGACCGCTTTGCAGTTCATGCAAGTAATCAGATTTTTGGCATCGATTCCTAAAAGCTGGGTGGCTGGCGCAGCTACAGGAAGAAGGGACATTGGCGTAAAAGATTGGTTCTTGAGGATCAATGGATTATGCGGAAAGGTGTTGCCCTCAGAGCTAAGGTGGTCCAGTAGGAACCGATGGAATGACTGGATCATAAGAGCGTAATCCACCTCTGTAGAGTCGCGGCCGTAATCGATGAGCTCGATGGCATTTGATGCTAAGAAAAGATAAATAAAGCGACAATGGGATATTCAAGGACATACACTGTGCCAAAACACCGACAGCCTTGCAGAAGTTGCTCGACTGACAATTTGTTCCGTGCGCGTCTTCAAGCATGCGGACAACAAATCCCAGTTCGCATAAAAGGCAGTGCTCCCGGGGACAGCTTGTCGTAATGTGGGACTTGGCCAGACGACGGATGGGAGGACTATAATGCATAATCTGGGCAAGGGCATCAGCGCCGTGTAGATCGAAAAGCAGGATCTTACCTGCAAGAGAGCATTCGTGTATGAATTGAGAATATGAGTCTCTAATCCACTATACTCCGTTTTATTGTAGAATCTATGTCGGGGATTAGCTGATGTACAGATGGCCAAAATCTATATACTTGCCCGAAGTCAAAGTCTTCGACGCCAAATTTGGAGTACTCGATTTCTACTTTCCTATACGCACGTGGAATCGTGCTGCCGCTGTACTCCCATGTCGGAGTATCAGGATCCGGCTGAGAATGGTAAGTTTGCATAAACAAAATGGATGAAAACAGACTTCATTCGCTCGGGATTTGCCGCTGCGGAATCTGCCCTTCTTATTCCGTGAACCGACTGATACCATATTCCGTCGACCCTTCAATTCTTTCGGAAGAGCGGCGTAGGCAATATTATCATTCAACTTCATGGTAGCAAGTATCTGAGGGGGGATTTTGGGAGGAGGTGGATAATTCAAGGGTGTTGAGACGAAGAGAGGTGTCCACGAAGAAAGAAGTCGTGACTCATAATACGGCAACCCAATTGAATTTAGAGGCCTACGTAGAGATTAAGAATGTTTTTTTCTTTGAATTTGAATTAAACCGTTCTCACGTAAAATCTTTCCACTCAATTTCCGGAATCGGTGCAGCCACGTCCGCCCACTCGATGGGTTGACCATCAAATCCATTGAAAGGCAGAGAGCCCTCTTCATCGATCTGGGACATGAGGTGGACGATACCCTCAGCATCTCCACATGCCATGTAAGCGCCAGTCGGAGAGAGTGCCACCGACGTGAGGTATGATGTGAGGTCGAGCTGATCTCTCAATGAGCTGAAGAGCCCAGATTTCTGGAACTAAATCTACCTGATAAAATTCGCTTGCAGCAGTAGATACGTCGACAATATTGATGAGACCTTGGTTAGAGGTAACGGCCACCGTCGAGGGTCGCTTAGGGAGGATGTTGATGAAGGCGGGAGTGGAAGAGAAGGGAATCGGCGGGAGGGGCCGCATGGTACGCAGATCGTATACTTTAACCAGTGGATCGGGAAATGGACGAGATTGTCTGACCAAGCGTCAGACTACGACTTAGAGCCAGTAAATGGGCAAGCACCTCACACCCAGTCCGATGGTGAAAATAAGATTACCCGTAGTCTGTAGACCTTGGATGCCACTATAATGAGCCATGATCTGACTCTCCGCTCTGTTCAACGCGGTACGAGGGTCGTGTGTTCTAACATATCCATCGGAAGCACCAGACAGAATCGCCGAATGCGAAAATTCTAGGTGGGTAATTAACGACGGAGTCGGCGCTTGCCGCAAGATGCTTCCAGTCATGGAATTTAAGAGCAGTAATTCAGAGCCTGTCGAGGAGGCGGCCAGTACAGGAGACGAATTGGAAGCATTAGAGAAGGTAGTCAAAGTGGGAGGTGGGCTAGAAGTAAGATCACAACACGACTCCAAACAACGATGGGGGAACTGACCGACAATACCACTTGTTGACGCCGCCCTTCGACCAAGACCCTAATCCTTCACCGGCGACGCCGAGCGCTCTTACACAGTTCTCTCCAGCAATCATTTTGCTGACGGCCAGCGAACCGCCCACCGGAAAGGACACGCCTCGAGCTCCTCGAGTACCATAGTACGCAGTGATACTACCAGAGTTTGAGCCCGTCCATAATGTGTCCGATACTGGATCAAAGGAAAGCGCTGTAACAGGCTGGGGATATCCCGAAAGTGTTATAGGCGTTATGGGCCTATACGAGGTGGCCATTGAGTCCGGCCTCGGAGTCGAGGGTGGAAGAGGCGGAAGACAAGTTATTCCGGGCACGGCTTCGAGCCAGCTGCGTGCATCATGATGTGTAACCTTGTGTAACTCTCTTTCGACACTCATGTTGCTATGTCCGCGATTTTCTTGCCCTCTATGAGCATTCCCTCTTGGCCGACCTACAAGCTTTCAATTTCCGGATCCCCACCTTCCCAGCCCTCTCAAACGCTTGTTCGCCGAATCCGCCGGCCAAGCGCACGGATGGACGTTGACCGGGACCAACTACACTCTGTTTTCCAATAGCGACAGCAAATGCTGTTTGCTCTTTCCCCGAGGGCCGACATGTGTGCGTGATCGTTCTCTCAAGCACCTCACTCAACAGTTGAGTGACCTAAAGGAAGCGCAAGAAACCTCATCTTATTATGAGAGGCACTAGGATTTGCTCTCGATCCTCTACGTTCTCCTCTAGTAACGTGGCGCATGTTGCATCAGCAATAAGGGATCTTTGCATTTTCTGCCGCTGAATAAATCGTATTATCGTACACAAACATTATCACCGCAGCACAAAATAATCGACCCCGTTCTGATTTCGACTCAGATCACATTCATTTCCCTCGCATGCGGCAGCACCCAACAACACAAAGCGTATGACGCCTTTCTTGAATGCCAACTCGATGGAACACTCTACTTGCGACGCTAAACCTAGGAAAGGTGGTAAGAAGATGTACGCCCGGTCGATTGAGTCCAGTGGATCGGCCATTGTTGACCCGCATATGAGGTCTCTTCTTTCCCAGTCGAAGCGAACAGGACCACCATGTGGGGTACTTGCTTTCCAAAACCGGGAACAGCGTGGCCGGCTTTTCGTAGGAGGCCCGCATGTGTACGACCTCTGAGAAGAATCTTCATCGGGCGAAATTCAGTCTCATGGGTAGTTTCGTAGCCTTCGGGCGGAGTTTGAGAGCTATCGCCGCCCGAGCATGATGTGCAGGTATAGTTTTAACTAAACTGCTGGAACAGGGAATCCCAGTATTCAGCCTCGTGCTTTGTGTACTCAAATGATGCCCGCGCTTTGCCTCCGACCTTAACTCGTAATGTCCACGTCTCCCCTTCCCAGTCCTCCTGTGGGTCGATGTGTGCCTCCCAACACCCCGCATTCTGTTTGTAATTCTCTTCCCGAATGGCATACAACTGTGGCCTTTGCTATGGGCAAAGGCCGTGACTTGTTGAAAGAGACTTCATATCCGCGATTCGCGATTCATCCGCACTTGAAGCAGGTGAGCGTCAAAAAACTTCCACCGAATCCCTTCTAATACACTTCAAAGTTGAGTGCTGTCATTCTCAAAGCTCTCGGTTCCAGCGAAGAGAAAAATTGTTTCTTGTTTCCGACTCGCATGCTCGCTGAAGAATGTCGCTGGTTCATCGAAGCCCATTTTCCATCGTCATCTCGGGATGTGCACTGCGTAACAGAAATCGCCAACGCCCCACCTGGGCATCAAATCTTTGCGGTGTTGTTCTCTGAAGAGCATGCAAAAGTGATGAAATTTTTCACTTTCACTGGTGGCGGGATTTCCAGTCGGTTGGCAGAACTTTGTCTTCTGAGGCTGGCTGGCAACCTGCATCCTACTCTCGGGTTGCCCTCCAACGGCCACTGTTTTTCAGATTATTGCAGGAGGCATACACCGCTTAATTCTGCTGATGATGCCAAGAACGTTATTCGCAGTCGCTTTTCGGGCATTGTGGACGGCGGGGCAAACATCAGAGGTGTACCTGGTGCGTCGCCGGACGATGTCTACTTGTTTGCATCTGGAATGCAGGTATATTATCCTCTTCTGCGATTGGGACCACCGCAATAATACGCCCTCCTCTGTCAGGCTGTGTGGCGATCACACAAACTCCTAGCTGCAACTATAGGCTCTAAGAATGATTTAAAGTCGCGCAAAGTAGCCCATGTCAAGTATGTTTACGCCAAGTTGATCTTGCTCTCTAAAGCTGATTACTTTTCTAGCCTTCTTTACTGTTGTTCGTACAAGTTTCTGGAGTTGACGAGCTCCGCAGGGTATCACTTCTTCAAGAACGAAACAATCGACGAGTTAGAGGCGTTTCTGGCTACTGGAACACCTGATAGTCCTGCCATTCTCGGCCTTTTTACCGATTTTCCCGGCAATCCCCACTTACGCAGTGCCGATATGAGACGGCTTCGTGCCCTTGCCGATCGGTATAATTTTCCAATCATCGTCGACGAAACAGTCGGAAGCTACCTAAACATTCAAATCCTTCCGTATTGTGATGTGATAGTAAGCAGCTTGACCAAGCTCTTCAGTGGGATGGCGAACGCCCTCGGCGGGGCGATGATGCTCAACCCTACCTCGCGGTACTACCCAGAATTCAAAGCGCACATGGAGACGACTTATGAAGACAGTCTCTTCGATAGCGAAGCCCTTGTCCTCGAAATGAATTCTCGTGAATTCGTGAATCGAGCGACTGCCATTAATCGTAACTCAGAAATACTCAGCGACATGCTTTATGCGCGCTCGATGATGGGCGGGTCTGAAGCGTCCATCATACAGGCAGTACGATGACAGTGGTTGTTTCATTCCTTACTCTTCTAACATATTGTATCAAGGTACACTATCCCAAGTACAGGGATCGTGAAAATTTTGACGCATGCCGCAATCCTCTAGCTGCACAAGCGGGCCTCGCCGAAACTGGCTATGGCAACCTCCTTGCCGTGACATTTACATCCCTCCCAGCAGCCAAGGCCTTTCTTTACGCTTTACAGTGTTACAAAGGCAACACATTGGGGACCGTCTATACACTGGCATCAGCTTTCAGTGCGCTGTCGTTTCCACCAGAGAAGATGGAGTGGATGGAGGATCACGGCGTGGAAGAAAGCTTGGTACGCGGTGGCCTGCTGGTATCGCATTGCGACTGACATCCTCTCTTTCCTGTAGGTCCGCGTTAGTGTGGGGATGGAGGAAACCACCAGTTTGTTGAAATGCGTCTCGGATGCGCTCTTCGCCGCTGCGAAGGCAGTGCAGAAAACCAAATAAGCCGTAAGACGACTAGCTTTATACTCGAGAACTGTCCTCATAACTCGTAGATACCATCAGAGCCGATGCAGATGGTGTTTATAAATTCATCAAAGACGCATGAAAGCATCAGAACCTTGTCAGAACCTAGAAACTTAGAGTTTGTTTGTTTGTGCAGAATCGGCGATCACCGCGTCACGTGTTGCACAACATTGGCCCTTAATCTAATCTGCGTAATTACGAGTCCGAATGATTAATGCCTGGATACGAAGTATTCCGGGTCTTCAGAATCGACATCCACGGAGCTCCGTCCAAAAAAGGAAAATATCGCCTTTTATAGTAGGTGAAAAAAAACCTTCGTTCGGTTTTGAGTTGCTGCATACGGGTTCCAGTCGGGCAATTCCCGTGATTCCTGCTGTTGTAATCAGTCCTTCACCCTATGCCTTTGAAACTCCGATGCACAATCAATACGTTGTTCAGGTTCTGACCGTTCTGTGGGTTTGATCCGATCATCGCCGAGATCCGGAAGGAAGCAGAGGTAAACTATCATAGGCACTCGCTGGGTCACTGTACTACAACTCTGACCGAGTGTTTTCAAAAAATCTCCCCAGTACCAGTATTGAGAAGCCTACATGGGTATGCCATTCTCTTCCGAAGGACCCCAAGAAACAAGCCTGCAGTAGAGCTTATTAGCAAGTGGTGAATTGAAGTGATTTCGGTGAAAAAACTAGGGCTGCCCCCCCTGTGATGGATGCCGTCAACGGCATGCCGTGCTGTCCCGTCCCGTCGAGGCATCAGCTGAAGAAATAAATGGGACGCGTGCAGGATGGCAATCTTGCTGTCCGTCCCATCAAAAGGCAGCCGTTGCCGGCCATTAACGGGTTTGCCAAAATCTTCGAGTCACTGCATCCAAAAATTGAATGAATTGAGTACAAATTGCTCACAAAATAGGATTTTCAACCGTAGGCTGATGATATGTGCTTGAATATTGACGTCAACGGCCATCCAGAGTCTGTTAACCGTCCAGTGAGTTGCAAACATTCATGTGTGAAGTTGAATACTGGTTTTCAACCTTTCCTTATTTTGTGAAAATCAGTGGAATGATACACAACCTTTACATGCCAATGCACCTGTAGTAAGTCTTGTAAGCACATTTCCTCCTCATTGCACCTCCAGGTTTGCATTTGATGCAGCCAACACCATCCCGTAAATTTGCGGTTGACAGCTGTCTTTTTGCTATCCCATCCCATCTCGAGTGGCTGAAAACCGAAAGTATGGCCGCTTTTGTGACGGGCCGCACCTGTCTCAGTGTTTGAAAATGATGGCTGTCCCCATTTACAGGATGGTGGGCAGCCCTAGAAAAAAACTGGTGCTCCACATAATCAAAACCGACCAGAAGAAATGCTCCACACTTTCTGTCAGCTTTCCTCCTAAGTCCCCAGGGGACCTCTCGTATTCGTCGTTTTCCAGGGGGAGGAACCTGCTCAAGGAGAAACCCACGGCCAGGGAAAAACCGTACTAGGCCGAAAAAATATGAAGTGCATCAGATTTGCAATGATGGTAACTAGGAGGAGAGGTTCATTTTCTGTCATCCCTCAAATCAACCTGACCCTGCCGCTGTCGGAGCACACTGTTCCAAAACAAATATGTTCATGCAACACTGAAATTAAGGACCCCACAGCAGGATACTACAGCGCCTGCAACTTCTAACGAAACAATCAATCCAAGCAAATCTATGCACTGACTTTCAACCACAGACGGCACAAAATGTCCACAGTTGCGACAATACACGCGAGGAGTGTGGTTTGGTGCTTCCCAGCGGGATGGTCCTTGGACTCCTTTTTTGAAGTGCTCTTCTAAGATCAAACAAAGTCTTTCAGGTTTTGACACCGTGCAGGAGCAGTTTTTTTTTGTTGATCTGGAAGCGGGCACACAACTCAGACTCAGGCTCACTTTAATGATAACTGTTTGATAACTGTTTGTAATAAATACTGAACCATCTAGGTCTGGATGGCTTAGACAGGTTACCAGTTGAGGATATACATACAGTCCTGTAAACGGTGTATCCAGGCGCCGCCCGGCAGGGCCATATCCTCGGAATGAGGAATCGTTCTTTCCCATCACTCTACACTAGGTTTTTGGATCAATTAGGCCACAGTTTCTACGCATACCACCGATTGGTTGATGCTTTGATTGATGGTTGCTAACAAACGCGCTCACGTGCCCCTTTTGCTGGCTGGCCGAATGCAGGTTACTTCAAGGTGTACTATTGGCTGGCAGTGAATAAAAAGAAACGCAAACCAGTCATTCCCCGTTGAAAGTATGGAGTCAACTTTATTTCTTAGCTACTGATGTCGGAAATTTGTTTTTTTCACTGTAAGGCCTTGTAAGGCCTTGTTTGGCCTTGTAAGGCCTTGTTTGGCCTTGTTTGGCCTTGTAAGGCCATGATAGGATTTGAGCTTCCAATGGCATTATCTGAGGAGAGTCCTCTTGTAAGATGCGAGGATCTTGTAAGATTTTTAGGCTCATGGCCTATGTCGGAGGAGGATTTGGGTAAATCAAGTTTTTGAGAGTGCAAAAAAGAAAGAAAAAAGAGGAAAAGGGGAGAGTTCATAAAGTTCAATAATGACTGATTTGAAAGATTGATGCCTCAAACCGTCTGAAGCCCGGTCTATTGCCGAGTGTTTGATCCTTAGAAACGGCAGGACAGGTCACATCTATCAAGAATCCTAGTCTTTCCGGAGGGAAACCCTCCGACGGACTAGGGAGAGCCAATAACAATCATGTCATTTATACTTTTTGCCACGATTTGCCATCAACGCGTCACCGACAGCAATCTATTTGCTTGCCGCTTTGCTTTCATTCTCTCCTGCTTCTGTCCACACTGTACATACGTGCACGGAGATTCTTCAAACTAGCAATTTATCACAACAGTCTCCAAACAGAAGTAAAATCCTCAAGGTCCAACATTTGTTGAAATCCTGCAAGTTCTCCAGATTGTTCGGATTGAGATGTCGCAGCTGTTGCGCACTGATTCTTGAATATATGCCGAACACGAAGAATCACATTGCATACATACCGTTCCTGGTAAGTTGTCAGCGGGATCGGAACAGTGTAATTACTTAACCTACCAACTACCTCATCAACCCTGAGTTTCGATTCGAGGCGAGTAGGGCCTGCAATCTTTACGGGACAACTTGTTCTCAAAATTTGACTTTAAACACATTCATAGGTGTAGTGTTCAGGCTCCGGGCATACCACACGCTTCGGAACAAGTTGTCACAGAATTTAGCTACAATGCTATAGCCACATGCACCACCCCAGCACGAATCCGTGATGCGGGTGGCGTGTGCGGCTGAGTATCTTGTACCATTCTCGATGCAAAGTCAACATCCTAGCAATTATTTGTTCTTGAAGTTGGACATATGGTAAGTAAATTATATTTCAATGTTTCAAGTAACACTACTATGTTTGCGCGACCCAATTATGTGCTTGCTCTGCCAAGTGCGCTTCAATCGTCTCCTCAGAAATGCGCACCTTACCTTTTGGCGCAGGGGGATGGCCACATCGGCAGCTGGAACGCCTGCGACAAATATGCCGCTTTGCGCAGTAACTGTACACACAAACAGTGCAGCGATCTGCAGTAGACCGTGGGCCACTCGCTGCTGGGTAGCTAGCACCTGGGAGCAGTGTTTGATGAACGACTTGCTGGAATGGCTGCATAATCGTTGGAGGAGGAATAGGCATTGTTACGGGTTGCGGAGGCTGCAATATATTGTTGAAAATTACTTGTGGGGGTGCAGACTCTCCATCATTGTCGAATTGGGTGAATTCTGAGTCCCGTTGAGCGCTCGGGACTGACAGCGCTGCAATAGCATCAAAGGAGTGGGTATTGAGGTCAGTGAAACCTTGAGATAACACTCAGCAATCATTCAACATAAAATTGAAATGGTACTAACTTGCAATCAAAAGATCCACCTCTCCGTCTGGAAGAGGTTCCGAACGAGGTAGTGCGGGCAGGACATCGATATGATTGTCCTTCGAGTTCAGAATGTCAAGCAAGGGCTTTCGTGCAGCAAAATTGCCGCCACTAGCAAGCGTCAAGCGCTCTGAATTCCAAGCGAGAACCTTCTTGTGGTCAAATACTTTATTAGCTCATGTTAAGTTTCGGGCGCTAAAAGCGCGGACGGTACTTAAGTTCCTATGTATCTTAAGTAGCGTACATAGTAGGTAAATTCAGTGCCAAGAATGAATCCTTCCCACATTGGTAAAACTTAAGATACGCACTCCGAAGGTTCAGTCTCCAGCTCACCAGTACCCTCACCACAGAACTGAGGTCTGGTAACTTAAGATCCGGGATCTTGAGTCCACGCATCTTAAGAGCGTTCCGACTTGTCAAACTGAAGATGGGGAAAAGCATATAGATTGGAACTCGTACGCCAGAACTTAAGACCGTCTACTACTTGAGTCCTCCCATTCTGTCCAGTTTGCCGCTGACTTAAGATCTGTAATAACTTGAGCTTTCTCAATGAGCATCTCGGAATAATCATACATACCGCTTTGCCTTCTTCTGGGGCGCTTTTACCGGGCTCTTCTCAACGTACTCCCAGCTGTCGTTGATTAGATCCAGAGTGTGTATAGATAGGTAGAAAACTTACCTTGGTTTGATTTTGCCAGCCGTAGCTTTGGCCTTTTCCTTACGCAGCGCTTCACCCTCCTGCATCTTAATGAGACAACACCAAGACCGGGTGAGAGAATGAAACTGACCTGGGGGGTCTTCCTTGCTCTTGAAGTGCGCCGAACCGCCGGCTCTTCGGACGCTGTGTCGTCTCGCCCAAGCTGGTTCTCTGCCTTGCGCTTCTTCCCACGGGGCTTCGGAACAGCCGGAACTGAACGGCCCGAAGACGGCTCGGGAGACTCAGGGTGCTGGTGAACAGGCGGCGGCGGAGACGACGATGTGGGGCGCGGCGAAGTTGGAGCGTCAGCAGGAGGAGGGCCGGCCGGCGGCGATCCAGGGCGCTGTGGAGTCGCAGGATTGACAGGCGGGGATGCACGGTCCTGGTTAACAGGTGGAGTTGGAGGCTCTGCAGGCGGGGATGCACGGCGATCGGGAGTCGGAGGCTCCACAGGTGGGGATGCACGGCACTGGGGAGTCGGGGAACGCGGTGGCGGAGATCCAGACCGCGCAGCCTTGCGGAAGAAACCCGACGATCCAACTCCAGCCACGGATGCCAAAGCCAGCGCCAAACTGTCCCATTCGGCACGTGTCAAGTCCGCAATCCCCGTTGCGCTGAGCCCGGCGGGCAACTTGGCGGCGAGCGTGGCCGCGTCATAGTACTCATCGGGTGTGGTCGCCACAAGTGCCCACGGTATATCTCTGCTGCCAAATGCGGCCTCTGGCAGTAACACTGTCAGTACTCGTAGAAACTGATCGAAAAAAAAGCATACCATACGAATCCTCGAGATAAGTAGTCACCGTCTGTACCAGAGCACGATGAGATACATCATCAATCGTGTCTGTGGTCAGAGGAAACACGGGCTGCGGCGCCTTTGCAGAGCCTTCGCGACTCGCCGCGTAATCTAGAAGCTCCTATTAAAGACCGAAAAATCACAGTCACAGCGAAAGAACGTACCTTTGAGCGGCTTTTCCGCCCAGGTGTACATACCATTGATGCTGGCTTGAACAACCTGAGCATACTGCTTTTCGAACGGCGTCTCCACCCGTATGTCGCTGGGAATGGCCTCCGCCCTGCGTCAAGCATAAGTGAAAGTTCACGGCCGGTGGAAGAAGTCACTTGCCACTCAAAGTGCACCTTGTCGTCGTCGCTCAGCCAAGCCATGAGCATCGTCGCCAGGAAGGGATGGAACTTGCCACTGGTATGGAGCTTGTTAACGGTTAACCATATGCTTGAAGCCGCTGGCAACGAGCTTTTGGCGCCTGCGCAAATCAGAACGAAGCAACAATCATCACAATGAATCACTTACTCCGCCCAGTCGACGTCCTCGTCCAGCGCCGCCGCGGCCTCCCACAACGCTTTATCCTCCTTGTCCCAAAGGAGCGCTTCAGCCTTGCGAAACTTGCCACCCGCATTGCTGTCGCCGGATAAAGTCTTCGAAAATTCGTGAATTTCGTCGTGGCGATCTTCAGCGAATTTGTCGCGGCCGGTGTAGCTGGCGAGGCTGAGGAGCTTGACCATTGCGGTGGCTTCCGCTTTGGGGTGCACGGTGTCGGTGTCGGTCGCCTTACTGTTCTTCTTGTTGGCTTTGATTTTGTTAGTTTCAGCAGTGCGCTTGTTGCTGATAACGCGCTGAATTGCCTAAATCAGGAATGAATTGAGTCAATAACGCGTCGCGAGTCGAGGGAAAAGAGAGACTGACCAGTCGCCACCCTGCCTTCTTGTATCCGCGCAAGAGACCTTCTCGTGCAGCCTCATCTTCGTCTTCCTCGTCGCTGGAGTCATCAGAATCTGGGACTGCGGTGGGCTTGCGCTTCCTCAGTTTCTCCCGCTCTTTCTGCTTCCAAGCGGTGGCAAGGCCAGGCAGACGACCTTCCTCTTCCTTATCTTGCGGCTGCACCTGGTGCTGGAAGGCCTTGGCTGCGAAAGCGTCCTCCTTCACCTGGTCGTACACTTTTGTGGATGAGGTCGGGCCGCCGAGGCTAGGAAGATCGATGCCGCGGATCCCGACGTCCAGGATCCAGCTGCGCTGGTACTCGTTGAGTTTGGGCACACACGTTTCATTGCCTTTGGTGGTGGCGACGCGTGCCAGGTCGGGGAACGGCATGATGTCGGGCACGTCAGCCTCCACATAGGGCTCGAACATGTCTTTCGATTTGGCACTTTTCTTCGTTCGGGCCATCGTCAAGTGCGGGAGTGGGTAGGGGAGGGAGTAGTGCGAGAGAAAAGAGAGAAAGAGACAGATGAAACTGGTCAAGCGTCAGTCAGGTGTCAATAAGAACAATTGAGTGCCACTTACACGGGGCTCCAAACCAAAGCACGGGCCACACAAGACTCGAGCTTTGCCAAAACTGGACAGATTTGCAGGGCCACCCAAGACTGCAGGGCCACCCAAGACTCGAGCTTTGCCAAAACTGGACGGAGTTGCAAACGGCCCAAGCGGCATTCCATTGTTCATAGGTACCGACTACAGTTACTCGTTCAAAGCGGCGAGTTTCCAAAGCTGGGGCCGCCCTAACGAAAATGTATAAGTGCCTGCTCGACCTTAAGTGAATGGTAACTTACGATCCGCATCCCCATGACTTCTCTTGCAGAAACGCGCCGCCTTTATGGCCCTGCAATTCACCCCCACGCCGACTGCAATGCCTGCCACCGCGCCCTCCTGCGAAAGCCTGCAGAGCTCATCTCGCAGAACCAGCTGGACCGCATCTTCGACGGGACCATTAACTTGCGCTGTGTAATGGGGGGGAAATACAACTCCACCCAGTTCGGAGTAATCCAGCAGAATTACGTGCGCAACCTCCGTCTCATAACCAACCAGACCGAGCCTCTCGAGCCCGAGGCCCTTCGCGCTTTCGAGGCATATCGCGACGTGTTCGATGGCCACTACATGAAAAATGGGCACCATTATTCCATTCGCGGTGCAGGAAATCTGCAGGGGCTGCAAGACGCGGAGCAGGCTTGGCATGATTTTGCCGTCCCTTATCTCGCACGTCAGGGTACGCGCACTCTATGAAGCCCCGGGAGTGGCTGTAAAGCCGTCGCCACAGTCACACCCAGACCCTTTCCCACTCTTGCCACACCCCCGCCGTCGAAGAGCTCTCCCACTCCTGCTCCCGGGCATCGTCTGCGCCACATCTCCATTCCTGCCCCACCTCCTGTCGCATCTGGTAGTCGTCTGCGCCGCCACTCCACTCCTGCGCCACCCGTCGCATCTGGTAGTCGTCTTCCCCCCCTCGTGGATGAAGCGCAGGCTGAGCGCCGTCCCGTGAAGAGGAAGTTCAATTTCCTCGAGGAGATTGACATATCCTCGGACGATGACGACGACGAGCCGGCGCAGAAAAAGCCCAGAATCTTTATCGACTTGACGGGTGATGACTAGCGAGGCCGCAGCGAGGAGAAACCTGGGATAGACACAGAGCTCATTTAGAATGACCACCCGTTGATAGCATGAATTAAGTACCTTTGATCAACGATTTCTGAGCAAGGGCGAGAAAAACTGGACCAGCACGGGAGTCGCGCACTATTCACAGAGCAGTTAGAATTGAGTTAGAATTGATTAATTCACGGTCTTTCAGAAACTTTACCTCTCAGAAACAAAAATCAATCGATTCAGAGCACATCACTGGTCGTGGACTGTTTTCACAGAACGTCTACCCAACGGTGATGCACCCTCAGTAGCAGCATGGCAAACCGCCCGCGACATTTGTCCTCGAGTTGAGCTTGAATTGATTGAACATGAGCGGGCTTCATCATGCACCAAGAAATTAAATGCGCCAAAAATGTACGTGTATTAAATTGAGTACTGTAAAAAAAGCCCGTTTGACTACCGTATCCCTAGGTTCAAATGCCGGAACAAAAATTGAACAGGCAGACAGCGTCTTGCCCATTCAGGGGAAAAAAAGCGCTGACACAAAGTCGAGCGCACTGCAGGCTGACACAAAGTCGAGCCTGCAGTTGAGAAGGAGGGAGGGATGAGTAGGTAGCGGGGCGGGATGGATGGGTAGCGGGGCGGGATGGATGGTTAACTGTGGGTCTGATTGCTGTTAGCTCGACTCGGATCGAGGCTGTCGCAAACTCACCAGGTGCCCTCTCCGCTTGTCGTCTCGCCGCCGAGGCTTCTTGCGCATTCCAACGAGACGTTTGTGCCTGTGAGATCCAGGCAAGTGTGGTGAGGGCAAGATGTGGGCGGCGATGCGAGGTCGTGTTTGGCGGTGATCAACGAGCGGCAGGGGTGTAGAACGAGCGTGAGTGTTGACCAGCGTCGGCAGAGGAGGCGGCAGAGGAGGACAGAGGATGAGGCAGGAATGCGGAGTGGTGGTCGTGGTGGTGAGAAGAGAGATGCAGACGTGGGCAAACCCTAACCCCAGCACCGCACATATTAGGCAATTGACCGTCCATATTTTGGACACTCTGCACTCTTCTCGCT